>JAZAYU010000028.1:2289700-2889700 GCA_038501625.1 Corbicula japonica
TCAAGTAGTTTTAAAGTTATGGGCAAAATGCATATTTTGCTTAATACAAAATATAAGAAAAAAGGAGCATAACTTAAAATATATTGACAGCAGAGTTATGGGTCTTGTTGGTAATGATGTAGAATTTGATGGTGAATATATATTCCAAGTTTCAAGTTGATATCTCAAGTAGTTTATAACTTATGGACCAAAGTGCATATTTTCCTTAACGCAAAATTTAAGTGAAAAAGGGGCATAACTTGAAAAATATTTGTAGCAGAGTTATGGGTGTTGTTGGTAATGATGTAGAATTTGATGGTGAATATATATTCCAAGTTTCAAGTTGATATCATAAGTAGTTTTCAAGTTATGGACCAAAGTGCATTTTTTGTTTAACGGACGCCGACACCGACGCCGACGCCGACACCGGGGCGAGTAGGATAGCTCCCCTATTCTTCGAATAGTCGAGCTAAAAAGTTATCTTTTCATAGAATGTTTTGATCAGATCAGTTACTACATTAAAGGGGCTTTTTGCAATGCCAAAACAATTTTATCAATTTTTACCATATCTTTAGAAGATCCAGATAAAATACATATATTATATGAAAATGAAAGAAACTTTTAATAAAACTTCTGTGTCAATGTTTTAAGAAAGTCATTAATTAATTGTTAAAGCTAAACAATGATCGCGCTGTAAAATTTCAAAATATGGAGATAGCAGGTTCTGGCACTAAACCCTTGTTATTATAAACAAGCTGTATAATTGTAGCTTGAATCCCATGAATCTTAACTCAAGAGACTGTTAGGACAATAATTTTGATGACATTTAAAACTAGTTTCTTTCTTATTTCAAATATGCTCAATCGATTGCTAATCTTACTAGAAACAACAGGCTTGCTTAATAGTTAACTTCAGTCAACCTGCAACAGACTCAACAAAATTTTTGCATGCATAAAAAATTGACAAATGATAAAAATATATCACTTATGTATTATCCAATACACTTCAGAATCTCATAATATAATAAAGATAATAATTATTATGAATATTTTCAGAAAATGTAACGTCCCTGTTTAAAAGGAGTTTTACAGTATTTATATAACGTCCCTGTTTAAAAGGAGTTTTACAGTATTTATATATTTTTTTAATCATGTTTGCATGATTTAACATAAAGCAGTTGCAAAGATAATGTATGCTGTACAGACTCGGGAGACAGATATTTGGGCTCAATTTTGACCTTTAAAGCTTTTTATGAGACTGTTGAGGTAGGGTAATAAATCTTTCAAGCTAACACTTTCTAACTCAAAAAATGTTGCTGTAATTTATTTAAAACATCCCTATATAATTCTGGGACAATTGTTCTTGATATGAAAAATAGTGCTGTTGCTAGTACTTGGATATCCACGAATCCTATCAGGAAATCAAGTACAAATATTTGCCACTGCAAAGATCGTTGAATCGCAATCTTTTATTAAAACATTGACGCCAGTTCATTCTATGCGAAATAAAACGAAAACATGATCTGCAAAGTGATTTGAAACAATGTTAATGAATGATGAATCATGAATAATATGAAAAAGCATCAGGGCATAGACCCTTATTTGTCATTTAAAACCCGTATGAAGTGCAATATGTCGTGTACACTGCTGTTTCAAAACTATTAAAATTTTGCCTTAATTTTAACAAATGATTAATGGCTCGAACTGTGAATCGTTAGTCCTGAATCATGATTTGGATCGGATCGCCACTAGTCAGACAATCAGCAGCCCTAATGAAAGATAGGATTGAACGAACATGGCTTAAGATCATAAACTAAATCTGGAGACAAGTCTTAAATCTCAATCATTTGACTGGATGAAATGGTGACCAGTTGCCAATAAATAGATATACTGCCTGAGTATTTATCTTAAACACACACTTCACATTTTTGAAAATTCCTTTCTATGTTTACCCACAACTGTGGTAACAAACCCCTGTCATTCCCTTTTCTTTAAACATAAATTCCCTGTTTGAGGATTGTGATGTCCAAAGCCAGAATAGCAGATCAAATTACTTTTATAACCAAACAGACTACATGTACTATGAATAACCTTACTTATTAAAAATTTATAAGTACTAGTTTTTACTATATTTATTACTGTATTCCTTTCCTCCATATATACGCATTTTTACGCATTTGCGACCAGTGTAGATCCAGATCAGCCAGCACATCCATGCCATCTGATCAAGATTTGCACTGGTCTCATTTTTGTCAGAGATAACCTTACGAATCAAAAAGCGAACGGTTTAGATTCTGATCAGATGGTATGGATGTGCCGGCTGATCTGTTTGCCCATGCAATAAAGCTGTTTCTTTGGAGGAAAGGGTTAAATAAACCATGACACAGTTACTTGCTTAGCCAAAAAATAAGCTATAATTGTTATGTGGCTATTCTCTGTTGTTTTCTACAATGTTTTGAGATGTGGTGAGTGAGAACTGTCAGTGCCCATCAAGCAGAAAGGATAGATGAATGTGGAACAGTAATGTTCTATAACAGAGAAAAGCTGGGAACAGCAAGTCCCACAGGAGAGGACAGATTAGGAGGGCATAATTAGTTGCCAAAGTGAGAAAAAGGGAAATTTCAGTTACAGTAAGTTCCCACAGGTGGAGTAAGAGAGCAGGGAACAGTCGGTTCCCTACAGAAAGAGTGGGAGGAAACAGTCGGTTCCCTCTACTAAGACAACAGAGTGAAGTTGGTCACAGGCAATCCTCACTCAAACCAATCAATTCCACAGTGAAATAAAAAAGGCAAGGAATAGCCAGAATATAAATACCTTTTGTTAAATATGATTTCAATACAATAATAACTAGACTGTGTCCTCAGGACACTGATGCCCCCACTGCTGCAAGTACATTTGTAACAAAATTGTGTACTTGGTATTAACAATATGTGGTGAATGAGGAGTAAGAGCCACAAAATTTAATGACTAACATAAACAAAGGGCCATAACTTTGGTGAAAATGGTTGCAAGGCAATGTCCTTTACAGCAATTAAGACATCATGTCTAATCATCTGTGTAAGTTTGGAAGAAATCAGCCAAATAAAAAATGTGGAGTTGATGCCACAAAATTTTGTAAGTGAAATTAACAAAGGGCCATAACTCTGGTAAATATGGCCGCAGGAAAAAATCCTTTCTTTATGATCATCTGCACATTCACCTTGATCATGTGAGCAAGTTTGAAAGAAATCCATCCAATAGTAAACGAGGAGTTGATGCCACAAGATTAAATCACTGAAATTAACAAAGGGCCATAACTCTGGTAAAATGGCCGTAAGAAAAACCCTTTCTTTACAATCATCTACACAACCTGCTTGATCATCTGTGCAAATTTGAAAGAAATCCCTTAGATAGTTAATGAGGAGTTGATGCTACAAGATTTAATTACTGAAATTAACAAAGGGTTATAACTCTGGTAAAAATAGTCGGAGGAAAAAATCCTTTCTTTACAATCATCTACACATTCTGCTTAATCATCTGTGCAAGTTTGAGAGAAATCCGCTTTATAGTTTAGGAGGAGTTGACGCCACAAGATTTAATTACTGAAATTTACAAAGGGCCATAACTCAAGTAAAAATGGTCGCAGGAAAAAATCCTTTCTTTACGATCATCTACACATCCTGCTTGATCATCTGTGCAAGTTTGAAAGAAATCCGCCTTATAGTTTAGGAGGAGTTGACGCCACAAGATTTAATAACTGAAATTAACAAAGGGCCATAACTCTGGTAAAAATGGTCGCAGGAAAAAATCCTTTCTTTACGATCATCTTCAAATCCTGCTTGATCATCTGTGCAAGTTTGAAAGAAATCCGCCTTATAGTTTAGGAGGAGTTGACGCCACAAGATTTGGGGACGTATGGACGTACGTACGGACGGACAAGTGCAACTCTATATGCCTCCCACTTTGTGGGGGCATAAAAATAATTCTGCCCAATCAGATGGTAGGTTACCAAGCCAATGATCTTCAACAGTAGGAAAATATTAAAAAAGAAGAGAAATTAAATGAGGCAACCAACTGCATCATACTAGCAAATTAAATGAGGCAACAATTGCATCATACTAGTAAATTACACATATCAGCAAACCTTGATATTGTTGACTGTTCTTATGAAGCTATCAAGTTTTCTAGCAAGAATTGAAAAATACTTTAATACACAATTAAAGAACTGGTACTCTTTTTTGAAAACAGTGATGTTAATTTGAAAGCAAATGAGTTGATTTGTTGGCAGTTAGTCAGTTCAGGAAACAACAAAGCTTGTCATTATTGTAAATGGCATCCAAATCTTGGACAGGAGTAAGTGTTGCCTGCATTTAACTCCATTAATTTCCTTAGTCCATATGTCATATACTGGTAATGTTTATATATAAAAAAAAAATATGTGCCAATTAAAAACAGCTTTTAAAGAAAATTTGAAGAAAATCTGCCAAAAAAAAAGTGGAAAAATTATGAGTTAAAATGAATGACATGGGGTTTGTCAAAAAATATCGACTGGCACATTGTAAAAGTGGACAAATATTAGAATGTCCAATTTCTAACTTTTTTAGTTAACAAGTCATCAGGGGGCAGTCAAATATATTAGCTTCAAATTGGTAGCTTTATAGTGTAGCTATTTTCAACACCTGTGTTATTATTAGGTTTCCTTTCCTCAACAGTCACATTCACAAAAAGCAATTCTAAGTTAAGTGCAGTTTGGTTGCCATGAGGACGAGAACAATCCTTATATACTGAGCAAAAATGAAAACTTACCAGATTTTAAATTGAAAAGTTTTGTTAAGTAAAGATATATTTTATCTTTCACTTAATTTAAGGTATTTGCACAAATCTGGACAACTGATAACTTTTGGAAAATGTTTTTATTTTTTTAGAGGTCAAGGTTATCTCCTCTTTACTTCATAATTATGAGATCAATAACTTTTAACATAAAGGTATCAAACAGATTATGTGTCCGTCAAGTTTAGAAGTTTATGGCAAGAACAGAAGGAAAAACACTATCTTCAAAGTCCACTGATGCAAAGAAATAAGATACAGTTACTGAAATATCCTCTTTTGCAAATTACCTCCATTTTAAAAATGGAAAGAACAAAATCTATCACTAAATTTTCCAGAAACACATATTTTTTTCTTTTTTTTTAAACTGATATATACTGAACCAACGCCGTTCAAGATAAACATATTGGAGATCAAATTCCTCCAGATACTTGCGCTCACTGGCATCATAAAGTTTCCAAGTTATTTTTGGTCTTTTCATTTTGGCTCAGTATACATATACATATATATCGATCAGAATGAGATAAATATTTGATACTGTTTTATTAGAACTTGCTATACATTGTGGGTAAAGTACTTCTGTATAAATTTTAAATATTACAGTAAAACTTCTTTTAAGACTACCTCCTCCTTTACACCACTATCTGGAAGTCCATATTAATAGCATTGCACATACAGTCAAACCTGTCTTAAGCAGCCACCCAAGGGAGTGACCAAAAGTGGCTGCTTAAGACAGGTGGCTGTTTAAGACAGGTAAAAATAAGAACAAAATGACCCTTTCGGTCATACTCAAACTGGCTGTTTAACACAGGTGGTTGCTATTTGCATGTGGCTGCTAAGGCAGGTTAAACTGTATTTTCATACTGTTGTGCAAGACCAATCAAATATTTAGACCATTTTCTCTGGTCCCTGAAAGTGGTTTGAAACAACAAAAAACACAGTGATTTATACAGAAAAAAGCATGCAGTGCAACAGATAAAACAATACATTGGTGTCCTAAAGGAGGTCTCAAAAGGAGGGTTTACCTGTACTGTAAACAACCAAAACTAGAATTATCACTGAAAGTGATTAAATACCCCCACAATGTGTGCTTGATACTTGAACTGGGAATTCTTAGAATCAATGTGTGCCAAAAATGTTAAAATATGTGAAGCCTTTCATTAGAAATCATCCAGAAACCATTTTTTCTATTTCTAGTAACAGTGAAAAGTGACCTTGACCCCACCAAGCCCATTTTCAATACCAAGTTTAGTCTTCACAGACACTACCTTTATTGCAATTTTCTTCACAATATCTCATTCCGAACTACAGTTATTGAGCATATACAGTATTTCTATTTATAGTAACAGTGACCTTGACCCCACAGGCCTTACATTCAATTCCAAAAGTCGTCTTCACAGAAACCACAATTACACCAAATTTCATTCAAGAATCTCATTCTAAGCTATTGTTACCGAGTGGAAAATATTTTTTGAAGTTAAAATAACAGTGACCTTGACCTTGAACCCACAGGTCCCAAAGTCAATCCTAACCTGTATCTTATAATGTTACATCTGTGTTCTAAATAATAATTAAATCTATGAAGTATTTCATGAGTTATCGTCCAGAAACAGTTTTTCTATTTTAAGTAACAGTGACCTTGACATTGACCCCACTGGCCCCAAAGTCGAACTCAAGCTGTATCTTATGTTACATCTATGACCCAAAAAAGGATTTAATCTGTGAAGTATTTCATGAGTTATCATCTGGAAACCATTTTTCTATTTTTAGTTACACTGACCTTGACATTGACCCCACTAGCCCCAAAGTCGAACCTGACCTGTATCTTGTGATGTCACACCTGTGTACCAAACATTTTTAAAATATTTGATGCCTTTCAGGAGTTATTGTCTGGAAAGCATTTTTCTATTATAGTAACAGTGACCTTGACACTGACCCCACCAGCCCCAAAATGGAACTTGACCTGTATCTTATTATGTTACACCTGTGTACCAAAAATTATTCAAATCAGTCAAGCCATTCATGAGTTATCATCCGGAAATGAAGAATCCGACCGACCGACACAGCTCCATGGGTACTTTATTGCTGGCAGTGTTTCGTCCTCCGCATTCAATAAGTTCCACTTTGCATAACATTCGTGTAATAAGAGTTGACGGATCTCTCGCCATGCAGTTTTCCAGGACTTTCTGCAAGTATTTACAGGTCAGAGACATAACAATTTGTTGATATGCAATGTCCCACAATATCTGAACAGTGAATCTAATAAAGATTACTTGTTGCAATATTTGTTTTACACTTATTGCTTGAAAGCTTGCAGGCTGTATTCTTTGAACAACTTTCTTCATAGATTATTGTAGGTCTGTTTGCAACTACAAAGTAAAGTACCCTAATATAGGGTACTACACCTTAGGACTGACAGGGTCCAAGATCATAAAATGAGATTGGAGACCAGTCTCAAATTCCAGTCATCTGATTGACTAAAATGGTCACTGGTTGCCATTTAAGCCAATCAGATTACAAAGATTTTCAACTGGTCTCCTAATTTACTGTTATGATCTTTGGCCCAGCTGGCTTAACACAAAAGTTCACTAAGTTATCAGCAAAAACTCTTGAGCTTTCACTGAATGTGATGAAACTCTGCAATAGTGCTTTATCAGAAGAAACATGAAAATTTGTCTCAACTATGTTCAGTTGATGCTCATGATATCTTCAAAACATAAGCAATTCATACAACAATTTTAAGAATCCTCTCTGTCTCCAACAAATAATTTACTGAGCCCAAAATCATAAAGTAAATCAGGAGACCAGTCTCAAATGTAAAGCATCTGATTAGCTCAAATGCAACTGGTCTCCATTTCAGCCAATCAGATGCTTGAGATTTGCGACAGGTCTTCAATCTTAGTTTTATGATCTTGATCTTGGGCCGTGAGCCAGACAAATATTATCTCATAATAGGCATCTTTAAACTTTCATATCAATTAAGATATTAAACAGGGTAGAAGTCTTACAGTTACAAATGTATCAAAATCATGTTGCATTTGAAAACCTTAGTATTTCATTTTGGAGCAAAGAGAAATGCAATCTTGCTCTGGTATGATTTTATTAAATTTCACTCCCAATTAAAACATCTCTAGCAATGCATTTTAAGCTGTGTATTCAAATTGCAAATTTAAAGCCAATTTTAAGTTTCTTGAAAAAATTCAAGTACGAAAACGGTATTATAACTCCTTTATCATCATGACCATCAAAAGCAATGTAATTGAAGAAGTTGGTTAAGAAATATTAAGAAATGGCAGTTATAGCCAAGGTTGAGTCATCTTGATGGACGGACAGATGGACACAAAAGAATGAAAGTGTGACACAAAAATGATTATTAATAAGTAAACCCATTACTACAAACTTAGCGAAATTAACAAGAGTGCCAAACTGACACAAAATAAGCCCGTCAAAATGATGATCATCAAAGTTGCGTAACGATCCGATGAAAATTATTCGACTTGGAGAGCAGATACGGCTAATTCAGTTTTTGGACAATTCAAGGGCAATAATTCAGGAGTGCTTGGGGGGGGGGGGGGATTTGGCAGGTTATAGAACTTGGTCGAGATATTATGCCCACCAACATATTCACCAAGTTTGATAAAGACCGGATGAAAACTCATTGACTTGGAAGGCAGAAACAGTAATTTTGGACAATTCAAGGGCCATAATTCAGGAGTGCCTGGGGGGATTTGGCTGGTTATAGAACTTGGTCGAGATATTATGCCAACCAACATATTCACCAAGTTTGATAAAGACCAGATGAAAACTCTTCGACTTAGAGAGTGGAAACAGTAATTTTGGAAAATTCAAGGGCCATAATTCAGGAGTGCCTGGGGGGATTTGGCTGGTTATAGAACTTGGTCGAGATATTATGCCCACCAACATATTCACCAAGTTTGATAAAAACCGTATGAAAACTCTTTGACTTAGAGAGCGGAAACAGTAATTTTGGACAATTCAAGGGTCATAATTCAGGAGTGCCTGGGGGGATTTGGCTGGTTATAGAACTTGGTCATGATATTATGCCCACCAACATATTCACCAAGTTTGATAAAGACCGGATGAAAACTCTTTGTCTTTGAGAGCGGAAACAGTAATTTTGGACAATTCAAGGGCCATAATTCAGGAGTGCCTGGGGGGATTTGGCTGGTAATAAACCTTGGTCGAGATATTATGCTCACCAACATATTCACCAAGTTTGATAAAGACCTGATGAAAACTCTTCGACTTAGAGAGCGGAAACAGTAATTTTGGACAATTCAAGGGCCATAATTCAGAAGTGCAAGGGGGGATTTGGCTGGTTATAAAACTTGGTCGAGATATTATGCCCACCAACATATTCACCAAGTTTGATAAAGACCGGATGAAAACTCTTTGACTTAGAGAGCGGAAACCCTGTGGACGCCGCCTGCCAACCCGCCCACCCGCCGCAAGTGTTCCCATAACACGTCCCGTTTTTCAAACGGGCATATAAAAAGTATCATTCCACTTTCCTTCAAATAATTTTGTGAAGTTTGAAAAAGTAAAATTAAAATTCTTTTTTTGAACAAATCTGCATTTCTGCAATAATAATAATAAAATGTTTTAATGTTCTGGAAAATCTGCATTCACAACTTTGTTTTCTTTCTCTTTCCTATTATTAGGGCTGTGGGAAGAAGTAAGTGATTCAAAACAATATCCACATTTTTTGGAATTAAATCTTGATGTCAATAAAATCACAAAACATTGACTATTCAAACAACTAGCCACTGATAAACAAAGCTAAAAATCCAATCCATTTTCAGTTACCTCCCTTCAAATTGAATATGTAGTGTTTTGTAATCCATTATTAATTGTTATTTGATGGGCAGTTGCTCAGGTCTTGTTATGAAAGATTATGTTCATGAACAATTAAACTTAGATTAACTAATAAAATACCAAATTTCAAAGTGTTCCTGGTATTTTTTTCTGCCTCCAGCAATCCAACTTCTCTATGTAACTTGATCCAACTGCATCATTTCTGTTCCAGTCAGATTGCACATCTTCTAGAGGGATAAAAATGTTCAAGATAGTGTAAATATTTCAAAAGTGACTACACTAAGAGCAATCTGGCTCCAAGATTATAAAGGATCTGATTGGGATGTTTGAGATTTGAGACTGTTTCCATTTTCAGTTTTATAATCTTCTTCACTAATTAGTTAAACTTTGCTGGTATAAGAGAGGTTGATTTTTAAGACGGTGTACGTATACGGGTACGTGTAGAAGATATTTGTGTGTTTTACGTCATCAATACATATGTAGATAAAATTTACTACAAGTCCTTTTACATGTTATCTCCGTCTACAGAGTGTTCTACACGTACGCCAATTACTTGTAGATTGCTTCTAATTTATTTATTAAAATACCAGGAAATGACTTTTGCCATAGTTAGTATATATCTTTGTTCCTTTGTTGCTGTGCAAAGATTCAACAAAATCAACGTCGGTTATTTCTCAAAAGTAAAAGCTAAGCTGCCCCTTAGTTTGATCTTATATCAATTTCGAATTCAATAAAAGATAACTTTATGATATATAACTAATGGTTTCGATAAAAATGTATCACATAACAACAACAAAATAGGAAAAGAATCATGCTTAATCACAAGTTATCGAGCAACTTTATAAATATAACTAGAAATGTCCTTACGTCAGGGGGATGCGAATTCAATAGTTTCCAGTGATCAATAGAACATTGTAAAACATTTCGCTGAGAAACCATATTTTAATATTCTTGTCTGTCACGTGACTGTGAATGTATCGATAATGAACTATATTTTGAGGACAATAATAGAAGTTAACCAAAATGCATTAAATCTCACTTAGGAAATTTACAAGTACACATACAATTACTAGTCACTTTTCTTAAACGATTTTCATAAAAACAGTGTCGTGTACGTAAACTTGTAGCTTACACGTACCCATACACGTATCAAATCTCAACCTCTCTATTGTGCTAATATACACTCTGACTTTGTACATGTAGTTAGAAGTTTGAATAAAGGCATCACATATTAGGAACCAAATATTTCTTATTTAATGAAATTTTTTAAATTAAAGGGATATTACTCCAAAAGGATATCTGCAATATGTCTAGTAACCAAATATTATGCCTGATCCAGAGGTCTCCTCGCCGGGTGGGGGTGGGGGTGGGGGTGGGGGATAGAAGAAAGGGTGTTGTAGCGTGTTCGGCGTTACCGCACTTCCTTACTCAACCCCACCATTTTGGGTTGTTTAATTTGACTTAAAACAGTACACTTTTAAAGGTGGAAACTTTTTGTAAAGGGAGAAAATCGAGTTATTTATGTTATTGTTTTTTTTCCTCAGAGAACCGAGAACGTGCTTTACACTTTTATTGTAAAAGCTGAAAGTGGGATTTGTTTTAATAATTCATTTATTTTCATAACTAAAATATACCAGATAAACACTTAACACTATCTATGGTAGAATACTGGGCGAAACCCCGCCCCAGAGTCTCCAAAAGTTTGAAATTGTTCAAATTATGTCACATCTACAACAAATTTCCCACAGTGCAGATAATTTTATTCTTAAGTTATCGTCTTTTATAAGTTACAATTAAAAATTTAGCAACCAAAAAATACAAAAAAAGGATAAATATCACAATGCCAAGCCGCAGTATGTGTGCTGGTCTGGGTCTCACTGTACTGCTAACTGTGCCGATAACGTAGTTCTAGGGGCAGGTAATTCAGACTAAATTTGCGCTTTAACCAAGTAAAACATAAGACCGGTCTCTGATTTTATAGCATGAACCAGTCAACTGGATTTTATCAATTGTACCCGTCCACTGGTGGATGCGAAAAGGACGAGTTTAGTTTAAAATAGTGTGCCATTTCTTAAAATGCAGCTTTGAATTCGAATAGGTATACATATGTTATAAATAAACATAAAACATGAAAAAATATGCTTGTGGAAGAGATGAAGCATACTGCATGCATAAAATGTGAAAAATGAAAGAATCATTAATTTTGTTTCAAGTCTGTAGTAAATATATAGTAAATATAGTTGAATATTACAATTTTTTTTAGAAAACTGTAAGATTAATGGGGAGATTATCCTCGAAAAATGATTGTTAGAGTTATGGACCTTACCACATATGATGTGGGTAATGAAAAGGAATAATGTGATGATAAGGAACATATATTTGAAGTTTAAAGTTAATCCCTCACTAAATATAAAAGTAAAGCAAACCAAACTAGACTTGAGGACAAACATTCCTGTGAAATTTCAATGAAATCCTCTTGGAGATGGAGTGTGGACAATGTTTTAGTAAGGAAGTTATAGTACAAAAGACAAAGGGCCCATAACTTGGCCAAAAATAATTCAAGCATAGACTCCTGAAGTTATGCACAACAAGGCTTGGTGACAAGAAATTTAAAGGAAATCTGTCAAGGAGTTTTGGAGATTTAGCGTGGACAAGACTTTTACATAGAAGTTATTGTAGAAAATGACTAAGGGCCAATAATTGTGGCAAAATAATTTGAGCCAAGCTCATGATGATATGAACATCTGTGAAGTTTCAATGAAATCCCAAAGTGGTTTTTGAGATTAAGAATGGACAAAATTCTAAAACAGATGTAAGGATTAGGGTTAGTTAAACAAGAGCCAGTCAGAAACAACTGCATGCTCGACTATTCGAATAGTCACCCATATTTAAGCACATTTTAAACTGGGCTTTATTTAAACTGGGGAGTGATTCAGGAGTTTATGACACCCCCAATACACACACATGAACAAATGTTTCTTGATTCAAGTTAAGAAATCAATAAATTACACTTAATTTATTCTTGTATTTTTTTTTTGAGGGTTTACATGACCCAGCCCATACACCCCTGAACCCACACCCACCTACCCACTATCCCTGCCCACCTCCAACCCCCCACCCACTTATCCACTCAACCCCCAAATATCCCATTTTTTGTCATTTGTTTATATCTTTTGCTATGGCTGTATAAATAATTAGATCGAAAAATAATGTATAGCATGTGTTGGTGTGGTGGTGAGTTGTGTGAGGTCTGGAGATGTGTTGTGTGGTATGGTCTATTATAGAATAGCATGGTATGGTGTGGTATGGTACAATACAGTACAGTATGGTATGATATGGAATGGCGTATTGTAGTGAAGTATAGTATACTGTAGTGTAGTATGGTATAGTATAGTAGAGTAGAGGAGAGTATAATAAAGTATGGTATGGTATGGTATGGTATGGTATAGTATAGTATCGTATGGCAAAGCATAGCATAGCATAGTATGGTATGGTATTGTACAGTATACTATAGTATAGTATGGTATAGTGTGGTGTGGTATGGTATGGTATACGCCTTTCCAATAACTTGATGAATTTTTTTGGTTACCTCCCCTGTCCAGTCATGTGACTGCTCCACGGGAAAATGATTGCATGCTGTATTAAAGTAATAGGGAATATGTACCTATAACTTTCTTTTTTATCATAAACTTCTTTTTTGAAAAATTAGTTTTTTCGCTGAATTAGTAATAATACATCAGGGTCATGATATTTTTGATAATAAGTTATAAACAACCAAGTTTCTTTGACTAAAAGTGTCAAGTCATTTTTCCTCGCGTTAAACACTAAATGACATTAACTTCCTTTTAAGTATGCCCCCGTAGATAAACTTTAAAATAAAGCTAAAACAAAATTGTCAACTTTAATTAACAGCCAGTGTTCTCTCCACAGCTAAATTGAGTCTCGTTTCCGGATTTGCATGTGTAATCAACTACAGACATCATGTTATGAATATGTCGACGGCGATTGATTTTGAAGGCGGCATGCCATAAAACTGTCAAATTGTGGCAAACAAGGGGTCACCTGTCAATTACTTTAATGGGCAGATATCATTGACCAATAGAGATCGTGTAATTGCTATTTGCGAGGTATCTACACCTCCCATTTATTAAGTACATCGGAGTCCTTTAATTACTGGATGCGTCAGCAAATGTATTTGATGGATTCTTAATCCACATTTGACACGTTATAAAAACAAAAGCCGTCAATAAGAAAAAAAATATTGGCAAAAAAATTTATATATGTTTATTAAGCGTTTGAGCTTTTACGTCAAAATTACAAACTGTCAAACCTAAGTAATCTAACTTGGATATGCAACCATATTGTATTATAAATATTCCCATCTTTATTGGTAGCCGGGATCTGAATCCTTGAATTTTATTTTAAGAATCATACTTCTACAACAAACAATCAGATTACCGATCCTTTTATTTTCAAGACAGAATCAATCATTTTTGGTTGTGAAGTATATGTAATATTTTAAAAAATTCAAATCATTTATTCGTTGAACATAAACGACATAAATTATAAGGACAGTTCTGTTGTTCAAATGTGTAAGTATCAACAAATTTAGATTGCAATGTTATATGTCTACAGAACATGTAACCAGATGTTGACATATCACATTTTCCGGACTATAGCGCATTAACAGTCTTAGCAATTTGCAACTTTTACACCAGTAATATATAATTTTCAGTAGAAAAGACATTAAGATGAAAATGCTATTCAGAAATTCATGCTTATGTTTGCGTTTTATACTGCTACTATCAACAAGAATGATACATGTTCTTAAAAGATTAAAAATCTTAATATCTAACAAATAGTGAAAATAAAAATGTCTGGCTAGAATAACAGACCAGCAACTTATTTTTTTCAACGACGGCGACAAACTCAGACCTGCAGTATAGTGGATAATTAGCTATTATGTGCTTAAGCAATAGTCCAATCGTTCAGCTTTCCCGCAGAACCTCGTTTTGGATTGATTTCCGGTCACGGGAAGTAACTCGTACAGTACTGCGAAACTGTTTATTGGAAAGGCGTATAGTGTGGTGTTGTTGAGTGCTGTGGTAAAGTGAGGTATAGAATAGAATATAGTATATAGTACAGTGCAGTGCAGTGCAGTGAAGTGCAGTACAGTACAGTAGACAAATATTACATGTCTGACAGGGTGACAGTAAAATTGTCAACTTAAGGAAATACTGTCAACCGAGGCGAAGCCTATGGTAGCAGGTGACAGTATTTTCCTGACAGTAAATTTTTTTTGACAGTACTTATATGCCACGGTGGCCTATGGAAGATTAACACTGTAAATGAAATTGAGGTATAATAATACAGTTTATGGTGTGGTTTGGTGTGTTGTAGTGCAGTGCAGTGCAGTACAGTACAGTACAGCACAGTACTTATATGTCACGGTGGCCTATGGAGGATTAACATTGCAAATAAAATTAAGGTATAATAATACAGTATATGGTGTGGTTTGGTGTGCTGTGTTGTAGTGTAGTGTAGTGTAGTGTAGTGTAGTACAGTATAGTACAGTATAGTACAGTACAGTTTAGTACAGTACAGTACAGTAGAGTAGAGTAGAGTAGAGTGTATAGTATATAGTATAGTAGTGTCCAGTACAGTACAGAACAGTACAGTATAGTGTAGTGTATGGTATGGTATGGTATAGTAAAGAATAGTTTACAGTATGGTATGGTTGGGGGGTAATGAACCCTGCATCCCCTCTACCCCCGACAATGGTATGGTATTGTATAGTAGTATACATTAGTATAGTATAAAGTAAAGTATATAGTATAGTATATAAATATTACATGTCTGACAGGGTGACAGTAAAATTGTCAACTTGAGGAAATACTGTCAACCTAGGCTTTGCCTCGGTTGACAGTATTTTCGAAAGTTAACAATTTTACTGTCTCCCTGTCAGACATGTAACATATATATTTTTTTTACACCAAAAAACTATTTAAACCATGAACAACTTTATTCAAAAATGGTATTTAATTGATGTAATAATGTTATTTGACCAAGAAATTTGCTAAACAAATTAACCCCACGCTTCACAACATGCTCTGTGTTTTTGAGTCTTTTTTCTTGATCCAGATTCTTTAAATCCGCCTCGTTTATGGTAGAAAACGTTTGTTGCTTGACATTATTGTCATCTGTTTACAACGGAAATGTAAAAATAGATATTGCACGAATGGAACAGTATAATTTTCGAACATTCCGTACCTATGGTAGCGGGTGACAGTATTTTTCCGACAGTAAATTTTTTTTGACAGTACTTACATGTCACGGTGGCCTATGGAAGATTAACATTGTAAATGAAATTGAGGTATAATAATAGAGAATGATATGGCGTGGTATAGTTTTAGTATCCATATTAGTATTGGACCTTAGGGTTAGGGTTAGTTATAAAAAGCCAATAACTCGGCCAAAAATAATCCGAGCAGAAATTCCTGACAATATGCACAACTAGGCTTGATGATAAACACTCCGGTGAAGTTTCACTAAAAGCCTTCAAGCGGTTTCGGAGAAGAAGGTATGACAAGATTTTGTGTGACATTACAGACGGATGGACGGACAGTCAGATTAATATATGCTTCCCTTCAAGGGGAATAAAAAAAACAAACAACACTATACTTAAAATATAGTATTTTGGGGCTGTCATCAGATCTAACATTTTGTTAGATCTAACTTTAGTGACATTGGACTAGAGATATACCTTGAATGTGGAATCATCCTGAGACAGTGTTCCATGGTATATATTGTCATTACGTTCACCAGTCGCACTAGTATGGCGGTCCCATTGAGTTAGCCTGAAGAAAATCATCATGGTCATATTTAACTGGTTGATGTTTGCCTTCATATTTTCCTACCATTTTATCAGCAGATATACCTTTAATCACATGTGCTACCAGTGCAGATCTAGATCAGCATGGACATCTTTACATACCTATTTCCTTTAACCCTGTCCTGTACAGATCCACCTTTATTGCTAGGGCGAACAGTTTAGATCCAGATCAGCCGGCACATCCGTGCCGTCTGATCGGGATCTAAACTGTTCGCTTTTTGATTCATTAGATTATTTCTGACCAAAATGCGACCAGTGCAGATCCTGATCAGACGGCACGGATGTGCAGGCTGATCTGGATCTACACTGGTCGCACATGCGAAAAAGGCGTATATATCCAGGAAAGGGTTAAAGATTCATTTAAAGTAATTTTGAACCAAGAACCAAATAGTATAAATCCTAATCAGACTGAATGGATAAGCAGGCTGATCTGTATCTACACTGGTTGCTCATGGGATATCAGCTTGCAGATATCAAATAGAGGCACTTAACCCTTTCCTGTATAGATACGCATTTTTACGCATGTGCGACCAGTGTAGATCCAGATCAGCCGGCACATCTGTGCCGTCTAATCAGGATCGCATTTTGGTCAGAATTAACCTAATGAATCAAAAAGCAAACAGTTTAGATCCTGATCAGACGGCACGGATGTGCCGGCTGAACTGGATCTAAACTGTTCGCCCTAGCAATAAAGGTGTATCTGTACGGGAAAGGGTTAAGGACATTTTCGATAGTAATTTTTGCACATCTTTTATGCACCTTCAAGGGAGAGTGATAATAACTCTTTACAAACAAAGCAATATTGAACAGTATTTGGATAAATGTTCTGAGAAACATTTCTCTATTAAAATCACCTCTCTGACTGGACAAAAGTGGTTGTAGTGATCTGGTCTTATTACCAGGGTAGAAAATAGTACATAATTATTATATGGGACATTAAATGACGGTCTTATCATTCTTAATTTCTGGTTGGTCTTTATGAGTGATTTTACTGTAACACCAAGTTTAAGTGTTAAAATGACTAGCACATACTGTGCTGAAACCAAATGTAAATGCATTTTAGATGGAGATCAGGATGCACATCTGCACAGTCTATCTGGGTGTACACTGTGGGCTTTTCGCCAATAAAATCACCCCAACATTATAAATGGAATAACCCAGAATCAGATAAAGGCTAGTCAGTTTCAGAGGGTTAGGGGTTAGATTATTCCTTTACTCCATATATATATATATATATATATACATGTTTTTATGCATGTGCAACCATTGTAGATCCAGATCAGCCAGCCCATCCGTGCAGTGTGATCTGGATCTGCACTGATGGCATCTGGGTCAGAAATAGCCAAAAAAATCTAAAAGCAAACAGATATGGCAAAGATGTGCCAGCTAATCAGGATCTACATTATCTGCCCATGCAATAAAGGTGTTTTTATATTTAACAATGCACTTTATGCTGGCATTTAAAATACATCACAACACACAAATTTTTCAATGTAAATTTTTGAATAAATGAATCCAGTGCAGGCCCTGCAATACAAGGAAGCAATACACATATGGATGAGACAGGCCTGCCAAATCTCCGGATTTTGTCCGGAATCTCAGGATTTTAAGTTACTTCTCCGGATCTCCGAATTTATAGTAAAAATCTCCGGATTTCTATGAAATTGCAAAAAAATATAGATTAATTAAACCTAATTTAAAAGTTGTACAATAAACGTAAGTTATTCTATTGCAGTCGCACATTTCCTGTTTATTACTAGATAACGAGATAACGAGGTCGTGGTCAGTTACATGCAGTTTCAATGCCTCTGGCACAATTATACAATAACCGCGTGTCATAAACTAAACAAGGGCCTCGATGTTTCACCTGCCTTTATCTTTTTCACTGCATATTTATTCTAATATTGTCAAAAACAGGTCTTAACAGTTAAAAAATGAATGGTAAAAATAGACAAAAGTCATTTTAAAATATGTTCTTCAACCATTTCTAACAAAATCGGCAAAAATCATTTATAAAATTTTAGAAGAATATAATTACAAAAAAAAACTATCAGAAAATCATCATCATCATCATTATGATCATTTTTGTTCAGTCACAGTCATAGTGAACAGCAGAAACAAAACATTAAAACAACAACAACAACAACATCATCATCATCATCATCGTCATCGTCATCATCATTGACATATTCAGACAAAATCTCCGGATTTTTAACGAAGAAGTTTTGGCAGGCCTGATGACAGCTGGATGAGTTTATACTTTTTTGTTTGAAGACTTCTGAGAAATTGTCAAAATAACAACAATTAGGTAAAGTCATCTTTAAACTGGCAGAATATTTTTGCATAACCATTTAAATGTTAATTAGTTATGTCTGATCTTAACAATTGTAAACCCTTTACAGACAATATTTATAACGCATTCCCGACCTATGTACGAGGTACAGTCAGAAAGTTCCCGGACTGGTCCTTTTAAACAAATTATTGAAGTTGGATCCTCATAAAATTTAGCATGCATGTATTTCTATTTAAATCTAATATCAACAGCTATGAAAAAGTAGGTTTGAACAAGTATTTGAATTTATTTTTTCACATTTAGCATGTCCACAACCATAATACGGAGCACTTCAGAATTTGCCTTATTTTGCAATGAGATGACTACATTCTTTTTGTAGTTTCTTAAAATAACAGCGCCAAAACGTCTTTATTTTTCCGCACGACATCAACGGAACGTTACTAGCAAACAATTACAAAATTTTAGCGTGATCGGCTGACGTATCGCCATTTTGTGAAGTATAATTTCCGCCGTGTAAAAATTCTGAAGCAAGAAAATGACAACGTTAATTGAACGTACGGAGCAGTGGACAGCAATTAAATTCTCTGCGATGTCTTGTATGACCCCGACTGATACTTGGAAATTCATGAAACAGAAGGATGGTATTATTAATTGTTCCAGGACTCTTGTGTTTGAGTGGCACAAACGTTTCCGGAAAGGTAGGGCGGATATTGAGGATAATGCGCGAAGCGGAAGGCCGGGAAATGATGCGTGCTAAGTCAAAAAGATTAAGGACGTCCTAGCAACTGATCGGCGCAATTCTCTAGATGATAATGCTTTCACTGTCAGGGTGTGTCATGGAACGGTTTATAAAATAGTGACCCAGGACTTGAATATGAATAAGGTATGTGCGCGCTGGGTTCCTCGTCTGCTGACAGATGAAATGAAAACAACCCTTGCAAATGTCATATGAACGTCACGACGTTGCAGAAGTGCTCCGTACATGACATAGTGGGCTATTCTAATGGATCAGAAAACATGTTTATGTTTGTATATTTTACATATATTTATATGTTCTTGCAGTGTAATAGTTATATTTTTATGTCATATATTTAATTACTGAATCGTACGGAAAATAAAAAAGATATCATGACAGTCCTGGAACTTTTTGACTGTACCTCGTAGATCCAGATTAGCCTGTACATCCATGCAGTCTGACTTAGATCTAGTCTGTCCACTTCTGGGTCAGAAAAAATATAATATAATTATATATAATATAATTATATATAATATAATGAATCTAAAAGTGACTAATGCAGATCCTGATCAGTTTGCATGGGTTTGCCTGCTGATCTGGATCTACACTGGTCACACAGGAGATATGGGGATTGATTATATGTATTCTATAGAAAAAGTACATTTATATGCATGCAAAAGATATATGTCGGCACCGCTGCAAGCTTGTAATGCCGCAGTGCTTGGAGATTGTGCTCGTTACCCTTTACATATTATTTCTTCGAAACGATGTATTAAGTATTGGCTTAAAATTTTGTCGATGCCCTCTAATAGATATGTGAAAAAAGTGCTATGCTATGTTATTACATTACGATAGTTTAGGCTATTCGAATTGGGTTACATCTGTGAAAAGAAATTTATATAGAAACGGGTTTGGTTACATTTGGGAAGCACAAACAGTTGAAAATTCAGTATTGTTTCTTTACCAATATTCACAAAGACTTGAGGACCAATATTTACAACAATGGTCAGAAGAATGTAAACAAAAATTTAAGCTTTCATCATATTGCTTGTTTAAAACAAATTTTAAGTTCGAAAGGTATCTCGAAATAATTGATATTAAAAAAGTTAGATTCTTTTTTTCCTCTTTAAGAACATCATCGCATTCACTTCTTATAGAAAAAGGCAGACATATTGGCTTAGCAAGAGAGCAAAGAACCTGCTTCTATTGTAATGATCAAATTGAAAATGAGTATCATTTTATACTTGTGTGTCCATTTTATTATTCATTACGTGAACGATATATTGATAAGAAATATTATATGAATCCAAATTTCCATAAATTTAATATTCTTATGTCTTCTCAAAACGATCAAACTATTAAAAGTCTGGCATCATTTATTTACCATAGCTTTGTTCTCCGTTCAACTGTTGTATAGTTCATTTAGCTTATTAAGTATGTCAGGTGATGATATATAATGGATATTGTCGTAGTTACAATATTTTTTTTGCATTATGGTGCTTGTTAAATTTTAATGTGTTTTACTGTATTATGACGCTGCTTTATTATTGTACTGTTGATAGGTTTTATTTTCTCGCTCGGATACCTTGCTTTTCGTTTCGACAAGGCTGAGTGAGTTGTTTGCCCTTATTGGCCTTATTCAAAGACCTCCTTTTGAATAACATTACTGAATTTGCCAAGCTTTTCTTCAAATGTAACACTTTGTTAATAATTTGCTGTAATTTAAAGCTGGTATAGCAAATTATATTTTCTATTCAATAAGTATTCAACTCAATATTTCCTTATATTGAATGTTATAACATGGAATGTTAAAATTATTGTGTGATCACTTGTACTGAGATAGCTATATCATGTTGTATTGATGTGTTTGTGTATGGGCCTGAGGCCGCATCACAATAAACTATTGAATCTATGTTGTATCCACATTGTTGAGGGTAAAAGATCAGAAATAGAAATTGTGCAAACATCCAATTCCAGAAAATGATATTTTACAATTTTAGAAAACAATCGTACAATAATTACTTGCAATAATTTTTGCTAAGTTTGTAACCTGAAGAGCCAGTGATAACTTCCATCACATCTCCAATCAGTGTCCAAGGTTATAAAACTGAGCATGAAAACCAGTCTCAAATCTCAAGCATCTGATTGGCTGAAATGGCGACTGAGATTTGAGACTGGTTTCCAATCTCAGCTTTATAACCTTCAGCCCAGAGTAGATCCAGATCACTGCCACCTTTCCCTTTTTATTCTATTACTTTGCAAAACACCAACTCAACACTGACTGGACTATAGAAGATATACAGACAAGTAGATTCAATACACATGTGATCTGTCATGACAAATTAGGTCTTATGGCTTATGCTACCCATGTAGACCCAGATCACCCGGTGCATCCTCACAGTCCCATCAGTCTGAACTTCAGTCAGAGAAGCATGTTTAATGCATTGTAATAAAAGCTTAGATCCTTTTCAGACCATATAGGTCTGCATTTTGATAAGGGTCTATACTCATCACAAAGTCAATAAGTCACACACAGTAGGTTTACCCTTTACTCCATATATACATGTTTTAATGCATGTGTGACCAGTGTAGATCCAGATCTGATCAGTAAGCACATCCATGCCATATGATCTTGATTTACACTGGTTGCATATAGTTTAGAAATAATGAATCTAAATGTGAACAGTAGAAATCCTGATCAGACAGCACAGATGTCACGGCTGATCTGGATCTACACTGTTCACCCACGCTATAAAGGTGTATCTTTGGAGTAAAGGGTTCAGAGCAAAAAACAGTAATAACATACTCATGCTTTAGCTTCATGCCTGCCTTAACTTGGCTATCATTCCAAACCAATACTCCAACAATAATTACTGTGATTATGTAAGAAAGAAGATTATATCAGCAAGATTACCTTGTGTTTAATGACAGAGAATGGTTGTTTACAGCCATGAGAATCATTGACATCTTCCTCGTTCTGGCAGTGAACTTCCCTTTCCGACTGTCCAATCTGCTCTTACTGGATCTGCACAAATGTTTTAATACAGAATTTATTGGTATTCCCAAATTCAAGTTGCATAATCATATGTTAAAACAATCTTTTTGGGTGGCGTACCATTTTGTGAAATTCAATCATTTTTTTATAAGAGCAATGAAAATGTTTACGATAAGGTACAGAAAAAAAGTTTCATCTTTATAACAACCCAGCTGGTCCAGCACCACAGCACCTGGCCAAATAATTCGAAGCTTGCTCTCTTTTTTCTTTGTACCAATCCAAACGTAGTAGTAATGTGTTAATCCCACAAAATTAGTGTGATGTCAGTAACCTCAACATGTGACCCAAGTGTCTAACCTTTAAATATAAGTGCTCAGCAAGTATGTGACCTTCCTAACAGTATAGTCAGTATAGGTTGGAAAATGACAACATATTTCAAAAAAGCTGTCCATTTCAAAAAAGCCCATTAAGCCTTAACTTCATGAAGTGATATGAACAAATACAAGGTGAACAATTACCTGCAATGACTGTGATAGTTAAACAATGTCCCTCTGACAGCCTTGCTGTTATCCAAGTCTGCCTGAAGAGACTTGGTTTTGACCTTCAATGAGTGTACTTCATTCTCTAACTTGGTCTACAAAAGAAAAGAAACTTTTAAAATGTATTCCAATACAAATCTAGTTAGAAGAGTGCCTTGAATGAAAAGCCAAGTCCATTACAAACAAGTCTTTTAACTTTTTACTTCATATATTATACTGGTTTTGCCACATGTAAGCAATGTAGATCCAGATCAGCTAGAAATTCTGGGGCATCTGATCTGGGTCTTTACAATCTGCCTTTTGGTCTGAAAAAAACAAACAATGGATCTAAAAGGGATCAATGAAGATCCTAATAAGACAGCTTGGTTCACCCATGAATAACAGATACACTGCAACTCCGTTATATCGCAATCCGTTATATCGCGATATCCAATATATCGCGCTTGTTCCGTGGATCCCAATTTTTTGTACATATACAATGTATATGTTTGTTCATTCTTCGTGGGTGGTAAAAAAGATCAAATGATTAAATCAACGTTGGAGACAAGTTCACGAAACGCACGCTTTTTCCGTGTCGTATTACGTCATTTTCGGCGAAAGCTGTTTATTACATTTTGTGTGCAGGGATTTAAGAGGCGATGTACACGTTCACCAGCAGATACAATTTAACATCAAACGTATGAAAATAGATGAAAGGTTTTTTTTTCAATTCTGTTGCTTCTGATTTGACATGAAACCCACATTGTGACGAACAATAGGTGCGAAAAACACCAAGCTGATACGGTACTGACAGAATGTCGTTCACAAGACAAACCGAAAATTAGCGACAATTAAAGCAAGTTGCTGACCATAATAGACATGAGCAGGAAACGTCAAAACAATTTGTTGTTTTGACATTACCTGCTCATCGCCTATCAAGCTGGTAAACGACGGACGACGACGAACTAAAATCGCCGACCATGACCGACCAACAGATCGTCGATCAGTTGAAAGTACCGAAAACAATAATACCACCGTTGGAAATTGATAACGGCGATCTTTGTTTTGTACATTAATTAATTTCTTTTTATTTAAAATATTAATATAATAAATAAAATTAAAAAAAGTTGTTTTAAAACATTTGTCCAGCACGGAACGTACTCCCTGATGTACCCGTAGATTTCACTGCGTGTTAATTACGCAACACCGCGATATACATGCATCTGACAGCAAAAACAAATAAATTCTCCGTGTTTTAGCACGATTATGTACTTATATCGCGCTCCGTTTATATCGCGGTTGGCGGGCTTGGACCCCGAAGTCCGCGATATAATGGAGTTGCAGTGTATAACCCATGGAGTAATGGATCAATGATAAGCAACTTCATGCAGTGTTAAAATCCTCAGAAAATGCTGACCCGTATATCTGACTGCTTTTCCAGCTGTTTCTGTAATCCTCCAATCAGCTGCTTTGACTTAGCCTTCTGACACTTTAGGGAGTGTTCAAGCTCCCACATTTTGGTTTCCACCTCGGCCCTCACTGAAGATTCTTGCTCTAATTCAGATCTTACTGTCTTGTATGGCTGTATCAATACACAATCAAACATTCAGCCAGTTCATCAGTGTACAAAAATACAGCAATACATGTATTTAAAAAAAAATAGTATTTCCATAAATCAATTTACAACAATGTCTATGACATGACTAGATTGGAGACTACTCTCGATTTCAGTCAATCAGATGCTCGAGATATGAAATTAGCCTTCAGTTTTGTTCTATAATCTCAGGATTATTCAAACTTGCATCAGCATGATTTTTCTCACTCGTAAGACATAGAGGATATTTGTTTTTACCAGTGTAAGATAGAAATGTATTTCACCGAGCGAGCTCCGGAATTGGTATTTTCACGAGTGGCGAAGCCACGAGTGAAAATACATAATTCCGGAGATCACGAGTGAAATATATTTCTATCTTATACTGGTAAAAACAAATTTTCTTTTTATTTTATGCTTTTAGTGCATAATTTGTGTAAATTAGACAGAAACTTTGCATGAAATGGCGCCAAAAACGTTTGTCTTTGACGTGACGTCATGACGTCATATGACCAAACTTGAGTCCGATTTCTAAACATCTTATTCGGAATGTTATGTGCGTTTGGGTACCAACGTCAAAAAACAGTGAAAATAAAAATGATATTCCACTGTTTGAAAACAATGGAATACCACTTTTATTTCACCGGAAAAATTCTATATTTCACTGAAAAGCATAAAATAAATTACCAGTTTTCTCTTGTAGATCATTTATCTCCTGTGTGAGATGTTCCGCAATAGATCTCTTCTCCTCGCTCTAAGACTGCACCTGGGCCCAAGAACATAAAACTTAAACTGGAGACCAGTCTCAAATCTCACGCATCCGATTGGCTGATATGGTGACTGTTGCTTGAGATTTGAGATTGGTCTCCAATCACTGTTTTATAAAATCTTGGACCCAGGATGATCTCTTCTCTGTAGTTCAACAACAGCGACTGCAGATCCTGTCAGTACAACAGCAACAGGTTAGTCCTTTGTACCTTGTCTTCAAAACAGAAACATTTAACAACTGATTATCATGCCAGCAAAATTTTACAAATGCATTTCATAACAGCACTATAATTTGGAGTTCTACAGCACACAAGTCATTTCAAATTGCATTTGGAAGGGGCATAACTCAAAGAATAGTGAAACAAGGGATATCATTCTTGTTGATGGTTTTGTTCATGCAGATGATATATTCCAAGTACTAAGTTAATAGGACAAGTACTTTCAGAGTTATAGGCAATATTTGGTTTCATGCTATAGCAATGTAAGTACATGTATTTTACTTTAAGTGACTTGAACTAGCAGAAAAGACTGCCTCAAGGCTGTGAGAATATCATGTGACATAAGCATAACTTACATCCAGGTAGTTGGGCAGGTTGATGGTCTTGTTCTGAAGTTGTTCTGCATGTTTGAAATGTTTTCCTTGTAGAGAGTCGTTCTTCTCATGTAATCTCAGCTGAATTATACCACAGCCAAGTGTATCACCATCTAGGTCTACAATGAACGAATAGGGAGTCCACTAAACAAATACAGTCCACTAAACAAATACAGTTCACTAAACAAATACAGTCCACTAAACAAATACAGTCTACTAAACAAATACTGTCCACAGAACATATACAGTCCAGTGAACAAATAGTCCACCAAACAAATACCTAGTCCACTGAACAAATACAGTCCACTAAAGAAATACAGTCCACTAAGGAAATACAGTCCACTAAACAAATACAGTCCACTAAACAAATACAGTCCACTTAACAAATACAGTCCACTAAACAAATACTGTCCACCGAACATATACAGTCCAGTGAACAAATAAAGTCCACCAAACAAATACCTAGTCCACTGAACAAATATTGAGTCCATGATGCAATGTATTTTTATGGTTGGCCTAAACCCTTTACTCCATATATCTATCCTGTGTGTGAGAAGTGCAGATCCAGATCAGCTGGCACGCAAGGATTTAACCCGTTTGCTTCTTGGTAGATATAATGTAATGACTCAAAAAGCGAACAGTGCAGATCCTGATAAGACAGCAAGGATGTGTCACCTGATCTTGATCTACACTGTTCACACGTGGATGACAGCCATATCCCAAGGAGTTAAGGGTTAACCCTTTCCTGTACAGACACACCTTTATTACTAGGGCGAACAGTTTAGATCCAGATCAGCCGGCACATCCGTGCCGTCTGATCAGGATCTAAACTGTTCACTTTTTGATTCATTATCTTATTTCTGACCAAAATGCGACCAGTGCAGATCCTGATCAGACGGCACGGATGTACCGGCTGATCTGGATCTACACTGGTCGCACATGCGTAAAAATGCGTATCTATACAGGAAAGGGTTAAATAAAAGGGCCAGGGTTGGAAATTTCAACCAAACCTGGATATGTGTTTATGTTGAATAGAACTTCAGTCTTCAGTTTTAGTTCATTATTTGGAAGTTTCAGGAAAAATTTAAAAATTCTTTTACAACCAAACATTTATTTTTTCATCCTGGGTCACTTAACCCAGGAAAAGTTGTTAACAACTGGTCTTATTGACAACTATGCAACAAGAAAGGGAAGCCTTTACTAGAGAAGTGTTCCTCTGTTGGAAGACATAAAGCATCTTCTGAGCAGATTGTTGTATTTGTTCTTTATTAAGCAATGAGGACATTAAACAATCAACTGAAGAATGCATACCTCTTTCTGAACTTCATTTCTTTCAGTGGACTATTGTTTCTGAGATGAATTATAAAAGGAGTTTTCCAGAGTATCAGGATCTACACTGTTCACCTTAAAACTCACATATGAAGAATGAACCTAATGGCTGTTGATTCAAAGAAACATGAGTTTGTTATACAAATGTTGTGGGTAAAGGGGAAATACTTTGAAGCCTGAGGACATACCAGAGTGCCCTGTAGTTCTACCTGGACTGCTGATGTAGCTCAGTGATGTACTTCTCACTCTCCTTTACTTTGTTGGCTAATCTTCCAATCTGAAAATATGAACAATTTAAGCAAAGTGTATTATATAGATGTCATTGTAACATCAGATCATACCTGAATTTTCCAAAAAGTCCATTGGAATAGGACCATAAATTCTCTAACCATCATTTTAAATAGTGATTGCATAGAATAAGTTAGCTTCTGTGTTATAAAGGGGATCTTCCAGTCAATATGAATGGTCTTCAGCAATTACCATAAATAAAGTCAAAGTGCACTGTTAAAACTGCATTTCTTAAATTAAAAATAAATTATTCAAATCAGATAAGATGAAAGATTAGGCAAAAGTGTAGACCATGATTATCTGAGAGGTGAATGCACCTAAAAACACTTTCTCACCTTAAAAAAACCTGTTTTTTCTGGCTATTCCTGGTATGCATATTTCTTATTTTGTTATTCAATTCAAAAAAGGCACGCTCAAAGCAGCCCCAAGGTTTTAAAACATCAAACAGAATCCACTATCAGATCTCAAGCTCCCTATTAGTCAATTCTGAAACTGTCTTCAATTTTAACCGATCAGAATTTAAAGGTGTGAGACAGGTTGATTTCTCAGATTTACTTGAATCTGAATGGGGCATAACTGACCCAGGACAGTGTGTGAATAGAATATTACCAACCAGCTAATAGTCTCTGTTGCTCTGCAGACAGTAAACTTCCCATCCGCCTCATATCCATCATCATAAATTGTTGCAGTTTAAGGTGGAATGCAACCCAAATTATTTTTTGAGTTTCCTCACGAAATTTTGCATACATATAATTGAGCATATGCCTGATTTGGATGTGTGCTTAATTTTTTGGTTTTCTTAGCCGTTCCGAAACTACAAGCCTCCAAAGTATGCCACTAATGTCACTTTTGAGACGTCTGTCAAATTTCCAGCGTAGAAGCAACAAAAGCAGATAGTTCAGTTAATTTTGCGTTGATTGCTACGAAATTTCATCACCTAGTCCGTCTTACAAATTATTTCATGTACATATAATTTTCTTATCCGTGGCTCACGTTTTGCAACTTTAATGCGTCTTTAATGTCAGTTTTCAGAGACAAAATGGCGTCGTGTTTTACTTTAAAAATTGCGGTTTTCAGTGATTATTAAAAAATCTGCAAATAAAAATTTTATGAGGAAACTCGAAAAAAAAAATTTGGGTCACGTTCCACCTTAAAATCACTTTTGCAACAAGGGATTTCACAGCCTGTTTTAATGGAGATTAAATTTAAAAACTTAAGAAGATAAAAGGCAATATTAATTTCTCCTGGTTATTCATAAAAACCATCTGTAAATTTTAAAAGAAAGGTTACCAACATGATATTTTACAGCGCTCTGCAGGCCTGGTGATTAACCCATCTACAGTTGATCATTATACTTACCTCTTTGGTTGCAAGATGGTGGCAGGGGTTTAAGAGTTTATGAAGGTTTATGGGGAAATCTTTTCATATAAGTACCTAGAAGCTCGATTTGTTTCTTTTATCCCTGTCATCATGTGCTTGCTGATTTTACTCCAGGAGCTCTGGTCTCGGTAAGATCATTGAGTACCCGCCCTTTGGCTTCTTATGTTTTAAATGTTTGTGTGCTTTTGCATGCAACATTGTTGAGCTGATGGGTGGGTTTGAGTTTTTTCACCAAGACAACTTGTACTTGTTTTGTGATACGAGAACCTGTTGGGGCAAGTGTGAGGTTGGTGCACCCTAGAACCCGGTTTTAACCCCAAGTGGCAATTTGTTTTGCCAGTGACCATTCCAAGGTGGTATCCCCAAAGGTTCTCTTTTTCATTAATTGTTTGTGGCGTCCTATTTGAATTGACATACTTAAAACAAGCATGCTCTCTCTCTCTCTCTTCATCTCTTCTTTTTCGCTGCATGGGGAGGCTGTGTTTTGTGACTGTGGCGATTCCTGATGTATTTCTTTTTTTTGAAACTGGTAGTTAGCCATTGTCCATGTCTCCCCTAACCCTTTCCTCCATATATATGCATCTTTACGCATGTGCGACCAGTGTAGATCCAGATCAGCCAGCACATCCGTGATGTGCCAGCTGATCTGGATTTAAACTGTTAGCCCACGCAATAAAGGTGTGTCTATGGAGGAAAGGATTAACTTATTATAAGAATGCTTTTCTTCATTAAGTATAACGCAAACTGAAAGTGATTAACACAGATTAAATATACCTATTCTTATGCCAGTGGACACATGTACTGTGAAACCAGTGACTTTTATATTTGAATTTCTACTCCCACCTTCACCCTCCCCTTATACAGCTCTTTCCAAACTTTAAGTTCAGTGGTTCTTCTTTCCTTCTTAATAATTATATTAAAATTTTCCTTTATAGGTGTTTTAAATGGATAACAGTGTATCCAGGATCAGGATCTACAATGTTTGCTTCTTGATCATTAGGTTATTTCTGACCAGGAAGTGAACAGTGTTGATCCTGATAACAAAGCAGGATTATGCTGGCTGATCTGGATCTAAACTTTTTGCACAAGCAATTAAACCTGTATAGTATGAAGTGAAGGATTTAAGTCTTCATAGCAGACAAATAACATTGATACAGTGAAAAGAAATATTTATAAACAAGCTACACTTTAACAGCATGACCAATAATAAAAAAAACTGAGATTCACGAAAGTGTAGTAAGGATCGTTTATTGCTTCTAAATAAATAAAAAAAATAATAATAAATTATTTATTTTAAGATGGTAAACCTTTAAGTTTTATACATAGTCAAATAACAATTATACAAAACTTATTTTCAAGAGGCCATCTAACTACACACATGCACACACAACAATAATACAATAATAATAATAATTATTATAATAATAATAATAATAATAATAATAATAATAATAATAATAATAATAATAATAATAAATGATAATAATAATAAATAAATAAATAAATAAATAAATAATTAAATAAATAAATAATTAATTAATTAAATAAATAAATAAATAAATAAAATAAAACAAATTTAAAAAATTAAAAACACAAAATCACACATGTTTACCGAGAAGTGTTCTAAGAAGTCAAAATATTTTTAGCAAGTAAATTTTATACTTCTGTTTAAAAATTTCAAGTTTTGATATAAATTTTATTGAAGCTGGAATTGTATTCCAGATCACCATTCAAGAGTAACTGAATGTCTTTTTAAGGAGTTCTGTGCTTGGTTTTAGGACAACTTGATTTAAATTACTTTGGGATTGCAAATTGTAGTTTTCATTGTTACATGTATGTATTAAATCTCTCGTGTATGAAGGAGCTAAATTGTTAATAGTTTTATAAACAAGAATAGCAATATAGTATTTAAAGTGGTCTGTTATTGGTAACCAGTCTAAGTTCTTGAAAAGAATTAACCATTGCACATTAGCTTGTTTAGGGAATATCAGTTTTGCAAATTTATGTTGAAATTTGAAAACCTTATCTAACAGTCTTTTTGAGCATCCTCATCATGTAACTAACCCATAAAATATTACAATAATTGCTTGTTTGAATAAGACAGCTTTTATAACAAGAAAGTATAAAACATGTATACTGATTCTTGTGTTTACCAATGATCTGGATCTACACTTGGCCCATGTGATAACAGACACACTTCAAAAGATGAGGTCTATTAAATACTCTCAGTTTTGCTTAACAATCAGAAATTCAATAATGTCCACTTGTAAAAAAGTTAGTTGCCATGGTTTGTTGAGCTTTTATCTCAAGACAAAAAATACTTTTATTTAATGCCACATTGATACTCTCAAGATTTATCCCTCGACAATTACCATATTGTAACCGAAATCATGATATATACAGCCTCAAGTGGCATGTCAATAATTAATGTCTACTTTCATTGAGAATAAAATTATGCATGGCCTCAAAAAGTAAATTCTTATTTCATTTCTTTTCAGTCATTTCCTTTTAGACAATCAACTTGGAAATAGGAAATTAACCTTCTATTTGATGATTTCTCTTTTCCCCAAGTTATTTTTAAACTGTAAAAAATTAAAGAAAATTAAGGAGACCAAGATTTAGTACCTCATCGTTGTCATCTGTTCTTCTACTTTTTGATGATTGTACCTCAGCTGCTTCTGCTGAAAAAGATACAAGTATTTGAAAGATCAGCATGTATTGTAATGTTTAAATAATTGCACTGCTGAAAATAGACATACTGAATAACCAAGAAATGAAACAGGACATGACATATGACCCCTAAGAAGTTTTCATGGAAGCAATATTTATATAGGATAAAGATGGTGATGAGATAGAGACCTGTGAAAATGTGTAAAGAAATAGATAATATTTTTCACAGATTTATTTCTAGAGTACCTGTTAACGAGTGGATGCAATTTTGAGGCCTGTTACTTCGGAAGCCAAAGTGGGACCTTCACTTGAAAATGGTCAACTTAACTGTACCATCCACTGATTTTGTTGGAATGCAAATATTTCTATCAAATAATTTTTAAAAGTGGTTCAAGAGTTGCAGAGCACACACAATTTTTGGGGCCTCTGATTTGGAAGCCCATGTGTGACCTTGAAGTTGGTCAGGATATATTTAAATTGTTCATTTATATGATGTAATTGATGATGTCACATTAGGCAAAATGGTAAAAAAAGATACCCTCTGAATATGTTATATGCAATAGCATAACTAAACCTGAAAATACCTAGAAAAACTGTGTATTCATATTGTAAATTAGAATGACACAAAAGATGTGTATGAAGGACTCAGATTCCCCCATTATCAGTTGTCATTGTCAAAAATGCCAATATTCTAGTCATAGTAAACGTAACTTCAGATTTACAAAATAGAGACAAGTGTGGTTGTGCTAAAATCAATGTTAAGCATCCTTTCAAGTAGGAGTACCTTCTTATCGTTGGATAAAGATCAAAATTTCAAAAAGAAAATTAACAAAAAAAAAATTAAGCAAAGGGAGATAATCCAATCTGAATTACCTCACACTTATGTACTACTATGGGTACACATGATGGTCAACAAACATAAATTTTCATAACTTTGGCTAATATAGTTAAGGAATTATGTGCAACACAATATTACATAAAGATTGTATTGTATTGAAATACTAATCTGCCCATAACTCTGGTTTAAATGGATGTGGTCAGAAACAAAACCCTAGATGCACAACTACACATTATGAAGCTGTTAAGTTTTATAATCATATACCTGTAGATTTATGGGAGACACACCATTACATGGTAAATGTATTATAGCACAAAAAATACACAAAAGGGCCATAACTCTACTCTTAATACGTGTGGACCGAAACAAAACCCCTGGTCAACAACTAATCATGATGGTCAACATGCCTGTAATGTTTATGATTGTTGAGTTCTGCACGACACAAGATTATAATGTTTTATACTGAAAAACATATGGAACTGTAACTCTGGTTTTAATTGGTGTGGCCAAAAACAAAACCCCAGGTGCACAACTACACACGATGGTCAGCATTACAATAGAGTTTATGATTGTGGCTCTTATACTTTTTGGTCAGCATTACAATAGAGTTTATTATTGTGGCTCTTATACTTTTAAGTTACGCATGACATAAGTTTCAAACTTACATGCCCCCATCTTTCAGAGTAGGGGCATAAACAAATAACCTGTGTAACTCAAGAATCATTGCGATTTTCATCATAAATAAATACCTTCATGTCTCCTTAGTTCCTTTGTCACTCTCTCCAATTCCTCTTTAAATTGTTTAGTCTCAGCCAGATTTCTTGATTGCTGGAAGGGAAATATTTCATAAATAAGTGCCTCTATTATTCTTAGGTACAATTTTTTATCACCCTCACTTGGTCCATTTCTTTAAGTTGATAAACTGTCCTCGGCAGTAACTGTTTGATACAAAATTATCAGCATAAACAAGCTGCCTTGCTCCCCAAAATTAGTCATGTTCCATTGGCTCAGATTTGCTGGCATATTTCTGTTGCAACAGTTTAAGTAGTAACATCAGAACACATTCAATTACTTTGTTTATAAAGAAATATCAATTAATATTAACGCAATGAAAGCCCAAGATGCAGTTTCGCCAAGAACAAGTCACATTTTTATTTTCAATCCGTCTTTGTACCTCTTCGTCATGGATATGGCATCCTCACATGTGCAACCAGTGTCAATCCAGATCAGCTTGCATCCTATGCAGTCTGATCAGTATCTACAATACAGTGAACCCCTCTAGACACCTTAGGGACTGAGGGAAAGTGTCCTTAACCCTTTCCTGTATAGATAAATCTTTATTGCTAGGGCGTCTGGTCAGGATCTAAACTGTTTGCTTTTTTATTCATTAGGTTATTTCTGACCAAAATGCGACAGTGCAGATCCTGATCAGACGGCACGAATGTGCCGGCTGACCTGGATCTACACTGGTCGCACATGGGTAAAAATGCGTATATATCAAGTAAAGGGTTAATAGCGGGTTGTCCTTTATTGTGTGTTTAAATCAAGAAGAAGAGTTACATGTCTGTTCTTTACAAAATCGCCCATGATACTGTGGTGCCCCTATTATTGAGTGTCCGTAATGAGGGGTTTTACTGTATTCACTGATATAATGAATTATTTTTGGCCAATAAGTGGCCATTTGAGATCCAAATCATACTGCAATGATGAACCTGGTGGTCTGGATTAACACTGGTCACCTATGATTAAAGGCATATGGTTTAAGTTTATTGGCAAATATGTTTTGCCTCTTGCTGTTCCCAGGTATTAACTCTTTAGGTCCTCCATTTTTAGTCCAGTCGTAATCATTTCTTATTTGAAATTTATCGTCTTAGATCATTTCCAGTGTTTAAAGACTATGTATTCTTTTTAAAGCAATAATATGGTAATTTGCACAGTGTTTAAGTGTTAAAAGGAAAAATATGGTATATAATACAGAGTTTATGTTGTGATTACAAATATAATTTATTAACAAAAGTTACTCCTCAGTAACATAATTATGTACAAACATTAGCATTTGCATTTTAATGAAAACAGGGACCATATCACAAATTCATCCCATAGTATTAATACTGAATATTTCATTCATGTTGTATTGGATTACTTTGATTGATAATGAAATCAACTGAAACAAATTCACATTAATTCTAAAATGATATAGATGTCACAATTTTCCAGATAATAACTTTCAAATGTTTTTAATCTATTTTAGTCCTCAACATGGTATGCCTCCTGATTTTATTATCAAAATATTTACAATAAATTACAGGTCAATATCCAAGTAATATCTTACTTCGTCACTATTGATGTCATTGTTATCACACATATCATCTCCATTACTGATGTCATCACTCTCACTATCTCCAATGCTCCTTTGCTCATCAGTTTCCTGCAAAGATGTCATTATGTTCCACATTATTACACAATATCAAAGTATCCAATTACCAAGACATCATTGACTATAATACTCTACATGCTGCATAAATCTTGTCCCCTTACTCATACAGTCGTGTTTAATGAAACAGTTTTTTTTTTCTACCTGGCTTAAAGCTTCTCATATGCAGATTAATAATTACATCAATGCCAGAATTTCTTCCTATTGATTTATTCCATATATTTTTTTAATGTGACAACATAACATAGAAGGAAAAACGCTGGTCTGAATCTTAGAGGCTATAATAAGCTGTTGATTTGGTTTGAAGGCTAGGTCTGGTCTGAATCTTAGAGGCTATAATAAGCTGTTGATTTGGTTTGAAGGCTAGGTCTGGTCTGAATCTTAGAGGCTATAATAAGCTGTTGATTTGGTTTGAAGGCTAGCAGTACTTTCTAACTGCTCTGCTCAAAGTGAAATAAAAGTTAAATTTAATTTCTACATGAATCCATTTTTTCCAGGTAACAATGACAGAAATGTTCAATACCAACATACCTTCACCTGTTCATCATTAGCAGATTTCTTTGCCTGGCGCTTCTTCTTTGGAAACATCTTTCTAAACTCATTCCTAAGATAAAACATAGGGAAAATAAATTAAATAAATTTTATAGTATACCTGCACTCTCTTATTTCATGATTATTTGTTTGATGAGCTTCTGTTTTTCAATGATTTCGTCATCACGTCTCATTTAACTGATAATTTTAGCAGTTATAGTTCATGAAGAAAAAGTCGGAAGTACTTCTTGTCGTTAGAATTTTGGCAATGCATGGAAATCTGAAACAAGTTTAAACTTTTTTTTATTTAGAATTGTATAACTAAGTTTTATATCAGATTAAGCAGACTTACTCCGTCTCCAAATATGACCTGAAGGTCTCTCTTCCGACATTGCTTTGATCTGGCTCTTGGACATTGCGTGTGATGGCTGCCTCTCTCAAAGTAAACGCACAGTTTCCATGAAAGTAAACAGCCTACTTCTTTCATGCACGAGGTTATGATGGACTCCAACCTTGAGGGACAGGAGTGTATCTAGGTTCTGGCAGATATTCACCATCACAAAAGGGTCAACTAAGCCTTTCCCATATAATGACCTTAAGGCAAGAAGGGTGTGGTGACCTCCCAGAACTTCTACTTTTGCACTACCTGGAAGATATAACAATTATGGTGATTCCAGTACAGAGACAGGTCAGAGTACAGAGATTGTAGTAGAAGGGGTTTTTTTTTAAGTTATATTTTCCAAGTCTGTAGATCTGTCAATGTCTTTTTATCTAAAAACAGAGTTTCATTAAGTTAATCACATGATCAAGCATAATTCTGCAAATACTAAACTGGTTTATTGTACAGTGCAACTCTTCTTATTGCCCTACATTATTATTAAGTTTCATATGGTTCATCCGTAGTAGAGGTATGTTCTATACAAGCTTGATATCTATATAATCAACAATAACATTAGCTAATTTCTGAAAGAAAAAATGGGCATAACTGAGATTAAATGCATACACAAGTTAAAGCTTTTTCCTTTCTCATAGCCAACATGTTACTGAATGATGACTGAAAAAAATGTGGGATAAGTAAAATGAAAGCATAAATGCAATAAAAGCAGAAACATTATTTGATTTGTTTATGTTTGCTTGCTATTACTGATGTAGAGAAGTAATGGAAACTAGTCAAGCTTATGGGCTTACAGAAAGCTTCACTGCACCCATGTGTAAAATGACAGACACTGGGCATTAGATCAGCTATCTTAAACAAACTAAGAAATCATATATTTATTTCAGCTGTGGGTTTACACACTACTTTGGTATCATTTGAACTTTTTCTCAAGTCCTAGTTTTCTTTAGTTTATTACACATCATTTTCAAATTTTTTCCATATAATGTTTATTTTAATAGTAGTCTGTCTCCAATTATAATGTATCCATATCTCTCATATACTACAAATCAGTTTGATTTTGGCTTGCAACTAAAACATCCATCATCATGTGCGGCGACTGCTATTTTCATTGAGAATTAGCATGGGAAAGTATAATTGACAGAATGTTGCTCATTGTTTATCATGCCTAGGTTGCTTAACTTTAACCCACACATTCTGTTATTGTTTCAACATCCACAAGGGGAATGAATCAACAGTGACAAAAAGTTGATGGACCGCGAAACCTAATTTTGAAGTAAAATAGAGCATCTTGATTGCAGCGGCAGTTCTAACAGTCGCATGATAAAAATAACGTGGTCGGCGTTTTGTGAAGTGCTGCGTTGCAACAGGTGTTTACGGAGGTTGCTCCCAGGGTCAAAATCTAATTGAAATCGAAACTTGTAGTAAGCTAGTTATTGAGATCATTAAGATAAAAAGTTACCAGGTGTCTTAAAATTGTTCGCAGAAACTTCTTTTTCTAGAGTCATCCCCGCTAATGTTGTTATCTGTCCCAGGTTTTCCGTAAGGAAGGACTTCTCCAAAGAGGTAACATGGTTGAAGTTAACTGCCCGTACTTCTCTGTCCTTGTGGGGGCTACTAAGGTTGTTGATGTGCACCGTAAATGCACCTACATGAAGAAAGTCAATTTGCAAGCAAAACAAGTTATTTTAAATTGAAATTTGACATTTCTTTACACAACCTGAATGTAGATTAAATGTTAAGTATCATAAAAGAAATTTCCTTTTAAATTTCACTACCCTGTTCTTTTGAAAAGTTTCTGTATGCTGCAAAAGTAACTTTTCTATTTTTCTGAATACTTGCGGTGCGAATGAATGATTTGTATAACTTCCAGAGCATTTCGCTTTATTAACTTACTTAAAATGAAGAAGTATTTCAATAACATGTAATTTTGTTAATCTGGGGTCCCACTTGTTGAACTCTCCGATCATGAACAATAAGAGCAGTGCTCTGTTGTGAGAGCTCTGTTGTAAGAGGCTTCAAGTCAAATCTCTTCAGCAAGTTGCAAAGTATAACTGTCCCAAGGCAGAAAAGTCTCACTTTAGTAAATTGTTAAAAAAATAAACATTATTTTTCAACAAACTGTAACAACATCTTACCCAGCAACTTCTTCTTCAATGGGTACGTGTTCACATCTGTAAATACAAAAGTTAAAGAGGTTTTAACTGTATTCATGTACATGTAATCACATAATGAACTATGCATTCATTTGCACTAAAACTGGTTGATTTTATGCCTCTAATTATTCAGAATGTATCACTTAAGAACCAGTTGTCTCAAATTCAATCCTGTAATTTGTTGTATTAGAACTATGCTAACTATAATGTCTATATGACGGTCAGTTTTACTACATTTAACAGTTTTACTAGTTACTGGTCCTCTGTTGGACAGTTTTACTGTAGCTTTTGGTTTGAAGTGAGCTGGGTAATACAGCACACAGATTCATCTGAAGATCTGTACAATTGTTAAACTTTCTTTCTAACCAAATACAAGCATTGCATTAAAACTAATGACAATTAATAATGATATTTTTACAGCTATATTTATTTATTTTAAACAGAATGCTGTTTGAAATTTATAAGGACGCTGTGTGTTTCATAAGGTGTTTTTACCTGATATTCACAATAGAGTGTGCATTTGTATTGTGAGAATAAAAGTTCATGGTTTAATGGCCAAACACCATTATAGGAGATGCTTTACCCTTTCCTCCATATACACATGTATATGGCTTTATTGTGTGGGCAAACAGTGTAAATCCTGATCAGCCAGTGCATCTGTTCTTTTTTTGAATTATAAGGTTACTTCTGACCAATAAGTGAACAGTGTAGATTCTGTTAAGGCAGCCAGGATGTGTTGTCTGACGTTGATCTTCTATGTTCGAACATGCAATAATAGGCTTAATTATGGATTTAAGTGTTAATTGTCTGATGTTTCTTTATTTTATAGAGTTTACATTTCAGATTTGTATTTCCACTAAATCCAAGAAAGTAAGTGTACACTGTAACTAGTAATCAACTCAGTATAAATCCAATTACTCCCTAGATATGTCTGTTATCACAGAGGCCAACATTGTAGATCCAGATAAGTCATCACATCTTTGCTGTCTGATCAGGATCTTCACTGTTGACTATTAGATTCATTTGGTAATTTTGTCCAAGGATCACACAGTGTAGATCCAGATCATTTGGCACAGATCCATCGGGCTGCTTGTTTCTTCTTCTTGTCGCTTAGATGTCGCCACGGCTTCGGCATACTTCTTGGTATACTTACATTTTGCTTCTGGGATGTAATCATCAAACGCTGATTGAATGAAGTTGAATGTCTTCGATGTCTGTCTTCTGTCATCTTGAATGTTGTAGAATCGATCCGCTGTTTTCCTTGAGTGGTTTAGTTGCCTAGCTAAAAAAACATCGGCCTTTGATGGATCTTTGTTTCAGCCGACAACGGTAACCAGCTTTCTGTTGATCATTAGGTTGAATTCCTCCTGTATACCTGCCATTTTCTTCACAAACTGTATCATCTTGTTGATCCTGCTTGCTCCTGGTACTTTAAGGTTCCTGTCCCGGAATACTACATCGGTGTCTTTAAGTGTTGGCATCAGTTGTTTAAGGATGGTGATGTAGTATTTCACTTCTTTCAGCAGTCCTTCCTTTAAATGTACATAAGCAGCCTGTGATGTTGCAGATGTCTTGTGTTTTCCTACAGTGATGGTAAAGTAGTCCTTTCGCTCCTCTTGCTCTACAGCATTGTGCACATCTGAAATCTACAAAAAAATACACGTATTAGCACATAGAATAATTAAAGAATTAATAAACTGTAATAAATAACTAATGTGAAGTCAGAATAGTTCTCGGATGTTATTTTTTCGCCTATTAAGTGCGCGAAATCAAAACTTAACCAAATAAGACCTTCAAATATTGTATAAGAATAATACAAGTGCGCGAATTTATGTCCACGTGAAAACACCCTTAGTGTGAAATTTGAGCCCAGGGAAATAAAATAAATACTACAGTACGATAAAAACAATACTTACCTTCATGTTGGTGAAAACTGATGCCCTAGGTCCATTGAAAAAACTCAATAAGAACATCAAAATGCACGTCATGTCATAGAACACTTCCGTTGGATTTGTCCTGAACCGTCTTCTTGTAGCACACACATACTCGGACTTGACAAAGCGATTATAGATGTCTGGGGACAGAAGTGCCCTCTGTTCCTCCACAAACCTCTCAGTTTCGCGTAGCTAAACAATGAATAAAAAAAACATTCAGTAGGTTTGTAAAATTATTAAAGACAATACCTATTGTAATGTTTACAAACAGTATCATTTTTTTACAGAATGTGCATGAAACACTTACATCTATTTCCTTTTTGCTTGATGAACAGCACCCTTTGAGGTATGTCATCAACTTGTCGAACTGCAATCGTCGGACGTATCCTGCCTGGCGTACCCATTCCCAGAAATCGATAATGGAATGCTCCCTGCCCAGTGTTCCGACAGCATACGTCTTCATAAGCAGCACGTCATGTTCAATGACAGCTTCCGGGGTTACTGATGCCCAACCCCTGTCAGCAAACCCGCAAGCTGCCAAGAAACGGTTGACATACCCCACGTCTTCCTTATGCTGCTCCGGCTTCTTGTTGCCCCCTGCCCGAGTGGTCCTGAATTGGTGCCATTCAAGGCAGACTGGAACTATAAGAAAACAGATTATCATCCCATAAAATATAATAAATATGCTTTGTGTTAGAAAAAGAATAAAGCGGTTTAATTTTCGCGTATTTCGCGCTAGGGGATGCGCACGAAATCAAACCCCAGTGAAAATTAACTATATAATATCCTATGATATCAATACAATCAAGCGAACTTATGTCTGGGTGAAAAGGCCAGTTATGCGTTGTGCGCGAAAATTGGTCTCCATGAAATTTAATGATACCAAAGTATTTATAAGAATATGCACTGACAAGGCTTGATACCGGCTGGGATCAATCTTTTCCCTTTCTTGATCGTCCTTCCCTCTTCCACCGACATGTACCGGTCCGCCGACCACGGCCCTGGTTCCGATGTTCCTGGTTCGGAGTCAGAGTTCTCCTCTGACGAGTCTGAGCCAGGTGACTCTAACCCTAACCCTGACTCAGACTCATGAGAAGGGGCCTGGTCACCCCTGGTGTCAGCTGATGGCTCCGGTGCACCCTCCGCTGTCTTAGCATAGCGAAATGGCTTGAATCCGGCGCTCAAACATCTGAGATACTCATCTGAACCCTTTTCTATTCCATGGTAGCTCAACGTCATGTGATCACCTTTGCGGGCAACAATCAGTCCACATCTGAAAAAGACATGAGCAGATTGATTTTAAGGAATCATTATATTTCGCGTTTTTCGCGCTTGAGGATGTGCACGAAATCATAGTCCAGTGAAAATGCCAATTGTGCAATATGCGCGAAAATTAGTCCTAGCGAATTTTAATGATAACACATATAATGCTTAAAAATGCTAAAATAATTATAGAATGTAACAGTGTCTTACTGTAACACGAAATATTTTAATAAAATTTTAAAATTAATAAAATTACCAAAAAAATCAAGTAATAATACAAACCGTGTTATAAGCAGATACTTAAGTATCAGAAATATGCGGCGATGCGGAATTTATTTTCCGCGTTCTTTTGTGTTATTTAAAATAATTACTGTGGGCGTATTTCTGAATATATTTTGATGAGATTTTTTTTTAACTCAAGTGTATTATATTGCCAAATAAAAAACTCAAGTGTATTATATTGCCAAAAAAAAACAACACAGTAAACATATTTAAAATATCTATTATACTTTAGGAATAATATGAATACGCGATAAGTCACCTCGAAATTTGTGTCCGTTTTTATATTTCAAGTCGGGGTAATTTTCAGTCTCCCGGCGCACTTTAAAATTGTTACTACGGGCTTATTTCTCAATATTTTTTCATGATTTTTTTTGTAAATGGAAGTTTAATGTGTTTTTAAATCAACAAAGAAAACCATTTTGATAAATATATAGCAACAGTAGAATAATATTTATAAGAATATTGCCATCTCAAAGCCTTTTCGGTATATGCGCGCAAATAATTTTTCGCGTTCTTCTATGTTGTTTAAATTAATTACCATGAACTCATTTTTGAATATATTTTGATGGGATTTTTTTTTAATTCAAGTGTATTATATTGCCAAATAAACACAGTAAACAGATTTAAAGTATCTATTATACTTTAGGAATAATATGAATACGCGATAAGTCACCTCGAAATTTGTGTCCGTTTCTATATTTCAAGTTGCGTTAATTTTCAGTCTCCCGACGCACTTTTAAATTGTTACTACGGGCTTATTTCTCAATATTTTTTCAGCGAAACTAAATTATAACACATATAATGCTTAAAAATGGTAAAATATTTATAGAATGTAACAGTGACTTACCCATTAAAGGTACATTCAAACATCTTTCTGTTTCGCTTTGGGCGTTCTTCCTTTATGTCCAGCCCTCTGCATTTCTGTCTCCACCCTGCGTTCCTTCCCCCCCCCATTCCATGAACTACCTTTAGATGCTGCGACAACTTGGCAAAAGATGTCTGCCCGTCGTATTCCCCTCTGCTCTTCTTCTGGATGCACAACATACATTTTCTGTATTTGCGAACACCTGCACGACGATTGGCACGGGGAAGAGCCTCAGGAGCCGGGGCAGGAACTGCAGCATCGGCAGTAGCGTGGGGAATGGGAGCAGCAACAGGACTGACTTACTTGCACAAAGAGACTTCCTATGAACACAAAATGACAAGGTAACAACACATCAAAACTACTTAGCTTATTATTATGTACATGTACATTTTTTTATGTTGATTGATCTAAAAGCTATTGATCATAACAATTATGAATATTGTGCTTACTAGCTTCTTGGTCAGAAAAAACTAGGGATGGGAATGGTTATCCGTATAGTTAGATCGTATCAGGATACCATTGTCATATCCGAATACCCTCATATTCGTACGATTTTAATTTTCAATATTTTGTTCAACGTTTGTAAAATATAACTTAAACTGGTAAATCTTTCTAAAACACGCTACACTGCTTGCAAAAATCTCGATAATGATACGGTTTTTCCCAGGCGAAACTCGACCAGACAGTCTCAGCAGGGTTGACAAAGAGGTGTTAATTGTTTGTATAGTGGTTAATTGGGAGACCGGCAGTTCTGTATTCCAGACCATGATTTGTTTTGTGGATTGGTGTACCTTGAACATAGCGTGTTTGACACCTGTCAAGATGCAAACAACTAGATTATTTTCGTTAACGATTAATTGACAATTTATTGCAACAGAATTTTGAGCAAATAAAATCTTGACAGTTTGTTATTTCGAGATGACCGTATTAAAAAAATGAAAGTAAAAAAAAACATTTAATGTTAGTCGCCGATATCCAAAAATGTAAGATGATGCAATTAACTATCACCATAAATTTTACAGGTATTTTTAATCCGATACATGTGATTTATCTAAAAATTGGTTACACAGCATTTGTTCATGTAGTCATTGTAAACTCTGTGTTTTTTTACTTTGTCCGCTGCTTGTAAGGCGGATTTTCGTAATATGACTATATGCGAATTATTGTTTAAAGAATATTAAGTATGAGCTTGCAAGCGTCCATGTGAAATGAAACTCCAATTTTATCGAACACAAGTACTTAAGCTACTGCCCTGTCATCTTCTACTTTTTCACTATAGCTAATTTTTTAACGCCTTAATTGACTTAAAAAGATTAGTTGTTTGGTCCGAATTTTCACTTATATTTTATTTTCGTGATATCCGGTAGGTTGGTCGAGGACGCAAACGACCGCGATATAGTGTAACTTTATTGCTTTTTAAATTTAAATATATTTTAAATGAGCAAATTTTCTGTGTTCGATAAAATGATATGGTTATTCCGATAGTTTCCGGATACCGGATACGGTTATCCGAATAATGTTTTAGGCATCTGTTCCCATCCCTAGAAAAAACATAATGAAAGGAAAAATGATGTGTAAACCATTGACACTGTGTTTCATGTATTGTGTTTTGATTTCAAATTTTGCAATGAGTGTGTATCATAAACAAAGTAGAACAAGGCAAATGGAAGTCAATACCAACACCGTGTACTTAATGAAAAGAACAATAAACATGAAGTTTTATATCAAAAGCCTGTAGACTACATTATCCACTATATTGCAGGTCTGCGTTTGTCGCCGGCGGTGAAAAGGGCCTTCCTTTATTAATAGTTCTTTCACCTTTCTGATGAGACGTTGCCATTCTCAATTATAATGTGAAACTTTTATGAAATCAGCAGCAGTCAGTAAAAGATTGGCCAACATAAAAATGCCAACACACTGCTTTACTTTGATTAATTCTATTAAATTGATAATTGACACACCGTTTTGACACTAACATGCTTTTATGTCAAAAATCCCATCATGTCCCTCAAGAAACAATATTTTAATCCTTTCCTCCATAAACACACCTCAATTGCATGATGGAACAGTGTAGATCCAGATCAGCCGGCACATGTGTGCCATCAGGATCTGCACTTTTTGCATTTTGATTCATTAGGTTATTTCTAACCAAAATGCAACCAGTGCAGATCCTGATCAGATGGCAGGGATGTTCCAGCTGATCTGGATCTACACTGGTTGCACATGGTTGCACATGCGTAAAAATGCATATATATGAAGGAAAAGGGTTAAAACATTTATCACTGATTTATGCACCTACCGCAGAGTGGTCTTTTGTTTACCGCTAAATGTCGTAAAACTGTGAACTAACTACAGTGTAATTACCGAATGATAATGACACTAGACTGTGTATTTGGGGACATATGCTTTTGGGGTCAAGATAAGAATGAATTAGGACATATGGGACAGTAGAATGTGGTGGCATTATGGAATAGCAGGGTGGTCATATAATAGGGGTGAGTGACCATTAAATTTTATATGACAATAATCTGTTCTTTCAAAAGTGCCCTTTATAGCGGGGTATTCTCAAAATCAGGGTGGTGGCAAGGCGGGCTTTTACTGTATATATTTGTTCTAATATTCAAATTCAAAGTCTCTCAAAATTAAACCATTCTCCAGTATGTGCTATGAATATACTAAGCAAAATATAAACTTAGCTGTTTTTAAAATAAAAAGAATTGTTCAGAATTATTCTTATTTAATTTGTGGTACATGTATTTGCATAAAATTAAATATTTGATAAAACAGGAAGATGTTGTTATTTTTTCACAGAGGTCATGGTTATCTCCTTTTTCCTAAATTATGATGAGATCATATTTTCCTACATTAGAGTCATTTGACAGTCAAATTAAGAAGTTTAAGGCATGTGCATAAGAAAAAACACAATTACCGCCCTTTAAATTAAAGAAACAAGAGGGCCATGATGGCCCTTTATCGCTCACCTGAGTACAACAAAGTTATTTTTAGTAACAGTGACCAAGACTCAGATGACCCATATTCGAACTCATCCGAGAAATCATTGGGACAAACATCCTGACCAAGTTTCATGACAATCGGAGCAAAAATGTGACCGCTAGAGTATTAACAAGAAAATTCTATTTTTAGTAACAGTGACCTAGTTTTTGGACCCAGATGACCCATATTTGAACTCTTCCAAGAAATCATTCGGACAAACATCCTGACCAAGTTTCATGACAATCGGAGCAAAAATGTGATCGCTAGAGTGTTAACAAGAAAATTCTATTTTTAGTAACTGTGACCTAGTTTTTGGACCCAGTTGACCCATATTGGAACTCGTCTGAGAAATCATTAGGTCTAACATCCTGACCAAGTTTCATGACAATCAGAGCAAAATTGTGACAGCTAGAGTGTTTACAAGAAAATTCTATTTTTAGCAACAGTGACCTAGTTTTTTGACCCAGAGGACACATATTCGATCTCATCTGAGAAATCATTGGGACAAACATCCTGACCAAGTTTCATGACAATCGAAGCAAAAATGTGACCGCTAGAGTGTTAACAAGAAAATTCTATTTTTAGTAACAGTGACCTAGTTTTTGAACCCAGTTGACCCATATTCAAACTCATCCGAGAAATCATTGGGACAAACATCCTGACAAAGTTTCATGACAATCAGAGCAAAAATGTGACCGCTAAAGTGTTAACAAGATAATTCTATTTTTAGTAACAGTGACCTAGTTTTTGGACCCAGATGACCCATATTCGAACTCTTCCAAGAAACCATTGGGACAAACATCCTAACCAAGTTTCATGACAATCGGAGCAAAAATGTGATCGCTAGAGTGTTAACAATAAAATTCTACTTTTAGTAACAGTGACCTAGTTTTTGGACCCAGATGACCCATATTCGAACTTGTCCGAGCAATCATTGGGACAAACATCCTGACCAAGTTTCATGACAATCGGATCAAAAATATGACCGCTAGAGTGTTAACAAGAAAATTCTATTTTTAGTAACAGTGACCTAGTTTTTGGACCCAGATGACCCATATTCGAACACGTCCGAGAAATCATTGGGACAAACATCCTGACCAAGTTTCATGACAATCGGAACAAAAATGTGACCCCTAGAGTGTTAACAAGAAAATTCAATTTTTAGTAACAGTGACCTAGTTTTTGGACCAAGATGACCCATACTCAAACTTGTCCGAGAAATCATTGGGACAAACATCCTGACAAAGTTTCATGACAATCGGAGCAAAAATGTGACCCCTAGAGTGTTAACAAGAAAATTCTATTTTTAGAAACAGTGACCTAGTTTTTGGACCCAGATGACCCATATTCGAACTCATCCGAGAAATCATTGGGACAAACATCCTGACCAAGTTTCATGACAATCGGAGCAAAAATGTGACTGCTAGAGTGTTAACGAACTAAGTGTGGACGGACGACGGACGACGGACATTCATCGATCCTAATAGCTTACCCTGAGCCAGCTCAGGTGAGCTAAAAAGCTAAATCCAACTCTTAATTTGCCAGAACCAAATAACCTTCTTTATTTTTTTTTATTTTTTCAAACCAATAGATACTGAATAAACACTGTCTGACCACATTGAAATCACTGGCATCGTTAATGTGAAAGGAATATTTTTGTCAAGTTTTCATTTTGGCCCAGCATATTTTAGAACTTTATAAATACACCTGTGCAAAGTTATAATTTGCTGCCTGAGTTTAAAAAACTGCCTAAGAAAATTAATCCTTTACTCCATGGATATGACTTTTATCAGAATTACACAGTATAGATCCAGATAAACCTATGCCCAAGATCATAAAACAAAATCTGGAGATCAGTCTCAAATCTCAAGCATCTGATTGGCTGAAATGGCGACCAGTTGCCATTTCAGCCAATCAGATCCTTGAGATTTGAGACTGATCTCAAAACTTAGTTTTATGATCTTGGGCCCTACACATATTTGATTATTTCTGACAAAGAAAATAGTAGACCCATGAATTAAAGGTGTACAATAGAGAAAGACTTACTGATACCACAGAATGAAGACAGTGCTTAAGATCATGAATTAAAACGGGAGACCAGTCTCAAATCTCAAACATCTGAGCGACCAGCTACCGTTTCAGCCAATCAGATGCTTGAGATTTTAGACTGGTTCCCAAACTTAGGTTTATGATCTTTGGCCCTGAGGACCCACCTTTTTGGACCACACTCCTTGTTTAGTCAACCTCATCTTAAAGGACATTATTTTGTGCATTGATCGCTGCTACAAACATTTCCAGGTCTATTTTGGAGGCACTTGGTTAACTGCTGTATCTGAAAACAATATATGCTCATTTCAGACTGTTCCATACTTCTATATGAGCAATAGATCTGGTTCCAAGATTATAAAACAGAGAATAAATACCAAAATCAAATCTCAATGATTTAATTGGCTGATATGGAGACTTGTCTATATTTCAGCGAATCAGATGCTCAATATTTGAGACTGGTCTCCAAACTCAGTTTTATAATCTCTGGGTCATATCACTGTGACCATGCAGTCTACAATCTAAACTTGTTGATAAAACAAATCTAAAACCGGTCTCAAATCTGACAAATCTCAAATCAGGGATTTGTGAATCGTCTTTCAACCTTGGGTTTCAGACACTGGCACAGATGGATTTCATTTCTTATACTACTTACTAGGATTTCACATTAAATTTATTTTATTGCAATTTGCAAGTTTGGAATGCCCATTATACCAAGACAAGGTGTTTATTCAGGAAAGGAATGTTACCTTTTTTTAAGAACTTTAATACTATCTAGGGTGGGTAAGGGTGTGGTTTTCACAGGGCTTATCAACTCATCAGCTAGGGGTCCTGCCACCAGCTTCTTCTGAAACTGCAGTAAAGCATACTGGTTCTGACATTTGAAACACCAGCCAAACTTAAATCAAATGACCAACCAGTTTACACCCCATGATCCATAACAGACAGTCTACTCTGGATCTACAATACTAACTTGAAAACCAATACATTACTACAAACAGTTCTATGACCATTAACATTTAATTTCATATATACAGGTGTTATCAAAGGTGAGACCAGTGTAAGTAAAGATCATCCCATACATCCATGTTGTATTATCTGATTCTACCCTGGATGCTGCTTGATCAGTAATAACCGAATGAATCTCAAAAAGAACAGTATAGATCCTGAACAGACAGAATGGATGAGCCAGTTGATCTGGATCTACACTGTTTACCCATGGATAACAGCCATATCTCACAGAGTAATGGGTAAACTGACTGTCTAAAATCAGTTCATCTCAAATGCAGCTGCAAAAGAGTTTATTGCTCTGTCATTAGATTGTCAGGTTATATAAAGTAACAACTGCCTGGTTTATCACACCTTTTTTTAAGTACCCAGTTGTAAGAAATCTCCTGAAAAAAAAACAAAACCTGCACACGAATTTAAATAACTGCGGTGTGGACTCGGTCTGACTGAGGCATGACTGTTAAACTTTTCCTCCCTATATACGCTTTTATGGCATGGGTGAACTTGTAAACCCAGATCAGCTGGCACATCTGTACCGTCTGATCAGGATCTACACTATTCACATTTTTATTTATTACATTATTTCTGACCAAGACCAAACAGTGCAGATCCACAGATTTGCCGGCTGATCTGGATCTACACTTGTTGCACATGCAATCAAATGCATATATATGGAGTAAAGGGTTATTTAGTATTAGTCCCCTTACTGTCTAACATGGTATTGCAGTTTCAGTGATTTCACATTATCTCTCTGTACCTTCAACTTGTGTTTAAGACTCTCCATTTTCTTTTCTATAGGCATCACAACTGACTTCAGAATCTCTGCATCCTGCTGGGCCTAAAACAAACAACAAACAATGATTTACTCCTTAGATACCTTTTATAACATGTGGGTTACCAGTGTAGATCCAGATCAGCACATCTGTGCTGACTGATCTGGGTCTACACTGGTTGCATCTTGGCCAGAAATAACCCAATTAATCTAAAACATGTGCATATCCTGATCAGACAACACAAATGTGCTGGGCTGAAGGTTATAAAGCTGAGTTTGGAAACCAGTCTCAAATCTCAAGCATCTGATTGGCTGAAATGGCGACTGGTCACCATTTCAGCCAATCAGATGCTTGAGATTTGAGACTGGTTTCCATGCTCAGTTTTATAACCTTGGGACCTGGTTGATCTGGGTCTATACTCTGTGCCCATGCAATAAAGGTGTATCTATGGTTAAAAAGGATATTATTTTCTGTACTAATGTGACATTACATTGTTTTAATATTACAAATGTGTACCAGGGTCCAACATAAAAAGCGGAGGCTTGTGATCAGTCGAACAGTGAAACCCAAAACTTTGAAAATGTTAGCTTTGTTTGATGATGTCACCAAAAGCTAAAGAGTATATTAGAGTGATTCTACACTGTGGACACGATTGTTAAAAATGAATTAAAATGATGGAGATCCGTTAAGTACAAATGGCTGAAATCAGAATCTAAAAAGAGAGAAGAAAAGCAAATAATAACTAGAATCTGTTTTTGTGAAAAACGCATGTCTCCCCCCTGCGCCCTATTGAAGGAAGGCCAAGGAAGAGGTATCACCTTTTTGAAACAGAAGCCTGTGTCATTTATTATGGTATAATAATGAACATGCACATATATATATATATATTAACTCTACCCTGTGATGTTGAATTCTGGCCTAAATATCCCAAAATCAACAGGGTTCTTCAAGTCTATAACAGCAACCATCGTATGAAGTTTGAAGGCTCTGGGTTAAATAAAACTCCAGTTAGTGAGAGGAAACCATTTTCACTCATCTGGCCCCTGTGACCTTGACCTTTGACCTACTGACCCCAAAATCAATAGGAGTCCTCTACTCAATAAGGACATCCATCGTTTGAAGTTTGAAGGCTTTGGGTGAAATAGAACTCCTGTTATTAAGTGGAAACAGTTTTCACTCTTTGGGCCCCTGTGGCCTTGACCTTTGACCTACTGACCCCTAAATCAATAGGGTTCTTCTACTCAATAAGGGCTATAACCCTATTTAGTTTGAATGCTCAGGGTCAAGCAGTACTCCAGTTATTGAGCGGAAACAGTTTTCACTCTTCAGGCCCTGTGACCTTGACCTTTGGCCTACTGACCCCAAAATCAATAGGAGTCCTCTACTCAATAAGTACATCCACTGTATGAAGTTTGAAGGCTCTGGGTGAAACAGAACTCATAATTGAGCGGAAACGGTTTTCACTCTTCAGGCCCCTGTGACCTTGACCTTTGACAGACTGACCCCCTATTCAATAGGGTTCTTCTACTCAATAAGGGCTATCACCCTATGAAGTTTGAATGCTCTTGGTCAAATGGTACTGGAGTTATTGAGCGGAAACGGTTTTCACTCTTCGGGGCCCCAGTAACCTTGACCTTTGACCTACTGACCCCAAAATCAATAGGAGTCCTCTACTCAATAAGGACATCCACCGTATGAAGTTTGAAGGCTCTGGGTGAAATAGAACTCCTGTTATTAAGTGGAAACAGTTTTCACTCTTTGGGCCCCTGTGGCCTTGACCTTTGACCTACTGACCCCCTATTCAATAGGGTTCTTCTACTCAATAAGGGCTATAACCCTATTTAGTTTGAATGCTCTGGGTCAAGCAGTACTCCAGTTATTGAGCGGAAACAGTTTTCACTCTTCGGGCCCTGTGACCTTGACCTTTGGCCTACTGACCCCAAAATCAATAGGAGTCCTCTACTCAATAAGTACATCCACTGTATGAAGTTTGAAGGCTCTGGGTGAAACAGAACTCGTAATTGAGCGGAAATGGTTTTCACTCTTCAGGCCCCTGTGACCTTGACCTTTGACAGACTGACCCCCTATTCAATAGGGTTCTTCTACTCAATAAGGGCTATCACCCTATGAAGTTTGAATGCTCTTGGTCAAATGGTACTGGAGTTATTGAGCGGAAACGGTTTTCACTCTTCGGGGCCCCAGTAACCTTGACCTTTGACCTACTGACCCCAAAATCAATAGGAGTCCTCTACTCAATAAGGACATCCACCGTATGAAGTTTGAAGGCTCTGGGTGAAATAGAACTCCTGTAATTGAGCGGAAACGGTTTTCACTCTTCATGCCCCTGCGACCTTGACCTTTGACCTACTGACCCCTAAATCAATAGGGTTCTTCTACTCAATAAGGGCTATCACCCCATGAAGTTTGAAGGCTCTGGGTCAAAGGGTACTCGAGTTATTGAGCAGAAACGGTTTTCACACTGAAGGCCCCTGTGACCTTGACCTTTGACCTACTGACCCCAAAATCAATAGGGTTCTTCTACTCAATATGGGCTATCACCCTATAAAGTTTGAATGCTCTGGGTCAAAGGGTACTCCAGTTATTGAGCGGAAACGAAGTATGACAGACGGACTGACGGACGGACGAACAGACGGACAAGGCAAAAAAATATGTCTTCCCCAGAGGGGGAAAGACATAACAAGAGATATTTGAGTAACATGCATGTCCACCCACCAAATGCTAGCTGGGTAGTAATCTGCTGTTATTTTACTGAAGGCGCATTTAACTCTCCCGACACCCAGACCACATCCCTTACAACATAATTTCCCGTCGGCGATACCCTACAACCTTCCAACAGATTTATTTCATGATTTTCGGGCTTAGACGGAAAAATTCTTTAATAGATTTATTAGAGCGGCACGCAACGTTTGAAATTTACGGCGATCGGCATCTTTGTTGTAATACACAAGCATCCCATGCATTTAAAATGTGACGTAACAGTTCAAAATAGTCATCTACAGCAGTGTTCATAGCGATTGTGAAGTGGATTTTTTAGTTCACTGAACATGTATTAACTCTCGGAATAACGGGAGGCAAGTATTCGCTTTACTTAAATATAAGTCTATTTAAAATTAAAATTTGAGTAACAGCAATTTTAAATGTCCTTTTTATTTTATTCTGTCAACGGTCAATTAGAATTACGCACATTGAACAAACACCTCTGTCTTTAAATTGCAAACTGTTATATTGTTTACGTAAATTATGATAATCACAAATATTGGGCCTCTTAATTCGGTCATCAAACATATAGTTCGTTAATTACCGGCCTTTGACTAGCCGCAGTTCGATTGCAAATTAAAGGAACTCGTCCGTTATTAAAATGAGACCGACCATTTTCTGTTTCATCTATGCCGCAGGCTATTCACGCAATGAATAATGACTAAAGTCATGGTAGCAGAGTTGTGCAGTCAGTAATTGACAGGTTTATAGCGGCTTAAGCGTGAAAACTTGTACATGTAGGTAATTTCCTTAACAAGTTATGGGCCACTAAGGAAAAACTTATACTGACTTTGAAATTATCATGACCGATTTGTTTTTACCAATTTTGAAATTTCAATCGGACATTTTTACCGAAAATCGGTCAATGACCGGCCTGCCGATAATTTTAGAAACCCTGATGATGATGATGATGATAATTTTCCCATATTCTATGATTTTTGCCAAATTTGTTAGAAATGGTTAAAGAATTTGTTTTAAAATGACTTTTGTCTATTTTTATCATTCATATTTTAACTTTTTGTTAACTGTTAAGACCTGTTTTTGACTATATTGAAATGAACATGCAATGAAAATAGATAAAAGCAGGGGTAACATCGAGGCCCTTGATTAGTTTATGACACTCGGTTATTGTAAAGTTGTGCCGGAGGCACTGAGGCAGCATGTCAATGACCACGTTCTCGTTATCTCGTAATCTCGTAATAAACAGGAAATGTGCGACTGCAGTCTAGATAGAATAACTATGACATTCATTGCGCAACTTTCAAATTAAGTTTAATTCATCTATTTTTTTTTTTGCAATTTCACAAAAATCTGGAGATTTTGACTATAAATCCTGAGATCCGACAGGCCTGCAGAAATTACCTTAAATCAAACAGCGTAGATTCTGATTAGAAGGCATGAATGTTCCAGCTTATCTGGTATCATGCTGATCACCTATGTATGCACTCACCCAAAGTTCTAATTGGTCATCAATTTTATAGGTTAACATTGTTAACTTTACAATGTATGCTTGTTTTGTTTATTCCCTATGTCAAGAGAGGTTGTGATAAGAACTGTTTTGTCTTTGAATCAATCATTAAAAGTCTTTTCAATCTTACTTAATTGTTTTCCTATGTAAATCCAATACAATTTACTTGCACCCCAGGGTCAAAGTTAGAACAGTCTTGAATTAAAAGGGAGGTAATTACAAAATTGGGTACTTTGAAGGTAATATATTTAAACACAAATGCTGCTGATTAATATGTTTTTATGTTTTTCCTACTAACCAGGGGTTATTTTAAAATAAAACAAGCAATTTAAAGTGATATTCTGTTTGCTTGATCTTAAATTGCATGAAAAGCATTTTTTTAGCAGAATTCAGGATAACTCTTGCCAAACTGTTCCAAAGTCAATTCTTAAAAGACCAAAGCTTTAATTGAATACTGTTGTTGGCAACTTATAACAAATAATGAGTTAAATCAATGTCTTTTAAATTAAAAATTATGGACAAAAAGTGACCAATTAGATCTTTGGGTGAGTGTACATGGAGTAATGGGTTCACTGACATGTCATACCTTTCTCATAGTTTCTTCGAGATTCTCCACCTCAGTGGCAGATGTATTTAAAGAGGCAGTACCAAGCGACACCATATCAGCTACAGTTGACAGCAAACTCTTCCTAGAGAACAAAAGAAAATAAAGATGATGCTTAAACCTTCAATTCACATGATGGGTGTTCTATCGTGCTACACCATATCATCGGATGCCAGATTTGTACGAAACCAGCATGATTCCATATCTTGTCTTTTCTTCTTTATATGATGTAATTATATAATAAGCTACTGTTTAAATTCTGATTCTTTTACATCAAGTTTCTGTATTTCCATAGAACATTTTTGAGTGAAATAAATGTTCATTGTGTTTCCACACAACATTTCCAAGTGGAGTCCATTGTAATGACGACAGAGCTTAACAAAGTACTTGGAGAAAGCTCCAGGTTTGCTAACCATGCTTAGTGTATCTTGTAACCTAGGTTTATTTGATTTAATTTTTCTCTTCTTTCTTCTTTTCTTCTTGGTCATTGGAGTCACTGGACTTGGAGCCCTGGCTGGCACCTTCACGTTCCTGGGCCATCTACAACACACAAATCATATATGCAATAGTAGAGGACAGATGATAATAAATCCATAGCGTATCATCACTATGCAAACAGCATGTTTATACTGCTGACTCTAGTGAATCATACAGTGCAACCAACTGGATCTAATCTCAAGTTCTCAATGGTTCTTTAGTTACACAACATTTGAAGGTGATCAGCTGAAAAGTAAAGCCAAGTGCTGACAAATAAATGTTGTTGCACAGAAGCAAATGATTGACAAAACCTGAACAATATTTAGTGCATGGCAGTTTTCTTATCAACCATTTCTTGTATAGCAGTGCCTATAACTGGCCTGCTAAAGGGTAGCAAAGTACCAATATTAAAACTTTCATGTCATAATCTAACAAATAAGGGCCACTACAAAATAAGATGGACAATAGAGAACAGATGAGAAATCAAAATGTCTTTATCACTAACAGCTGGCAGTATAATCATGAGATCTAAGAAGCTTGAAAAGCTTGCATAAGAAGGAAGTTATTCATCAGAGGAGTTATTATGTACATAATGTTCTCAATCAGATAAGAGTATTACCACCAACTTGTGATCAGAGTTGGATCTTTAGTTCATCATCTTGAGATCATTGTAAACCCCACAACTGTTCTCCAAGAAACTAACACATTCTGACAGATAACAGATGTTAGATGGCAATAGTGGACTTATTACATGACAAATATGTGTCTCTAAATTGTGAGAACAACATGACTTTAAGAACATCCTAAACATCCTAAACTACAGCTCTGTACACTGACTGTGCCCCTCATCTTGGTCAGCAGATGTATAACTGGGAAATAATATATGGTAATCCTTGAGGTCTGACCCCAGCATGAACCCTCATTACCAGATCCTCAGTTCAACACTGCTGCTAGAATAGGGCTAATTAAGTTGCTTGTTACTGGTTGTCAAATGGTTTTCCATATCAGCCATTTAGGTACAATACTAGTCTTGATCAGATATATTAGAGATCTCCAACTTGTGATCAGAGTTGGATCTTCAGTTCATCATTTCAAAGGGCTGAGAGCGGCATTGCTTTTAAAAGTTTTCATACCTTAACATTTCACAACTTTGCACAATTGATTGGTTAAACACATCAACCAACACCTTATAAATGATGTTATAAATTATTACAGTACAATGTTTTTCACTTTTTTCAATAAATAACTCCTGTGCCTAAGATCATAAAACTAAGATTAGATACCAGCAAATCTCAAGCATCTGATTGGCTGAAATGGTGCTTTAGATTTGAAACTGGTCTCCAACCTTAGTTTTATGATATTGGGCCCTGTTATCTGGGGTTTACACATGTTAACAGTTGACTATTAAGACTTTATATTCTATTTTTTGCAATAATCGGCAGTGTAAACTTATGTGAACACTATAAAAACATTAACTAATATCCATAAAATGTGCAATATTTTCAGCTTTTTTAATGATGTCAATTCCACAACTAATTTCACCAGATGTGAATTCCTTCTGTTTCAGCTAACGTAAAGTTCAGCAAGTTCATCAGAAGCAATTTTCTCCCCAACTAACTATGTCAGAGTCGGATTGTTATATTCATCATTTGAATCAACCAACAACAACTAGAAGAAGAGGACTAGGCTAATACATTATAATAGTTTAAATAATCTAGTAATATGAAAACTTAAAGTGACAACTTTTCATCATGATTCTGATTTTGGTGTGGGATAAGCTTCATCAGAAGTAAATTTGTCTCCAACTATCAAGTCAGAGTTGGATTGTTACTTCATCATTCGAAGATACAACTATCAAATATTATTACCTCATACCTTATATAAATGTAATTTGGTAATTTTGACTGTTTTCTGTAATTCTAAAAAAGTCCATGTTTGCGAACTGTTGACCGGTCAATAGTTTCGACTGTTTCCCTCGTGTGCTCTGATGTCATGACGTCATGTGGAACAGTAAAGAAACAAATTGACTCCAATTATTTCTCCATAAATAAAATATGGTGAAGTATTTAAACAAATTAAAATTTTGTCAGCAAAATGACAGTTTCCTTAAGTTTTTTTGATGAAATAACAGAGAAAAACAATATGAAAACCTACTGACATACAAAATGTTGGCAGTGTGACATAGTTACAAGATTGTTAAATTGAGAAAGTTTAATTAAAAACATATTTGCAAAATTATTTTCTTGTTCCTTTTTTCATCTGTAAGTACTGTTAAAACAGTAATTGATCAGGTAATAAAACAGTTATTTCATATTTGATTTGGGAACAGTCAAACAGTTGTCCACCTCGGGCCAACATTTTGACTGTACCCAAATCACATATGAAATAACTGTATACTGTTAAGCATTTCAGTAAGTTTATGCCATACTATTGTGCTGATATTTCTACTGTTCAGTAATGTGAGCATGCTGTGTTGGGCTATTTTAAATCACTATGTCCATTGTGCAAAATAAAACTGAGTTCCTTTAGCCAATACTAATTATTGTTGGCTCTGGCTCATAACATAGAAGGCATTGATGGTTAGTAATATTTGTGCCAAGTTAAGAAAACTGCGCATTAGAAGAGCAGTTATTCGGAGTTTTGACAACTTTAACCATAGCTACATTTTAGGGAAAGAGCATAAAGGGACAGAACAGTAGAAAATAATGAGAACTAAGGGACATGTAGGTGTTAAATGTGAAAACTGATTCTATGCAGTGGAAGTAATGTTAGTTCAAGTTCGAAAAATTCAATATTGTTCCAGTATTTGTTGAGGAAGGGACAGACAGGGGGAAAATAATCAACACATATGCATGGCTAAATGAATTGCCTCTTGGGATTCAAACATATTTCTTTTCAGAAAAATAATGGAGGGAGTGCAAACAAGGCTAGTGTGTGACCAGATAGATGTCCTTTCAATGGAAAGAAAATAACAATCTATAAACCAGCATGAAAACTTTGGTAAATAATTTTTAATGATTTTGATGTGTGAATAATTTGTTTCCTTTCCGAAAGATGTAGAGAAATTCTTGAAAATGTCAGAACATAACATCAGCTGACATTAGCTGACTGTGTTGCTCTAACATAGGTTACCTTTGTGTAAGCCATCTCAAAGGGTGAGAGTGAAGATTTCTGGAGTTCATCACACTTCTTTTTGATCTTCTCTGGCTCCTCAGTGTCCTTGTTGGCCAACACCTGGCGAACCTCAGCAATCTGATTCTTCAGTTTCTCCACCTGCACAAATATATCATCATGTATACCAGTGAAAAAAATGATTAAGGAACTGCAGTTCAGATGAGGTACAATTGCTACATTATTTCAGTCACATACAGAAAAGGCCTATAAGCAGTTTTGTTTAACCCTTTCCTTGATATATACGCATTTTTACGCATACGCGATCAGTGTAGTTCCAAATCTGCCGGCACATCCGTGCCGTCTGATCAGGATCTGCACTGGTCGCATTTTCGTCAGAAATAACCTAATGAATCAAAAAGCAAACAGTTTAGATCCTGATCAGACGGCACGGATGTGCCGGCTGATCTGGATCTAAACTGTTCGCCCTAGCAATAAAGGTGTATCTATACAGGAAAGGGTTTAAAGGAAATAAAACAGGAATGAAATTTTAGTTTTGTAAAGACAATAGGAATGTATTACTGGTGTTGACACTCGGACATCTAGTGGCACCATGTTCTGGAATATTCAATACTTAAAAGGACAATGTCTGAAATAACTATTCCAATATTCCTCCCAAACATTCATGCTGAATATCCTGGAGATGTGCGAACTCTCCTTACTAGTCAATTAGATTCTGGGCATTCTTCTCTGGGTTTACAAAAATTGCTGCTCAGTAGATTTACATGTACGAATAAAATACCCATGAGATATTATAGATATTTGAATAGAACAACTGAAAGAAAAGTTTCAATAACATGAATGTAGAACAAACCCACCTCATCCTTTGGTAGCTGATCCTTGAACTCCTCGATCTTGGTCTCCACTTGGTGGATGTTACTCTCAGCCAGGTTCACGGCCTCTACTACCTCCTGTAATATCAACAACAACAATTTTATCTGCACTGATGACCACCTGTCTCCATACACTATGGATGATATTAAACAGGGCTACATGTAGGTAACACACAAAATACATCATTTCAAATGATACCCTCCCTTATGCCAAATATAGTTTCATCCCAAAATGTGTATACCAGTAATAAAGATCCATTAAACCATTAAACTTGCTGTTAACATAAATGAAGAACACTACAAAAACTGCAAGATCCCAGTTCAAAATAAAATTTGAAGAATATTCAAAAAATAATTTGCTAAAATTCAATAAGAGAACTTTTTTCAATGCATGGAGGCAAATCTGACTTTGACAATATTACATTGATGTGCTGCTGTAAGGAATGAAAAGATGAAACATTTCCAGGTTTACCATTCAGCAGGTTACTCTACCATGCATTAAGGATCAAACAGCCACCAGTAGACTGTCCGAGGGTAAGGGGCATGGTTTTCATCATAATCAGAATTTTAATCTGCCAGTTTTCTCTCAACTCTCTACTTAGTCACCTTTTGCTGAGGCATCCTTATGCAAGGAAAATGTTAGAAATTTACTTCCAATCAAACGTTAAATGTCAAAAAATGGTTGTTTTCTAAACAAAATCAGAACACATAAAGCTGGATGTAACTCACTGTTTTATCTAAAGGGCAGTGATTGCCTTTAAAATTCTGTTACTTATACTCCAATTTCTACTGAAATTATGAGAATTAGTGATATTATATCTTTTATACCAGATGTTCGAACAGCCACATCAACGAAAAAAAAAGGACTTCACTATTATTCATGTAAACAAGTGGCAAAACATGGGTGCTTGTTGGCTTCACAAGTAAAAACATTGTGCACAGTTCAATAAATAGTGTGGCTTTTACTGCAGCCAGGCCTGTTCCATTAATGAAGAGTCAGAGTACACAAAAAGTTAGTTATCAGGACTTAAGCTAAGTGTATCTGTATGCTCAGATTTTATGTCAACATTGTTCCTTTTGTTAGGAACATATTCTGATGACGAAAAATGTGTACATCACTGCATACTACATGTTACACGATTGAAATTTCAAAACTTAGACATATATGAATCAACTGATTACTTCCAAAAATAATCAACAACACTAACAGATATTCTTAGGACTTATTTAATGCTGCTCAGATTTTATGTCAACATTGTTCCTTTTGTTAGGAACATATTCTGATGATGAAAAATGTGTACATCATTGCATACTGCGTTTCATTTGATGCAAATTTTACACTTCACTGAAACACTTCAAGTTTATCATTTTAAGTTTTCTATGGGATCCTTATCAATGACTAACTTCTGAAATTAGAAATTGGTTTTGATTGAATTGGATCTTAAACTCTGTTGCTAGTAAGGTAAATTCTCAACAATAGAGCAGAAAATTTGTCTAAGCACTGCTTATCCATTTATTGATGGACAAACCAAGAAAATAAAAACTGTCAACAATAGTTAACATTTCTCCCAGTGGTTTATTCAAAGGTATGACGAGATATTAAAGGAACAGTTTGTACGTACCCTCTTCTTGGCATCCTCAGCAGCGTGAGCCTTGGCATTCCTCACCATGTTCTCTATATCATCCTTGGACAGACAACCTGAAGACTGGATCATAACTGTAAGACACATGTACATGTTTACTGTACAATACTGCCAACTAAAAGTTTTCTTACCTGGGCTGTTCCAAAAAAATGGCTGGAAAAGTGAAAAAATAGTGAAAATGAAAGTTCATAAAAATTCCAAACTTGTTATTCTGTATTTTTTGCTTATTGAAACTGAGTACAGAACTGAAAAGATTTTTGAAATCGGTCAACTGGTTGCTGAGATATTGTCATTTGAAAATGGCAAGTGAAGTAAAAAAAATGTAAAGAATTTAAGTTCATTAAAAGTCCAAACTGGTTGGTCCATATGTTTGTACAGTCTTAACAGTGATCAAAATCGATCAAGTTATACTCATATGTGTCAGAATAAAAATTTTATGGAGCTTTATTGACCAATATTAAATAAATCAAAGAATTTTAATTTATGTGCTTAAAATACAAGTATTACTGTTTCTTATTATTTAAATGTGTATTTCTGTTAAAATACATGTTGAAGCATCAAATATAAGTGCTTTAGAACTTGTGGTATCGCATAAAGATAAAAAATTCATATTGTTAAGAAAGGGTGTCACACTCATGACAACCACATAAGTGCAGTGTACTCAAAAATGTTTCACTAAGGCCATTCCTGTTTGTTAAAATTTAACAAAACATGACATAGACTTCTAGGAAAAAACATGCTCTTGTTTTTATGTAAAGGATATGTTGACGGAATATTGCAGTATGTGCATAATGTCACACTCCTGACAAATTAAGCTGACATTTTCTGAAGGGAGCTGCAGACAAATATAATTTCAATAGAGTGGGTAATATTATAATTATTGCGTCTAGAAACATAAAACTTAATGATACACAAAACATTTCTTATGTACTATTAATCTTTAAAGTCCTATAAATTTATAAAGCAAAGATGTATTGATTTTCTTGAGGTATTTTCTAATCTACTACGCCTGACTTAATAAATGTAGCATAAATTTTGATTACTTTAAGTATAATGTGCTTAATTGTATCATTATTTGATGCCTAATAAATGCACATTTTACTAGAACAACACTAAAACTTGTCTTTACTCAAGCTTTTTGTAAAATAATGGTCTAAACAGATGTGATTTTGAAAAGTGTCACACTTTTTTGTCACACTGCTGACATTTTTTGACCATTATTTTAGAATATTTTTTAACGGAGGGTGCTGTTTTGATGAAACTTCACAAATATTTAAAGGGCATGATTAAACACCTCTGGAAAGTAGGAAAATGGAAGTAACTGTTTGTTGTACATTTTTATAACAGGAAAACCCAAACCAGCCATTTTTTTTAAACAGCCCACCCGAGAAGTTGAATGTAGAAACACTGGTTTTATCATTAACGTGTTTTACCTGGATTGTTCTTTTCATAATAAAATGTTTACATCAATTATTTTTTCTGAATGTCTTGTTAACAGTAACATAATTGAAGTGAATCCAATTATACAATGGTTACCTGTCAGTAGAAAGTGGTTCAAAGCTGAAAAAACAAAGACCAGAGACCTCAGATCTCAGCATTCCGAAAGGTTGAAATTGAGTGAAGTCTCAGAATGAATAGCAAGCCAAGTTTTCATAACATTGTGTCCTACTTACATGACTGAGGCCTGATCAGCTGATCATTGTAACCTTGTGACTAACCAGCCTATCCTACAGGACTACTTAAAACTGACAGAATCTTTTACAAGCAGTTTCTTACTCTGTTGTTCCTTTCCAGTACCCTTATCTCTGGCAGATACATTCACTATACCGTTAGCATCAATATCGAATGTGACCTCAATCTGTGGGATAGCTCGGGCAGCTGGTGGAATTCCAACCTGTCAACATATAGACATACATTTCACATGTTCTTGTACTTTTAAATTTATGTAACATCAAAATGAATTCAAAGAGAAAAATGTTCACTTGATAGAATAAAAACATCAAAATCTGTGCATTATGAATTAGATTATCAACAGATACATCAAGGGAATGTTACTGGATACATGTTTAACATGGTATGCTGCATAAATGTAGTCTTGAAACAATTGTTCAACTGTTGCAAAAACTAAGGATGTCAAGTGAGATCTAGCGCTTGTAAATTGTTACATTTGAAAATAAACAAGAATAAACTGAACAATGACTGGTTAAGCCAGAGGTGATCATACCAAGTTAAACTGGCCTAGAAGTTTGTTATCTCCAGCCATCTCTCTCTCTCCCTAGTAAACTTTGATGTCCACGGAAGTCTGGCCTTCTGCAGCTGTTGAAAACACCTGAAATATCCCAGAATGTCAAGTACTTTCAAAGTTATAGGCAACATTAAGGTTTAAAGTTGCATTTGAAAGGGGAATAACTAAAATAATGGTGAAACCTGAATTATCATTGTTGTCGTCACAGATGGCACTGTTCATGCTGATGATATATTCCAAGTATGAAGTGAATTAATTGAAGAAGTAATTTCCATTTTACAGGCAACATTAAGTTTCAGGTTAAAGTTGCATTTGAAAGGGATATTACTCATAAAATATTGAAACTGGAGTTATCATTCTTGTCATCACAGATGGCATTGTTAGTGCTGATGATATATTTCAAGTATGAAGTGAATAGGACAAGTACTTTCAAAGTTATGGGCAACATTAAGTTTCATGTTAAAGTTGCATTTGAAAGGAGCATAACTCAAAAAATATTGAAACTGGAGTTATCATTCTTGTCGTCACAGATGGCACTGTTCATGCTGATGATATATTCCAAGTATGAAGTGAATAGGACAAGTACTTTCAAAGTTATAGGCAACATTAAGTTTCAGGTTAAAGTTGCATTTGAAAGGGGCATAACTCAAAAAATATTGAAAGTGGAGTTATCATTCTTGTCGTCACAGATGGCAGTGTTCGTGCTAATGATATATTTCAAGTATGAAGTGAATAGGACAAGTAATTTCAAAGTGATAGGCAACATTAAGTTTCAGGTTAAAGTTGCATTTGAAAGGGGCATAACTAAAAAAATATTGAAAGTGGAGTTATCATTCTTGTCGTCACAGATGGCACTGTTCATGCTGATGATATATTCCAAGTATGAAGTGAATAGGACAAGTACTTTCAAAGTTATAGGCAACATTAAGTTTCAGGTTAAAGTTGCATTTGAAAGGGGCCAAACTCAAAAAATATTGAAAGTGGAGTTATCATTCTTGTCGTCACAGATGGCAGTGTTCGTGCTAATGATATATTCCAAGTATGAAGTGAATAGGACAAGTACTTTCAAAGTTATAGGCAACATTAAGGTTTAAAGTTGCATTTGAAAGGGGCATAACTCAAAAAATATTGAAAGTGGAGTTATCATTGTTGTCGTCACAGATGGCACTGTTCATGCTGATGATATATTCCAAGTATGAAGTGAATAGGACAAGTACTTTCAAAGTTATAGGCAACATTAAGTTTCAGGTTAAAGTTGCATTTGAAAGGGGCATAACTCAAAAAATATTGAAAGTGGAGTTATCATTCTTGTCGTCACAGATGGCATTGTTCGTGCTGATGATATATTTCAAGTATGAAGTGAATAGGACAAGTACTTTCAAAGTTATAGGCAACATTAAGTTTCAGGTTAAAGTTGCAATTGAAAGGGGCATAACTAAAAAAAGATTGAAACTGGAGTTATCATTCTTGTCGTCACAGATGGCAGTGTTCCTGCTGATGATATATTCCAAGTATGAAGTGAATAGGACAAGTACTTTCAAAGTTATAGGCAACATTAAGTTTCAGGTTAAAGTTGGGGGTCTACCGGACGACGCCGACGACGATGACGACGCCGACGACGCCGGACAATAGGATCCCTATGTGTCTACCTGCTATCGCAGGCGACACAAAAAGCGAACAGTTTAGACGGATGTGCCGGCTGATCTGGATCTAAACTGTTCGCCCTTGCAATAAAGGTGTGCCTATACAGGAATGGGTTTAACCAACTCCTGCATTAATATACCAATGCTTTGGCCCTGGCAAACATTATGTCACCAGGAATTTGACAGTCTTTGGATTCTTATTAATTTCCATGTATACATGGTGTCTGACCACTTGCTCAAATATTGCCAGTATAACAACTCAATGTTCCTACAAACAATCAACTTCATTTATTTAAACATCCCAAGGAGCAGATTTCATGGATGAATGGAATGACATCATTGGTATTTGCCAGTTGGTATTATATCGACTATAAATCAGGTTACTGAATGCTAGTCCATGTTCAAAGAAAAAATACTTAACTGATGCTTTTACAATGAACAGCCATTTCCTTTATGTGACAATTGCAAATACATGTACTACCAACATATTAGATTTTTTTGAATAAGCTTCCCATGTGATGGTGTTGCTTATTTTAAGTTCTTATCAGATTTGAGATCTTTAAAAAGTATTTTTCCTGTTTTCAAATTTGTTCCATACAGCGGGTCATTTCTATCGCACAACACAATGATTTTATGACTCTATCATAACTGACCTTTTCAAATATTGTGTGGATGTGTAATATTATATTATTATCAGTAGATTAATTAATGGAGAAACATGAAGTAGATTGTGTATTAAGAGAAAATATTAATAATCTCCAACAGATAATCTACATTTCTTTTCCAAAGATTTGGCCCTGAATTAAAACATTTCAAACAGGAATTTGACTTTCTTTGGGAAAAATACCAACATCAAACCTGTGTCCCAGGCACAAACAATAAGGCATAAATCATTTTTTAGACAAGAATACTATCCAAGGCATATTTATCCTGTTATCATTATTTTGTCAACCATATACATGTACATGACAATTTATCTGTTCATTTGTTCTAGATGCTGTGATAAACATTAATTCCATCTTCTTCTAAAACAGGTACTAAAGCAAAACCTTGAAGCTTTTCCTGATAATTTAAAAAACAAATATCTAGATGGGATAACTTACCTTGGGCATTCTAGTCATTCCTCCGACCAGCAAGACCTCCCCAATGTCTGTTTTCTTCACCTCTGCATCCTGCATGGCCTTGTTGCAGGGAGCCACTGTCCGCTTGACTAGATCATCTACCAGAGATTCAAACTTGGCTCTTGACAGCTTAAAGTTCATGTGTTTGGGACCACTGGAATCCATTGAGAGGTATGGCAAGTTAATGTCAGTCTGAAAGTGAGTTAAAGACGACTGTGGTGGTTTCCAATTTCACAGCATTATCAAACATATATTCCAGCACCATTTGCAAAGTTAACAGCTTTTTAAGGGTTGTTTAATCTCAAAGAAATCAGTTGACAATGAAGAGACTCTTCGTTTATAATAACTGTGAATCATCTTATGTCGATTTCCAGTCAATGTCAGAGTTTGCCAAAAGTGATTGTGTTATATGCAAATGGTGCACATTATAATTCATAACTTCATGAAATAGAAAACTACAGCCTTTAATTACATATGTCGCTAGATTTACCTGTAGTGTTGAGGACAATTTACACAGACAAAGGCTTCCCTAAAAGAATGCATGGAGGAGGGCAATGCTATGTAATATTTCTCTATTCCAAGGCTAAAACACGGACTGGAAATTTTTCGTTCAACCTGTCAGAAACAAGATATCATTATAAATGATGGATGCTCCCCGAAGTATATTCTGACCAATGACAATGCCCCTGTATCTGTATCTGTGTAGGTCTCTGTTATAGTTATTAAATTATACCTTGGGCAAGAACAATAAAAAAAGGGAAATAATTCAAAAGTTGTGCAGCGTTCTACCAAAATCTATCTGACTTTCAACTCTGTGCCTTGTATACTTTAAGAATTGCCAAATGGAAAAAAAATAAACATAACATATAACAACAAGAAATGAACAAGGGGCATGATGGCCCTTTATCGCTCACCTGAGTACAACAAAGTTGTGTTGTATGTGACCCAACATCTCGATATGGTGAACATTTACACAAAGTTATTTTAAAATCCAATAAGAAACAACAAATTTACAGCTTGGAAAAGTTAATGCTATTTTTAGTAACAGTGACCTTGACGTTGGACCTACAGGCATGGGTATTGTACGCAACACACCCCCTTGTCATGGTGAACATTTATGTAAAGTTATTTTGAAATCACTCCATTCATTAGGAAGTTACAGCCCAGACAAGAAAATTTTATTTTTAGTAACAGTGACCTTGACCTTGGACAAACAGGCATGGGTATTGTACGCGAAAAAACACCTTGTCATGGCAAACATTTGAGCCAAGTTATTTTAAAATCCAATGAGAAATAACAAATTTACAGCCTGGACAAGATTTTTCTATTTTTAGTAACAGTGACCTAGTTTTTGACCCCAGATGATCCATAATCAAACTCATCCAATTAATAACTGGGACATATGTCCTGACCAAGTTTCTTTACAATCAAACAATCAGAGCAAAAATGTGACCACTAAAGTGTTAACAAGAAAATTCTATTTTTAGCAACAGTGATCTTGACCTTGGACCAACAGGCATGGGTTTGTAGTCTACACACTGCCTTGTCATAGTTAACATTTGTGCCAAGTTGTTTTGAAATCCAATGAGAAATAACAATTTTACAGCCAAAGCAAGATTTTTCTATTTTTAGTAACAGTGACCTAGTTTTTGACCCCAGATGACCCATATTCGAACTCGTCCAAGTAATTACTGGGAGATACGTCCTGACCAAGTTTAAGTAATTACTGGGAGATACGTCCTGACCAAGTTTCTTTACAATCAAACAATCAGAGCTAAAATGTGACCACAGGCATGGGTATTATACTTGACACACCGCCTTGTCTTGGTGAAGATTTGTGCCAAGTTGTTTTGAAATCTAATGAGAAATAACAATTTTACAACCAAGACAAGATTTTCCTATTTTTAGTAACAGTGACCTAGTTTTTGACCCCAGATGACCCATAATTCGAACTCGTCCAAGTAATTACTGGGACCAAGTCCTGACCATGTTTCGTGACAATTGGAGCAAAAATGTGACCACTAGAGTGTTAACAAGAAAATTCTATTTTTAGCAACATTGACCTTGACCTTGGACCAACCGGCATGGGTATTGTATGCGAAACACTGCCTTGTCATGTCGAACATTTGTGCCGTTATTTTGAAATCCAATGACAAATAACAAATTTACAGCCAAGACAAGATAATTCTATGTTTAGTAACAGTGACCTAGTTTTTGGACCCAGATGACCCATATTCGAACCCATCCGAGAATTTACTGGGATAGACATCCTGACCAAGTTTCATGACAATCGGAGCAAATATGTGACCGTTAGAGTGTTAACAAGAAAATTCTATTTTTAGTAACAGTGACCTAGTTTTTGGATCCAGATGACCCATATTCGAACTCGTCCGAGAAATCACTGGGACAAACATCCTGACCAAGTTTCAAAACAATCGAGGCAAAAAGGTGACCGCTAGAGTGTTAACGAACTAATGCGGGATGTACTGACGGACTGATGGACGGACAACCCGGCGACAATATGCTCCCCCGAATTTCTTCGGGAAGCATAAAAACTCAGGAAAATTGACCAGTATATAATAACCCTGTACTTCATTTATCTGGGTTTTATCACATGTGCAAACACTGTTGATCAGCCAGCACATCCATCTTGTTCAGAAATAACCCATTAAATTAAAAAGCAAACAGTGTAGATCCTGATCTGATGGCATAGATGTGATGACCTCTGGATTGATACTTTACACTCATGGATAACAGCCATATATCATAGAGTAAAAGGATAATTATACCAAGATTACTGTCAATGACAAAATCTTTTGCTTCATTCTCACTACAGTAATATCACTGGATGAGTGTTCAGTTAACCACCTGAACATTGTCAGAATAAGAAAAAGTTACAGCCTATTGCAAACAACAGCATGCTGAACAATTAAATAAAAATGAATTTCAGCCAATCAGATGCTTGAAATTTAAGACTGGTTTCCATTCTCAGCTTTATAACCTTGGAACAACAGCACACTTTGAGTAAGAAGTTAAGCTTGAATGAAATAGTAATAGTTCTTGTAATAAAATACTTCTTTAATATAATTCCTCAATAATTGTTTATTAACGTGTTGTAGGGCATCTTAATCAAATCATCTTATAAAATGAATTAGTTATTAATTAGATCTTTGTCTTTTAGAATGATCATTTTCACATATAAGTTGAAAATGTGATCACATATAAAATAAAGGAACATGTGAGTAAAATGCACTGCAGCATAAACAATGATTTCTTGACAAAAAAAGAAGAAAGCATTTCCCCAAAACACAAACATTTCAAAATGTATACAATGAGATCTAAAACTGAAAATAGAAATTTGAAATAGATACTTCAGAACTATGTTTTGGTAATTCCACAATGTTCCTACACTTTATTTCATTTAACTGTGTACTATTGTTTTGGTCCATACATATTTGTTGTCTTGTAACTTGATACTGTCCAATCTCACTAAAGTCAGATCAAACAAAATGTTAGATCTGATGATGTCCCACATAAACAGCCTATATTAGCTATGGCCGTTACCCTGTTTATCTATTTCTAGAACAGTCAATTCATAACGCTTTTGTCAAAAGAAGAAAATGACATAAAAATGTCATTTCAGTGTAAATGAATGCAGAACTATATAAAATACACCAATCTTCAGTAAAATATGTTTTACACAGGTAACAATATAAACAATACAACATTTATCATGTACTTTTGCAATTTTGTAGTCAATATTCTGATTGGTTCATAAGGTTGTTGATAAAAGCACTCTTTAGTGACTTGTCGTCAGATCCTGATGGCCTAGCTTTAAGGAGATGATTTTAATCAGATTGGATACTGCCATTTCTCTTTCCTCAAAGCCAATCGTTTTGCTATAACCCTTTCCTCCATATATACGCATTTTTACACATGTGCAACCAGTGTATATCCAGATCAGCTGACACATCTGTGCCATCTGATCAGGATCTGCACTGTTTGCTTTTCCGTCAGAAATACCCTAATAAATCAAAAAGTGAATAGTGCAGATCCTGATCAGACAGCATGGATGTGCCAGCTGATCTGGATCTACACTGTTCCTCCATGCAATAAAGTTGTGTCTATGGAGGAAAGGGTTAAACTTATTCAGATCAATGAATGCTAGAACACAATACTTCTAAAGATAAATTTCATACGTTTCTTAGTAATTCGAATAATTCACCTTAAGAAATAGCAAAAATATAACAAGCATTAAGTTTTCTTGACCAATCTATGTAGAAAAGTGCATAACTCTGTTACAATGTGATCTTGACCAGTCTTCTGATTTTGGCTAAATGAAAACACTGACTTTACTACTTTTCAATCTGTCTTTTCTGTGAGAGCCATCTTCATATGGACTGTATTTCCTCTTTATAGTTTGCATTAAGTTCCTTTAATGTAGCCGGCTCAGACTCATACTGTGCTGCAGTGGAACTAAACTAGTGTCCAAAAGAAACGATACCACTTGTTTGCAAGGACATGCAATAAACCAAACGGCTATAGAACATTTGGATTGGTCTAACTCATTCAGGAGACCTTTCAACATCATCATCCATGTGTACAAAATCAATTTCATAAATCCTGTAAAGGCATAAACAGAATTTAAAGATGGGTCAGATCTAAAACAAACATTGTATTGAAAGTTTGGTATCGTTTCTTTTGGACACTAGTATATATGCCTCCTCTGCAGCCCCTAAGGCATGGAAAGAAGTAAAAAGTCCAAAAAGGGAGAAATTCTGTAAATACTAGTATGGTTCTTTTGTATCTCCAACAACTGTTCACTTTCAACCAAAGTTGTTACAGGCTACGGTTACCAGATGAAATTAATCTTAACACCCCAAGAACATGAACAACAATGGCTAGTAGATCTATAGCAGTTACAGGCCCAAAGAGGTGGAATGCTCTTCCAAATCATTTAATGTGCATTCAGAAGGAAGAATCCAAATCATTTAATGTGCATTCAGAAGGAAGAACAGTTCCGATGCAAAAGACATTTGCCAAAAACACAAAAATCCATTCCTGTTTGATTGTTACAAGATGGTTTTCACTTACATGTGTATGCACTTCACCTTCCGTGTCAGAAATAAAATAAAGTCCATTTCAGACATTTTAGTGCTAAAATATTGTTATGTTGAAACTTTACAAAATGTGAGTTTTGTTTTGCTTTAAGTTTTAGTGAGGTGCAGACATTGGAGAGTTTGGAGACTGGGCCCAAGATCACAAAACTAAGATTTGAGACTAGTCTCAAATCTCAAGCGTCTGATTGGCTGAAATGGTAACCAGACTGGTATCCTGATTAAGTTTTATGATCTTAGGTTCAGCTCTTAGATCCACTCAATCAGCAACTCCAAACTGGAAACTCCTCACAGATTTTCTAATCTATACAACACACAAAATCTTGTAAACAGAAAGCTCAAATACTTGTTTACACTTAAAAAGCTTATTCATTTGGAACCAGTATAGATAAGTTGTACACTGTTCATCAAAATTAAATCAAATGGCTCAAGTTAAAAAAAAACAAGTTTTCTCCTAAATTTTAAGTGAAAAAGAAGCATAACTATGACAAAATACATAGTTATGAATCTTGTTGGAATAAATTCTATTGTGATGTCAGACTACTATGTAAAGTTTCAATATGAAAGCTCTACCTTTAAAAGTTACTAAAAAGGTGAACTTTAACAAACACAGTAATGAAATGTTGATGCCTGCCTACCCTAATTTAATAACCAAGGTTTTCCAAAAAAAAAGCTTTGCTAATGATTTCTTTACATGAGTTCTGCTGGTAAAAAATTGAGGTATAATTATCTGCAAGATCCAAGCTTCAAGGATATGGATATCGGGGCCCAAGATTGGAGACCAGTCTCAAATCTCAAGGATCTTACTGGTCTCCTGATTTAGTTTTATGAATTGGGCCATGGATATTTGGGACATGAATATTTGGGCCTAATTTTGGAGACCAGTCTCAAATGTCAAGCATCTGATTTGCTGAAATGGCAATCTGTGTAATCTGTAGTACAGATAGGAATGGAATGTTGTCATTAATGAACCCTTTATAAATATTGATTTTATCACATGTGCAAACATCTTAGATCCAGATTAGATATCACATCTGTGCTGCCTGTTGTATTATGATGCTTATTTTGAATGATATAAATGTATTATATACCCCTGTGCTGACATTTATAACATTGATCTTTTACAATTTATTCATGCATGCACACAGTCTTCTTCTGATGATTGCAGAGCTAACATCATGCTATAATAAAGAGGTATTATACCACTGAAAACTCTTGGAGTCATTTTTAAGCCTTACACAACGCCACACACTGTCTGATCTGGATCTACAATGGTCACTCCTTAGTCAGAAATAACCTGACGATTCAAACAGTGAACTGTGTAGATTCTGATCAGATGACACAGATGTGCTGGCTGATCTGGATCTAGACTGTTCAACCATGGGATAACCATGGGATAACACCCATGTCCCATGGAGTAAAGGGTTAAGATTTGTGATGAAAGCTGTACCTATTTCAAGGTGAATCACAGGTAGAAGATCTGCGTGTATGTGGGATCTTTGACGTCCATTGTATACCTGGTCCCAAGATCAAATCTCAAGCAACTGATTGGCTAATATGGAAACCAGTTGCCGTATCAGCCAATCAGATGCTCGAGATTTGAGACTGGTCTCCAAAGGTTTATGATCTTGGGCTCTTGGCTCACAGAATATGGAAACATCTGAAGGTCATGGTGAAGGACATCCGTATCCATGAAGACTCCACTTTCGAGCATCTGACCCGTTTCATCTGGAAATATACACAGTGGCTCAGGAGCACTGCTCTTTTTCAATACTTTGGGAATATGAAGCCCATGTAGGGAGCATGTGTCTCCTAAGTAATATTGGGAAAAGGTATGTGTTTGCACAAATTGAGAATAACAGAAAATATTGTCAATTAACTTTTAAATTAGTAATGGGATCAATTTTTGGCCCCTAATGAGCACGGAAAAATACTGCATAATATTTTTACAACCCAGACCATTCTATAATATTATGAATTTATGACAACATATTCCTAAATCTAGAAAGCCTTACCTGCTTCCCAGACTGGACATGGCTGGTGTTGACAACACCCATGTGTAATTCTAGTAACAGGCTGGCACCAACTTCTTAGTTGTTCCACGACCTCCACCACTCAGTTCTACAAACAGTCAATCTGAAAAGCACAATTGAGAAATTAGTAAACCTAAGCTCAATGGATTATAAGTATCATGCACGAGTGTGAGGTGAAGATGGAATAATCTATCACCGAGGGTTAACTGTTTTGCCGGAACGAGGCTCTGCCAAGTTCCTGCCAAAACAGTTCACCCGAGGAGACAGATTTTTCTATCTTTACCGAATGTCTCATGCAAGATACTTTTTCTTGCATACCACAGTTCTGTGTATGTATACAAACTAATTTATTTTCCATATGCTGAAATATTTACATCAACGCAAACCTTTTTCAAAATGACGTCACTAACTTGAATATATTACGTCAGACACTTAAAGACATGGCGTCACTTGCGTGACTCATTCTACATGAGGGGTGTAGAATCGAAATTTCCTACACGGGTGAAAACACCGGATGACCAGATCTGGTATGCAAGAAAAGGCTTTTATCCATAGTTTGACCAGTGTAGAAAATGATCAAACTGCATATTCATGCATTCTGATCATGATCAAAATCACTAATATCGGATCAATAGATCATTTCTGATCAGAGTGAAAAGTGTAGTAAGAGATTAGAATGTGCAGGTGTGCAGGCTAATCTGAATCTACTCTCATTGGATACATTTTTTAAACTGTTGATACATTTTTTAAACTGTTTTCATGGAATAAAGGGTTAAATTTGGGTAGAGACTGGTTCCTCATTTTAAATGCCTTACCATATGCAAAATAAAGATACATTAATGACATACACATGTGCAAAGTTTCATTGAACGGCATTTTGCCATTATTGAGATTTTGATAATTTTATTTTTATCGATGAACGTGGTTGGGAGGAGTGTGGTAAGCCCTTAAGTAGTTCTTTTTTATTAGGGTGTATGTAACCTTGAACTCTGAGAGAGTCATAGCTTTTACTTATGACATTAAGGTGATCATTTTAGAATGTGCATTACTCCATGGGATATCACTGTAACCTATAGGCAACAATTTAGATCTATATCAGCCAGCACAACTGTGCAATCTGATGAGGATTTATGCTGTTTGCATTTTGATTCATTAGGTTATTTCTGACCAAGAAGCAGTGTAGATCCCGAACTAATGTATTACGAAATTCTTTAAGATTTACGGGAATGAACATTTGGAACTCAACTCCTTTGCATATTCGATCTTCAAACAATATTGTTCTATTCAAAAAGAAACTTAAATCTTATCTTTTACAAAATGATCTTTTTTAAGCTACATTTTTTTTTCTTTCTCAGGTTCATGGAATACTCACATTCCTCAACCTTTGTTAGCATTCTTATTATTACTACATGTATTTAATCTCTATAAATGAACTGGGATACTAATAATCCGTTGTGGTTGAATTGTTCTACACTATACGTAACGTTTTTGATACCTTGTTCACTTGATTATAAATTGCCTGTATAAGAACACCGCAACACAATATTTTGTTTCATATGTCTTCACAGTTTATATTCTAAGTTTCGATATATTTAACACCTACTATTGTCTGTCTACTGTAATTTTTTTTTTTTTTTTAATATTTTCTGTATTTGTGTTTGGAGTGTGTCTGTGTTTGTGTGTGCGAGCGTGTGTTTGTATGCGTGGATATGTTATTTCTTTCATTGTTAATTGTTATAGAAGACCCAATTGAAAATAAGTTAACATTAAATTTTGTTTTATGTACACTTAATTGGAGTTCTTCTTTAAATAAAGATTTTATTATTATAATTATTATTATTATTATCAGATGGCAAGGATCTGGTTCTTCACTTTCACACAGTTGATAAAACCCGTTGTTTATAATTAAGGAGGAAAGGTTAGGTAGTTGCTAAGTTATATTACAAAGAAACCTTTACAGCCCACATGTGACTGTTGAGGTAAGGTAATGGTTCATTAAAGCTTATTAGTTATTTGAAAATACCCCTAGAAAATTCTGACACATGGTCCATGAAAAAGTGGATAGAAAGAATGATGACTGATTGACAAACAAGGAGCATGTCAAGTCCCCTTCCTGATAAGCCACCTGGTAAAATAAAAATCAGTACTTTATAGTTATCTTCTCAGTTAAGCAGTCTATTATAGACTCCTTAATAAACCAGTATCCTAAAAGTTTCATCCTAGTTCCCTCCTCAGAATAACAGTGTTCTATAGCCCCTCCCTGGTATACTAGACTTAGTATTTTCTCAACTCATAATAACAAATTTTGTTGCAATTCAAGATGTAAGTAAGCAAAATCATTTCATTTCAGTAGGAAAGCCATGTTTGTATTTACCGCTTTACAGAAAATCAACACGCAGTTTTGTGGCTATTCTCTGCTATTCTTTTTTTCCACAGTGTTTTGATAGGTGAGTGAGAACAGTCAGTGCCCATCAAGCAGAAAGGATAGATGAATGTGGAACAGTAATGTTCCATAACAGAGAAAAGCTGGGAACAGCAAGTCCCACAGGAGAGGACAGATTAGGAGGGCATAATTAGTTGCCAAAGAGAAGAAAAGAGGGAATTTCAGTTACAGTAAGTTCCCACAGGTGGGGTAAGAGAGCAGGGAACAGTCGGTTCCCTACAGAAAGAGTGGGAGGAAACAGTCGGTTCCCTCTACTAAGACAACAGAGTGAAGTTGGGTACAGACAATCCTCATTCAAATCAATCCATTAAACAGATAAATACAAAAAAGGCAAAGAATAGCCAGAACTCAAATACTGCAGTTCCTGTTTCCAAAGCAGGAAGCATAAAGCTGAAAAGAGCTCTCAGTTGGACACAGCCTGCCTCTATTAACCATAAATATTTAACTGATCAGAGCGTAATAAATCTTTAATATTTTGAAAGGTTAAGAAAACTTTAAGTAATCAATGATAAAGAACTGTTGTAAGACTCCAGATTTACTGGTAGAAATCATCACTTTATCTTCCAAATGTTTTAAGTGAAAAAGGGGAATACTGGATGAATATTGTTGGCAATGATTATGGAACTTGTTGACAATGAAGCAGGTCATTTAGTTCGTTATTTATTTTCAGTTTCATATCAATCGCTCGAGTAATGTTATTTGTATAGGCCAAATTAACAAAATCTGCTGTAAAAAATAGTCTACGTTAAAAAGGGGGATAACTGCTTAAATATTTTGGAAGTTGAGGGTCTTATTGAAAAATTAAGCAAGTCATCATGAGTGACATTTATTTTAAGTTTATCAATGATTTAAGTAATATTTAAGGTACTGGCTAGATGCATAAAATTGAGAGAAAATGGGGACAACTGTGACTTACACGGTTTGTCCAAAATTAAGTAGGTCATGATGTTGGACCTATTTATTATCATCACATTATTTCTATAAGGACTCATAATTTTCAAATGAAACATATTCAGATAGTTGAATAATGATTTTACTGCTTTGAAAACACTGTTGTTATACTACTATAAAAGATTTGATTACCAGTCGCATATATATTAAGTTACAGGGCATTTAAATGTTGGCTGATTATCAAACTTGGTCAAGATATTATGCCCATAAACATTTTCTCTAAAATTCCTGAAGAGTAGACAACAACTGTAAGAGAGCAGACTAGGTGAATTTGAATTTGCCATTTTTTGTATAATTAAAGGGCCATAACTCTGAAAGGCCTGGTTATCGAACTTGGCAGAGATATTATGCCCATAAACATTTTAACCAAGTTTCATTAAGATCGGACAACTGTTTGAGTTATTGAGCGGACATCACTGAGGACGCCACCCGCAAACATGCCATGAGTGTTCCGTCTTGACAGGCAGTGTAATAAATTTGCACTAACATTCACTTCTATTTAAATACATCCCAAAATGACTTGAAAAACCATGGTCATTAAACACATACTTTTGGGAGTCAAACTGAAATTTTATATCTAACCCTTTCTTCCATATTATATGCCTTTTATGTCATGGGCAAACAGAGAAGATCAAGATCAGCTGACACATCTGTGCCATCTGATCACAATCTACAATGTTTGCTTCTAGGTAAAAAATTAATCTAATGAATCTAAAAGCGAACAATCCAGACCTGATCAAACAGCACAGATGAGCCAGCTTATTTGGATATACACTGTTCACCCACACCTTCAAGAAATACTACAAAAAATGCCATCTCAATTTATATCATGTGACTACTGTTAGAACTGTCGCTCCAATCAGAAGATGCTGGTTCAGCTTCCAAGTAATTTTTTGCTGTCAATCAAATTTTGGCGCTTTGAGATCATTCCACTTGCAGTTGTTAAACTGAAATTTTTCGTTTTCTTAAGATCTGAATGGTGCATGTAGCACTGAAGAAGTAACAAAAGGTGTGGCTTAAAGTAAAGCAACCTGAAGGTGTGATTGACTATGAACAGCATTCTGTAACTTAAACTTAAAATTAAATATGAGTCGCCGCACCAACCGTTTGATGTTTTGATATTAGGCCAAAATCTAACTGAAATCAAAATTTGTAGTATCTATGGAGGAAGGGTTAAATTTATGACCCTGAAATTTCAACAATTTTGATATGTCTGTGTCATGCTAAGGACTCTGGCTACCAGGTTTGTATTTAGGATGAAAATCTAGGCACTCGTTCTTTCTTTTGCACCATCGCTATAGTAAGATATTTAGTTCAAATGCCCTCACAGGAAACCACAGGAATCAGCTGCAAATAGCTGAATTTATGTAGTAGCAATTTTTAAAACTGTAGCTGGATTGATCAATCTGAATATGGTAAATATTTACTTCAGTTTTATTTGAACTCGTCATGCATTAATGTTGGTCAAGTACTTGCTTCACTCATTCTTTCAGTATATATCCTAACTAATACAGTAAAACTTCTTATAGTTAAGACCACCAGCTACTTAGACACTTACTTAAAAGTCACAGTTAACTGTTGAACTGTATTTCATTATGATAGGAAAACAATTATTAAGATCATTTACATGATTTAAAAAAAGGTTGTGTTTTTATAATGAAAAAAAAAAACAACATTCAGTTTAAATAATCACATATTCCCATAGAAATTTAAATGCACTCCCAATAGTGATCTCAAATGCAGGGTGTTTTACTGAACAGAAAAAACACAAAAGAAAACCATACAGTAAATGAAGTGCATTTTTTAAATGACACAGCTCCAAAGGTATTTGGCAGAAGGCAGCGTTTCACCCTCCACAAGTTCAACTTTTTGACACATTGATGAAATTTTACCACTGGCTTGACAGGATGTCTTGAGATTGCACCGTTGTCCTCGATTCCCTGCAAATATTAACATGTCAGAGATTTGTTCATTAACAAAAAATGTCGGACAATATCTAAATTTTCCATAGGTTTCTAATATCAAAATATTGAATAAACTGTTGCCTTCACACACAAGTTTTTTCTCTTTCCTCCATCCATTAGCCTTTATGCAATCTGATCAGGATCTTCATTTTTCACTATTTTATTTTTTAGGTAAATTCTGACCAAAAGGTGAACAATGCAGATCCTGATCAAATGGCACCTATGTGCCAGCTGATCTCACTTTACACTGGTCGCAATGCGACAAAATACATATATATATATATATATAGAGAGAGAGAGAGAGGGAGGAAAAGGTTATATATCAGAACAAAAACGAAAAGCTTTTGTTTGTTAAAACATGTTTCATTGGCTGTGAAGGTAATATATAAATCTGATGATGTATGGGGTAGGGTAGGATATTGTAATTATGTACAGTCATCGAGGATAATCAATCATATGACTTTGAATTTGTTACAATCTGTTGTGGCAGAGATAAGTTAATTGGCTAGTGGATGAGCATGTTTTCATTTTGTAATCAGTAGTATGAGGTTAAACAATTGTTGTACAATTAAAACAGGTTTAAAAATTAACTTGGATTGTTAAAAATGTCACAGATAATTGTTTTATATCCCTAAATGTCTATTATACCAAGGTATTGGAGTTCAAGCTGTCAAGATGTGTTATCAGAGTTTATTCCCTTGGCTTAATTCTGGCTCGCTCTTGGGCAGCGAATTTATTAAAATTTACTAGGAAAACAGTAAAAAGTCATGTAAATGGGCATTTGTGGTTCTTGCTTCTTCCTTAACTGATTATTTTATAGAAGAAGGAAATCAGTGTGTGGGAATTTCCCTTCAGTACTTACTGGCTTATTTAACAGCAGCTTATCAACATCCTTGTTTCAAATCAGCTCAGCAAAACCAGATGCTTGCCTGGTCTTGATCATCTTGACGCTCTGTATCTGATCAGGGTCATCTTGACACTCTGTACCTGATCAGGGTATGATGGTGATTCATCCTGTAATCTGTCAGTATTCCCTGTGCCCAAGTTCATAAACTAAAATCTGGAGACTAGTCTTTATTCTAAAGCATGTCATAAGCTGAAATGGCGACTAATCACGATTTCAGCCAATCTGAGACTTGAGAATTGAGACTGGTCTCCAATCTCAGTTTTATGATCTTGGGCCCTGATCTCTTGAAGAAACTGTTGTGTATGGTATGGACACACAGGGGAAGCACAAGGATCAGCTGCTTCCAACTCGCCTTCTCTAGAGGGTTCTCTCTTCTTGAATACAGTACTCAAGAAGATCTAATTGTACTCAGGAAGATCCAACAATGAAACTGTTTGTCATTCATGAAGAGTCAACAGATCCTGAATGTACTATATTTTTTTCTTTCTTTTAACAGGAACAACTGTCCAGGTGAAGGCTGCCTTTCAACACCTGTAAACATTTTACAACGAAAAATAAGACAATGATCTGTTTTCTTCTTGTAAATTCCAATTTTTATGACTTTCATTTACCCTAACCTCAAGTTTCTAAAGAAGACTAACTAACAGTTGCCATAGTATTTGCTACAAACAATACTTATTATAATATGCTCAACGCCTGATTCACGTTAACTTTTCACCCCATATAAATACACCTATTATCACCTGTGTGACTAGAGTAGATCATACAACAAGGATGTGCCAACTGACATGGAACTACACTGTGTATCTATGGAATAAAGGGTCTATCTTTTTGATAAATCTCAATGAACAATCTTGAATGATGATCTGTATTCAAAACCCACCAGCCTTTATTTGAAATATTAATTAGCATTAACCACAACTGGATATGACATTAACATTATAAAGGTGTCTTTTATATACAAACAACAGCTGTTGTTCAAATATTTTATACAGTGAAATCCTCCCCCCCCCCCTTCCCGCCAAATGAAACTCTTAAAAAGTGAAATCTTAAAAAAACTGAACTAGTTTCTTGATACCATATTTTTATTTCATCTATGGTCCAATGGATATTCAAGTTACAGGGGATTTAATGTTTTCTCTTTTTTTATTAACATTTATCTGTGTTCCGATAAATTTAGCTAAGCAAGTTTTACATCTAGGGAGTCTGAACTTCGAAATGAAATACAATATAATTCTTAATAAATTTGACTAAGTTTTTGAAGTGTTCTTCTGGAAGCAAATAATACATCTACATATAGAAAACAGCAGTTTGAGACTGTTCAGAGACATCAATGAAAAGGTTACACACATTTAATTTAAAGGTATGGCTCAGATTCATGTAGAAAATGTTTACATATCTTCATTAAACCATTACTCCATATATATGCCTTTTAACCCATGTGCAACCAGTGTAGATCCAGATCAGCTGGCACATCTGGATCTAGACTGTTTACATCTTGAACAGAAATAATGTAATGAACCTAAAAGTGAACCTGTGTGCAGATCTTAATATGGCACCAATTGGCCAGCTGATCTGGATTTACACTGTCTGCCCATGCAATAAACATGTGTCTATGGAGTAAAGGGTTAAATTAGAAGTTTTCTTCCTTGGAATACTGCAATGTTCCCATACTAAAGCTGTATTGAAGTGATCCAAACAGACAAGTGGCATAAAAGTGACAAAAAATGTACCAAAGGTTTCCATCTTTATTTGTCTTTTGCTGTATGTAGGTGCTTTCTGTATTCTATAGCTGCTGGGTAGCATCTACATCTGTACAATCAGAACTGAAAACAATCAAACTTAAATATTTCATGTATAACAAATAGTGTAAAATTTTAACAAATGAATAAACATTATGAAGTGCTGTCCATTCAAAATACACAAGTGTGACCTGAATCCTCTAATGATTTTGTAATTAAAAACAGACAACTTTCACTTACAAGCACAATATCTAAGCAAACCCTTCATCAAGAACTAGTCCTGTGATCAACTGACAACAGCACCTCTTTCTAACAAGCCATTTTTTGCATTAAACAATATTTGAATCTAATTGGGTTGTGTATTTATAGAGGATACAACATGAGTGATCATTTTATACTGAAATTATTAAACGAGTCGTCTAAATCGATATAAAACGAGGCTTTTGCCGAGTTTTATATCGATTTAGATGACGAGTTTAATAATTTCAGTATAAAATGATCACGAATGATGTATTCTATTTATCACATACCCTGAAAAAACAAGCAAAATCCATGAATTGTCCCTTTTAATCGCCTAGTGGAGCGAAATTTAAACGTGTGTAATCGTATCGGGTGATACATAAGCTAGTCCCCAAAGAATTTATCCTACCGTTTTCCTATTTGCCAAAATAAGTGAAAATAAATAAAATTAACTGCGCTAGAGTCTAGATAAAAGAATCTACCAGTTATAGGCCTCTGAAGTTGTGTTTAATTAAATAAATCGATCTACTGTATGACGTCATTTGTGTAAACTTTCGTAGCGGCATATGAAAACATTGAAATTTGCTGGATATAAACTTTTATTTGGATTGAAAATGTGTTTCTAGTGTTTTTATTTTGTTTCGGGGATGTTGTAAGATCACACCGACGATGTTCTGAAAACGATACCAGCGTCTGGGTCATTTTGTTTTCGATTAAAACGAAATGAAAATGGCTTTGTTGCTGTTGTTGAATTTCATCACAGACTTTCGGCGTATTGCTATCTTACGGAGTAATCAAGATGTCAGAAAGTTATATTTCCCGTGGATATTATTTGAAGTGGTCAGATGGCAAAAGTAAGTCATTTTCATAAATTTGTTTTGATCGCTGATAACGCGGATGAATAGTGATTCGGCTACGATATATAACTAGTTATATATCGAAAATATATAACGGGTGTTATTACACTCCCACACCGGAAGGTATGTGATAAAACCAATTATTGCATAGAAATACTTATATGGAATGGAAAAACAGTGTTGATCCAGATCAGCAAAACAGCTGTGCTATCTGATGAGGATCTATACTGTTTGCTTCAAGATTCATTAGTGTGTTCTGACCAAGAAGAGAACAGTATAGATCTAGATCAGATGGCATGTTTGTGCCAGCTGATCTGGATCTACACTGTCACACGCACAAACACAATAAAGCCTTTATATATACAGAGTAATGGTCTAGCCTGTGAGTTCATGGCTCAAGATCATAAAACTAAGATTTTAGACCAGTCTCAAATCTCAAGATTCTGTTCAGCCAATCAGATGCTTAAAATTTGAGACTGGTCTCCAGATTTAGTTTTATGATCTTTAACAAATATCTTTTTTGAAATACTGCAAGCACATACTGAAGCTTGTCAGTCAGCAAGAAAAAGTATTTCTTTATTTGGTTTAGTTTTTTAAGCTGTGCTACAATTAATATTCACCTGAAAGCACATCTCTTTGGAGCATGTATCAGCAGATGGTTGTTTAAGGACTCGGGCTCTGATGTTGTCCTGAAAATATGACAAATGAATTGTTACTGGTGACTAAACTGAGTAATTTTCAAAGAGAAATTAGAATTTCAATTGTTTGCAGAAAGCCTGTCTGATGGAACTAACAGAATTGGTGGATGTATCAGTTTTAGTAAAATACATATTCAATAGTATGTACTAACTGGCCTTACATCTTGATTCAAGTCAACAAGAAGCAGGCTCTTCCTACATCATTTGTTTCACAAGAACTTACTGTTCCTAGTCCACATGGCCAGCTCAGCGGTTAGAACATCAGACTGTTAATACAGGTGGTTGGGGCCTGAAGGATTTGCCATCTACAGATCACGAACAGCATTACTGTTAGACTTCAGCCATTGCCCAGATCTATCAGCATCCAGTGGTCCATGTTCACACTGTCCCAGTGCCCAGCTGTTGGTGTTAGTCACATGTTTCAACACACTCACCTATTTGGTCTGTAAAAAAATAATAATGTACAGTGAAACCTGCAGTTGCTTGTAAAAAACAGCCACCTGTGATTAGCAGTCAGCCTAAAACTTTCCCAGAATTACGTTGCATACATTTTAAACCTGTCTGCAGCAGTCAGATGCAGCCATATGATCTGGATCTACACTGTTCACAAGAGCAGGCAGGTTTTGCAATAAGTTGCTATAAAAAAGTGTGCCATCATTCGCTTTGTCATCGAAGTGGCTGTTCCAACAGCCATTCAAAAAGCCTTAATATTACAAATTCTTCTTCTCACAATTTTAATAAAAATGAATTTTTATGAGTGTGAACACAAGAACTGAATCCATATTTGTGTTCATCTGGGTACGAAATGCAGTCAGCTTCTTGCCAGAATTTCAGACAAATACAGATTTCTAATATTTAAGCAGACACTACATATTTGTGTTTGAATTGTAATATTTAAAATAGTTCAATGTGCCTCATTTAACACTTACCTCCATAGATACACCTTTATTGCCTGGGCGAACAGTTTAGATCCTTCACTGTTATGACATCCCCTCCACTTGTCTCAGTCCAATGACAGAGGTGATATCCTTCACCCAAGGCTTTTACCCTTTACTCGTTATATAAGCATTTTATTCATGCTGTCTGATCTGGATCTCCACTAGTGGCGTCTCGGTCAGAATTAACCTAATGAATCTTTCGGCTTACAGTGAAGATCCTGATCAGATGGTAAGGATGTGCGGGTGGATCTAGATCTACACTGTTTGGGTACACAATAAACGTGTATCAATGGAGAAAAGGGTTAATCTTTCAATGCCTTCGGTCGCAGCAATCTGAAAAGAGAGACCTTGAAGTTAATTCATTACTGCTTAGACTTACCAAACATGGTGCAAAAAATAAACAACTGCAAAAGAAATAGCAAGACAAAACTGGAGACCAGGAACTTAACATTTTCTAATTTTAAATGAATAAAAGGAATTGATTTATGTTAAAAGATTTACTTAAATTATGAATAAAATGGTCGTACCGGTATCTCAAATGGCAATCACTGTTACTACTTACATGTATACCATGTTGTTTCCAAAAAACCATATCTCCTAAGTGCTAACCCTTTACTCCATATATACGCATTTTACACATATGCAACCAGCATAGATCCAGATCACCCTCCACATTTGTGATGTCTGATCTGGAACTGCACTAGTCGCATCTTGGTCAGAAAAAAACCTAATGAATCAAAATGGTAACTGTTTAGATCCTGCTGTGCTGGGTGAACTGGATCTACACTGTTCATCCATGCAATAAAGGCTTATCTATGGAGTTAAGGGTTACAATTGAATTTCAATCTATGAACAGTGCTGACCCATGTAAGAACATCACAAATTCTTGTCAAGTTTGTCAGTTTGCTAGCTATCTCCTTAGTTAAGCCATGGTTAGCCTGTCCTGCTAGGAAACCAAATGCTTTTGATATGACTGTGTAAACTCACTTCCATTTATTAGGCTTTTATTTAAACCTCTCATCCAACTATAATATTTCTTTTGCATACACATCAGGGCTTGAATATAAGGTCAAATAAAAAACAGCAAGCTTAACTCAAAAAATAGAGTACCGTCACTCTGGCTCTGACATTAACGAGTCATCTCGTGTCTCTTCTGATTCCTCCGGTCCAACCTGGACAGTGTCGTGAATGTTTCATCAATACTGTGGCCACTTAATACAGGTCTAGGAACAGACAGTTTCCTTGACGTAGTATGGGGTGTTCAGTGGTCTACTGGCTTACTCAGCTGAACTGCATTTGGAAATCATCAGTTTAATACCGCGATACTGCTGAATCTATCTCAGTGTGGTTGCTTTACCAATGCCTGTGTACGGAAAACAATAAAATAAAAAAAACCATTCATATATTCAGAATGAGCAAAAGATCTTGACAACCATATTTTTCCTTGGCAGTTCCGAGGAAGCATCATATGTGTTCTTTATTCATATTTTAGGCTGTCTGCATTTTACAGTTGTAATTAAAGTATGGCATTCCCTTTATATGTGTAGCTCCTTTAGTGAAGGAAATTAGTCAAAGAAAAGTCGATGCAAGAGATAAAAGGCACTGTTTTAACAAATTAATGTATTTCTTAACAATATCATTGCAGTCAGTTATGTTGCAGCATCAAAACCAGGTGGTGACCACTAGTATAGAGGGATTTTAAACAAACAGCACACTGGTATATATGTGGTGACTTTAATAATCCTTAATATGCAAATTTCAGGCAAAATACTATTGAGATTTTTACTTACACTTTGTGTAAGTCTGTACTTTAGGAGAATAGGGCATCTTAGTCTTCATATTTACTTGAACATGCTTGTTCCTAAACTGTGGTGGGGGCATCATCCTATCTTCTTCCTGTAGAAACATTTCATCATTTGTGACTGGTAATAATCAAAATGCTACCAATTATCCATTTTAAAATTTTGTGTTTAGACACCTGTTCTTTAGAACAACATCTAATTCAGTGTCCTAGTTGTGTCAAAGATATTAAACTACTGTTTCTAATACATGTACCTGACAGAAGTATGAAAAACTTAAAATAAATTATTTCATGCACTTCCTTGTGTAGGTGATGAGAGCCTTTAACTTATCTGAACACTAGTCTGCTTTACTTCTGAATCTTGTGACCTTATCACGTATTGTTTCATGTGGTTTAAAAAATTAAATAATGCAGAAGTTTTATTTAGTAAAAAGTCTATTTAAACTTTAATTCATGCACAGGTAATTTAGTTAAAGATAAGGTTATAATTTCTGGGAAAAAAACAACCACACACACCCCAATTGTTAATTTAGAAAATGAGCTGACACCATTTTTTTCAGCTATCCGATATTCACATTATGACAGCTTCCCGAAACTGTTCCTTGAGGATGTGATTCATCTGTATATCTCTAGTGTTACCAATTGATTAAATTCTATAAACAAGTAATATTGTTGCTTCCAGTATATCATGTTAACCAGAAGTTTACTGAGTTTACCTTAGAACAGACAATGCAGGACATAAGGCAGCAGTAGGCATTGGTTTCTGTTGTTGAGTAGCACACAGTAGCATTCAGGCCCCAATCGAATAGGCTTTTCACATCCAGGAGGCAGATCTTGTAGGGCTTTCACATTTAGGCTGATCTTGCAGGGGTTTCACATTAGGGCAGATCTTGCAGGGCTTTCACATTGAGGCTGTTCTTGCAGGGCTTTCACATTAGGGCAGATCTTGTAGGGCTTTCACATTTAGGCTGTTCTTGCAGGGCTTTCACATTAGGGCAGATCTTATAGGGCTTTCACATTGAGGCTGTTCTTGTAGGGCTTTAACATTAGGGCAGATCTTGTAGGGCTTTCACATCCAGAGGGCAGTCTAGCAGGGCTTTCACAGGGCAGATCTTGTAGGGCTTTAACATCCAGGGGGCAGTCTTGTAGGGCTTTCACATTGGGGCTGATCTTGAAGGGCATTCACATTAGGGCAGATCTTGTAGGGCTTTCACACCATGGGGCAGTCTTCTAGGGATTTCACATTGGGTCTGATCTTGTAGGGTTTTAACATTGGGGCCTATCTTGTAGGGCTTTCACATTGGGGCTGATCTTGTAGGGCTTTCACAATCCTAAATACAAAGAGAAAAATTATGCGAAAACCAATGTGCTATTTATTAATTTATTAAATTGCAGCAACTGTTAAAATCACAGACAAATGCTTTGGTTAGTGTAAATATATGTTGAGAAACAAAATCACAGTGTTGCTAAAACTTCATTTCCATCACTTCCCTTCAGATCCAATTTGTCTTCCGGCAGATAACTTGTTTGTGTATGAATTTGAGACAGATACATGTAAGATTCTAAGACAAGAAGTTTGTACTTCATCCTTAATAAAGTGAAGACTTCATTTCAAGTTTGAAATACTTACTGAATGGGCGATACATGTATCAATCAAAGTGCATATGGGCTTGGGATAGGCACTCAACACTATTCGGTTGGTTTGATGATCAAGGTAAACATACTTTATACACATATTTTCCACTTTGTAAATCCTGGCCTAAACATCACACCAAATGCAAGTGATCATACAAACATTATTCAGCAACATACCATGTTATGTCTTTCGTGGTAGGGTGAGTTTCTACTGACAATTCAGCAACCATCACTGTTTTAATAACTTCATATTCTTTGATGATCTGTGAACAGGAAAATAGATGAACCCAATCAATTATAAAAACAAATCTTCAAGCATCAGTCTCTCACCAATGTTTGACAGCAAAACAAGGTCAGTTATTCACAAAAGCTCTCAACAAAGCATGTTTTATTTTCCTTTAAAATGATATTGCCTCCACAGGGGAGCAAACATGTACCATATGGTGACAGGGCCTAGCCATGCAATTCGGATCAGACTACTGACTGAGCTAGCCTGGTCAACTCCAAACAAGATTGATTAGATAACCCTATTAAACATAATCATCACTGCATAACATTGTTAGTATAATATAGACACATTTGACAATCAATTTGATATACATCTGTGCTATCTGATCAGGATCTGCACTGTTGTTTTTTTTCCAGATTCAACCTAATAAATAAAATAGATCTCCGCGAGTCACATGTGTCGCCAGACGAAATTTTTGTTAGTCAACATAAAAAATGTAAATTAGTTTTTTGTTGTACAGTTATTAGCAATGTATTCTCACTGCACTTTGAGTCATTGCCAGAAACATGCATACCAAAATTGGAGTATTTCAAACTATGGAGAAAAAGTTATGCTCCTAACAAGAAATGTTCAGTAAAAATCAATCAAAGGGGAGTAACTAAAAAACAGAAAAAGGTAGAGTTACAGTTCTTGTGCATTGCCCTTAGAGTTGTTGCCAGAAACATGCATACCAAGTTTGGAGTCATTTCAACCTATGGTGACAAAGTTATGCTCCGGACAAGAAATGCTCTATAAAAATCAATCAAAGGGGAATAACTAAAAAACGGAAGAAGGTAGAGTTACAGTTCTTGTGCAATGCACTTCGAGTCATTGCCAGAAACATGCATACCAAGTTTGGAGTCATTTGGATCTACGGTGACAAAGTTATGCTCCCGACAAGGAAATCGGGACGCCGCCAACGCCAGACACTGCCGCCACAGATGCCGCCGCCGACAAAGTAATCCCTATATGTCGCCTAGTCAGGCCACACAAAAAGCAAACTGTGTAGATCCTGATCATATGGCACAAAAGAGGCGGCTAATCTAGATCTACAGTGTTTGATCTATCAAAAAAAGGTGTATAATTTAAGGAAAGGTTTATACTTTGAATTCTTACCCCACAGAGTTTCTTCCCAATAAATTGGCACCATGTCACATATCATAGCTGTGTCTCACATCGGGGTATGATATCTCTTCAAATATGAAAACAGAAGACATATTGATAGAAATTTCAACCTTAGTAACACTGAAATTCAGGATTATTCTCAAATTAAAATTGACTGATCAAAAGAGTCAATTATACCTTTTATTTCAAATTTATGATGTTACAAAAAGAAATTCTGACCTCTGCATTAAAGTACGTAATCTGTTCATAAACTGTCAAATTTGTAATACAAAAGCAACATAAAAACAATACAACAGACTGACTGTGAAATTTTTCCTGCATCAGAAAAGAAAAACTATTTGGTGTTTAGTTAAGGAACAATAAATACCCTGTTACAAACTTTGACCTACTCCTTATATCTGTCTCTGTGCATCTGTAACCACCTCCTTTACAGTCACACCTTGGACAGCAGTCATGGCCCTAATAAAGCCCTTTTCCTCCATGCTGCTAGACTTCCTATGCCCAAAATCATAAAACTAAATCTGGAGACCAGCCTCAAATTTCAAGCATCTGATTGGCTGAAATTGCTACTGGTTTCAATTTCAGCCAATCATATACTTGAGATCTGAGACTGGTATCCAATCTTAGTTTTATGATCTTGGGCCCCCAATTGTCTACAATTTCTACTGCCACAACTGTTTGTCTGCTTGGCTCACGACTGTGTAAGTGTAGTACATTGCACCAGAGGAATCCATGTGGTCATCTCCTGAAAGAAATCATTATTTTGTATTACAGACTGACAACTCAGGGCCTCTCTTAGCTTTCAAAAATCTTTTTCTAGATTTGAGGATTTTTTTCATTTTAATATAAGTGGCCACACATGTTGTAAAATAAGATATCGTTAGAAATGATGGATGCTCCCTGAGCAGGAATCTAGACTACACGGTCAGATTCCTGTGCCCGAGGTATGCTGGTAATGATAGTTCCCATGTGATAATATGTATATGTGTATGTCTCTGTTACAGTTATTAAAATATGCTTTAACCAAGAAAAATAGAAAGGGAAATGATCCAAAAGACAGTCTTGCCACATTATACCAGGGTCCAGGCCTTGAATACTTTAAGAGTTCAAAATATAATTAAACCACATTATTTAAAATAAAAAAACAATACAAGAGGCAGAGTTATGGTTCTGGTGCAGTGCACTCTGTCTCAACAAGATCTGTCTGCTGATGAAGATTTGTGCCTTTTATACTTTCAAAGTTATCAAGCCCACAATATTTAAAAAACAAAATAAATCAATGATTATTAAAAATTCCATAAGTCAAAGTTGTGGTTCATGCAGTTTTATTATCAGTTTTAAAAACTTGAATGACGGTGTCTTAGCAAGTCCAAAAGAAAACTACTATTTCAATGAAGAGTTAAGATTAATATTACTTAATGGAATGTCACAATTTATACATGGATATATACTGCCCGAGTGGTTATCTTCAACACTATTGGCGTTTTTAAAAATTCCTGTGTCTATATTTACCCACAAGTGCTGACGCCAGTTATCAGAGGTATTTTCACTGTTGCCGTCACAAGCTCTGTAAGCAGTCTATGGAATCAACAACCACAACCTGAAACAGAAATCGGTGATAACTGTCAAGATATGGCTATTAGCTACACATGCAACACAAATTTCAGGCTATGATCAACTCCTGAAAACATCCAAGGAACACTGAAATACAGCCCAAGCATCACTTTTGCACAGTTGGTTGGGGCAAAAATCATGATATCAAAGATCATACATAATATTAATGTCTAAGCGACAACTTCCAAAAATTGTTGCTTTCAATTTTAGCCAAAACAGCAGATTCAGAAAAGAATATACCAACAGGTGGCATCCCTACCGATTTTCCACAAAATAAATCCAAACACGTGCAACTGAATTTCTGCAGCTGACAGCTTACTTTACAGAATTTCCCTAGTTTCGAATCCAAGCCCTTGAATCACACTGATTATCATGTGACTGCTTTTGGTTTTTAATAATTATTAAATATTATATCCTCAATACCTTGAAAACACAAAACCTGTATGTATGAATAATTTAGGCTTGATTAATGCCAGAATATCTTCATAATACCTGGTATGTGCTCCTAATTAACCTGTCAGTTTAAAATATTTAAACTTACCTCCCCTGTTTAGGACTGTGTTGTCAGAAGCCAGAACAGCAGACCAAACTAGAGCTATCACTGAAGGTGATTAATACCCCCGCAATACTGCTTTGTCAGAGTATAAGAAATGATGTTTGCTAAAAAATAATGGAATGATCCAAATGAAAAAAAATATGTCATGCAAATCTAATCACCAACGAATGTTAAAAGTTTGAAAACTGGAGAAGTAGTTTGTGTCGTAAGATTTTGCTAAATTATGCTCCCCTCAAACCAAATATGTCACTAACATGCGCACTTCATGCAGAACATATGATTTCAGTTTCAAGTCGATTATCTTGAAAACTGTAGAAGTTTTCATAACACGATTTTGTTAAATCATGTCCCCTGCAAAAAAGAATGGACTGATCCACACAAAAAATATGTCAAGCACATCTACACTTCATGCTGAACATATGTTTAAAGTTACAAGTTAATATCTTAAAACTGTAGGAGTAGTAAGTTCGTGTCACAAGATCTTGTTGAATCATGCTCCCCTGCTAAAGAATAATGGACTGATTCACATGAAACAAAGTATGTCATGGAAATCTACTCACAAAGTTTGAAAACTGGAGAAGTAGTTTGCATCATAAGATTTTAAATAAAAGATTTTGTTAAATAATGCTCACTTGCAAAAACTAATGGACTGATCCACAAAAAAATATGTCGCTGACATACACACTTCATGCAGAACATACAATTTTGGTTTCAAGTCGATATCTTGAAAACTGTAGAAGTTTGCATAACACGATTTTGTTAAATCATGTCCACTGCAAAAAATAATGTTCTGATCCACACGAAAAATATGTCACGCACATCTACACTTCAGGCCGAACATATGTTTAAAGTTTCATATCAATATCTTAAAAACTGTAGAAGTAGTTCGTGTCACAAGATTTTGTTGAATCATACTCCCCTGCTAAAAAATAATGGACTGATCCACATGAAACAAAGTATGTCATGGAAATCTACTCACAAACTTATGTTTAAAGTTTGAAAACTGGAGAAATAGTTCGCGTCATAAGATTTTAAATAAAAGTTTTTGTTAAATAATGCTCCCCTCCAAAAATAATGGAATGATCCACAAAAAAATATGTCGCTTACATGCGCACTTCAGGCAGAACATACAATTTTAGTTTAAAGTCTTATATCTTGAAAACTGTAGAAGTTTGCATAACACGATTTTGTTAAATCATGTCCCCTGCAAAAAATAATGGACTGATCCACACGAAAAATATATCACGCACATCTAAACTTCATGCCGAACACATGTATTAAGTTTCAAGTCAATATCTTAAAAACTGTAGAAGTAGTTTGCGTCACAAGATTTTGTTAAATCGTGCTCCCCTCCGAAAAATAATGGACTGATCCACACGAAAAATATGTCACGCACATCTACACTTCATGCTGAACACATGTATCAAGTTTCAAGTCAATATCTTAAAAACTGTAGAAGTAGTTCGTGTCACAAGATTTTGTTGAATCATGCTCCCCTGCTAAAAATTAAATGACTGATCCACATGAAACAAGGTATGTCATGGAAATCTACTCACAAACGTATGTTTAAAGTTTGAAAACTGGAGAGTAGTTTGCATCATAAGATTTTAAATAAAAGATTTTGTTAAAAATGCTCACCTGCAAAAAATAATGGACTGATCCACAAAAAATATGTCGCTGACATACACACTTCATGCAGAACATACAATTTTAGTTTAAAGTCTTATATCTTAAAAACTGTAGAAGTTTGCATAACAGGATCGCGTCACAAGATTTTATTAAATTGTGCTCCCTCCGAAAAATAATGGACTAATCCACATGAGAAAAAAAAATTTGCGCAAATGTACTCACGAATATATGTTTAAAGTATCAAGTCGATATCTTGAAAACTGTTGACGTAGTAAGTGAAGAAGTTTGCATAACACTATTTTGTTAAATCATGTCCCCTGCAAAAATAATGAACTGATCCACACGAAAAATATGTCACGCACATCTACACATCATGCCCAACATATGTATCAAGTTTCAAGTCAATATCTTAAAAACTGAAGAAGTAGTTTGCATCACAAGATTTAGAAGTTTGCATAACACGATTTTGTTTAATCATGTCCCCTGCAAAAAATAATGGACTAATCCACAAGAAAATATGTCACGCACATCTAGACTTCATGCCGAACATGTATATCAAGTTTCAAGTCAATATCTTAAAAACTATAGAAGTAGTTCGCGTCACAAGATTTTGTTAAATATAGCTCCCCTCCGAAAAATAATGGACTGATCCACATGAGAAAAAAAATAGTTCGCGCAAATGTACTCACGAACATATGTTTAAAGTTTCAAGTCGATATCTTGAAAACTGTTGACGCTGTAAGTGCCACAGACAGACCGCCCAACGAACCAACCAACCAACGAACCAACCGGATGATGACTCCTATATACCCCCTATACTTCGTATGCGGGGGTATAATTAGTTTTATAATCAATTGGACAAGTAAGAACGTCCTTACTTTATTATGTATTCAAAATGCATAAGCATTGCTTTTTATTTTTCTTTATTATTATCTTAACCATGACACGGATAATTGCTTTAGCGTAAAACTAGGCTCGTATACTCTAGTAAACCTTATTTAAGATTTTTTAAAACCCTTAATTTTTGACTTGGGTTAATGATATTTTCAGGCTTGTTAGACAAAAAGGTTATGCAGATAGTAGACATTCATATAATGTATTTACACACCATGAATAAGGAATGAACTTGAGCAGATTCTTGTCTATCTGAACAAAATTATATGTAATTAATAGGGATGGGATCGAATACCAAAATCATTATTCGAATATTCATCAGACATATTCAAATATATTCGAATATTCGACTTTTATTCGACTTTTCCGAGTTTAGTTTATATGTCCACAAACCCAATGTTCGAATTTTCATACTATCCAAAATATGTTAAATTTGGAAAGTATATTATCAAATCAGAGTTTGCTGTTCATTTCTGTTAAATATATGTGTAGTTATGAATTGAGAAAACTAGTTTTAATCAAAACCAGTTTTTTTGTTGTTATTTGCGGATATCATTCTTTACTGAAGAATTGACCTAGACCCTGACAGTCCGAACTGCAGTCTATTTATAGAACAGCACGAACGCTTAAGAGACTTCACGGTTTTATGATGGCGGCATAATAAATGCTGACTGTAAACAATGTAAAATGATATCGATGAAATGGCTGTTAAATAGAAATGAAATAGCTCAGACCGAAAACCACATTAAACATATATTAAAACACTTGTTTAGATATTTCAGGCTCAATCAAACTGAGCCTGCAATATTTTCACATTTGTCGTGGTCAAGGGTCTTCAAAGTTCCCTTTTCATCTATTTCAATAAAGTGTCAGCTTGCCAATTAGTGTCGTGGGTGACAATATACAGCCCATAATCAGTCACCTGAATAAGCAATAAGTCCAACTAGGGATGATATAACACCACCTGTGTGACACTTTGTTTGTATTGTCACAATTTTGTACCTATGTCATCTTGAAATTGGTATGGATGCGATAATGAGGAAGACAATTAGACCTGCTCAACCATCAGAACAATACATCAATGAATATGTTCTTGTAATATTTTTGAAAGAATGTATAACCTACCTTTAAATGGCGTTTACGCCGGTAAAAACACATTTTATTTTGTACAACTCCAGTAATTTTAATGCAAAAGTCTTTTGACAAAGATAATACATGTATATATTTTTAAGAAAAATCTTGAATATTTGAATACCAAAATCGCATTCGAATATTCGTCGTCAAACCGAATATTCGAATGTTCGATCCCATCCCTAGTAATTAAAGAATATTACCTATGAGACACCAACAGCACAGCCTATTGTTGTCAACGGATAGAAACCTCCTTCTGACACTGGTGACATCGTCTTATGGGCACCATTTAAGGACGTCACTGCAGAATATGTATTTCAGTTCTGTCATGTATTCTCATGAGTACTTCTTCAGTTGTTACATCTTCACTGACACTCTCTTACAACACTGAGGTGACGGAACCCTTCTCCAGCGGGTACTTCCTGGTTCCATCTCCATCATCACTGTCTTAATGTCAAACACATCTTCAATTATGCTGAGGCGACGTAACCCTTCTCCATCGGATACTTCCTGGTTCCATCTCCATCATCACTGTCTTAATGTCAAACACATCTTCAATTATGCTGAGGCGACGTAACCCTTCTCCATCGGATACTTCCTGGTTCCATCTCCATCATCACTGTCTTAATGTCATACACATCTTCAATTATGCTGTATTCCTCATCAGCTGTTCCATCCTAAGACAGGCTGAAATCAGGTTTACAAACATGTAAATCAGTATCTGGCTATAACAATTAAGGGGCAAACATGTGGGCATTTGGTATACTGTCAGTTAGTCTGCTATGTTGGCTTGAATAACAAACATATTCCACTTTTCCATTGCCCTTACATTAGAACATACCATGATCTTTAACAACAGTCATACTGTACTGAACAGTATCTTGCTATTAAAATTATTTAATATGAATGAAAAAGAAATAAATAAACTAATGATGAATCATATCCTACATTATCTGAGTAGGGAGTTCTGTAGTGTAAAAATAACAACTTTACTCACAACACCTTAAAAAAATTTTTGCACCACTGTTTTCCATTCAGACAATAAACTAATCCCATTTCCTGCAAAACCCTTGTTAAGTACATGTATACTCATCTCCAAAGCATGATGAGACAAGAGACCTTCCAAGACGGGAGATGATCACTGTGACCTTGACCTTCAAGGGAGCAACCCTAATTTTGCATGCAACATGTCTTTTCAATATGGAGATCATTTCTGTGAAATAATTTTAAAATCCAACTATAATTAACAGTTATGGGCTGGACATGATTTGGTTTCATGGTCATGCTGCAACCTTGACCTTCTATGAAGGAACCTGAATGATGTGCATGACATGTCATTTCTATATGATGATCATTTCTGTTAAATAATTTTAAAATTCGGCTTCAAATAACAAAGAGATGGGCCAAACACTAATGCCAGTCAGAATTATGGATGGACAACAGGGAGACTATACGCTCCTCCAAATTTTCATTCGGGGATCATAAAAACAGATTTAAATTCACATGACAAAAAATATTAAATAACTAGAACTCCATGAGTCGGAATTGTTGCCTGACAAAATTTTTGTTAGTCGACATAAAAAATGTTAATTAGTTTTTTATTGTACAGTTATTAGCAATGTATTTGCACAAAATTCACACATAAAATAACCTTTTAATTGTCTCATTGCAAGAAACATGCACAACAAGTTATGCCCTTGGCAAGAAATGCACTAAAAACAATCAAATGGGAATAATTTAAAAGAATGACAAGAAATGCTCTATGAAGTCAATCAAAAGGGAATAATTAAAAAATGGAACAAGGTAGAGTTATGGTTCTTGTGCACAGCCCTTTGAGTCATTGCAAGAAACATGATAAAAGTTTGAAGTCATTTGAATCTATGGTGACAAAGTTATGCTCTGCACAAGAAATGAACATTTAATTTTTGCACACTTGAAATTTTACAAAATTTTCAACATTTTACTTTTTAAATATAGAATTAGATATCCTCTAACAATCAAATATTTTCATCATAAAGATGTGCAATAAACTCCCTGCCGAACTTTTTGAGGCAAATTCTACAAAAATAAAGTTAAAACTTACACAATAAGAAGATGAAAGTCAAGGGTCTCATATGAAGGATCATCAGGCTCAAAATCAACATCAAAGAAGTCTGTTCTAGTCATTGTAATTTCAACCTGTAAAACATAATCAGTATCATAAGGAATGCTAAATTAAAGTAACAAATATTAGGCAACAAAAAATCTTTTCTCAATGATTTAAGAATCTCCATTCTAAACACCAAGATTGTTTTTAACTTTAAAAAGGCAGCACTACCTTTTGTTTACTTACAGTCTACTAGAACTCCGAGAGTCGGATGTGTCGCCTGACGAAATTTTTGTTAGTTGACATGAAAAATGTTAATTATTTTTTTGTTGAACAGTTATTAGCAATGTATTTGCACACAATTCAAATATAAAATAACCTTTTAATTGTCTCATTAAAAGAAACATACACAACAAGTTATGCCCTTGGCAAGAAATGCACTTAAAATCAATCAAAGGGAAATAACTAACAAACAGAAGAATGTAGAGTTATGGTTCTTGTGCAATGCACTTTGAGTCATTGCCAAAAACATGCACACCAAGTTTGGAGTCAAAGTTACGCTCAGGATAAGAAATGCTCTATAAAAATCAATCAAAGGGGAATAGTTCAAAAACAGAACAAGGTAGAGTTACAGTTCTTGTGCACTGCACTTCAAGTCATTGCCACAAACATGCATACCAAGTTTGGAGTCATTTGAACCTTTGGTGATAAAGTTACGCTCTGGACAAGAAATGCTCTATAAAAATCAATCAAAGGAGAATAATTCAAAAACAGAACAAGGTAGAGTTACAGTTCTTGTGCATTGCACTTCGAGTCATTGCCAGAAACATGCATACCAAGTTTGAAGTCATTTGGACCTATGGTGACAAAGTTACGATCCGGACAAGGAAATCTGGACGCCGCTGACATCGCAGATGCCGCCGCCACTGCAGATGCCGCCCACACCGCCGACAAAGTAATCCTTATATGTTGCCTAGTCAGGCGACACAATAAAAAGGTTGTAAATTACAGTATGTATTGTATTGTCAAGCACCAACTTGAACCTGATCAGTCCAGCTAGCCAGCTGTTGGCCAGCTCTAATTTCTGCAGATAACTAACCAGTGTCATTCTTTACACCATAGAAGATGTCTTTATCTCATGGGCAAACAGAGTAGATCAAGATCAGCCGGCAAATCCGATGGTACGGATCTGCTATCTGATCTGGATCTACAATGTTCACACATGCTTAAAAACCTGTTTATTATGGAGTAAAAGGTTACTGGTAATGATTGGTGAGAGTCAATATACTTCAGATGCAAGTTTTCTAATATAAAATCATCATAGATGTATTTTATGCAACATTCAGATCCTGATACTTAAGACTGGCTCTGGTCCCTATGTTCTGTTATGTAAGAGAGCCACTTCATTTTTCTGTTTTTACCTTCCCTTAAGTCTCATAACACAGATGGATCCACAGAAATCAGAACAAGAAACTAAGAAATGAAAAGAAATTTGTAAAAGTTATTAATAAATGTATTTTAAATAGAATAATCTAGCCTGGTGCCAGGGCTAAAGATTATAAAACTGAGATTGGAACAGTCTCAAATCTCAAGCATCTGATTGGCTGAAAAAGTGACTGCCATTTCAGCTAATCAGATGCTTAAGATTTGAGACTGGTTTCCATTCTGAGTTTTATAACCTTAGCACCAGGCTGCCTGATACTGAGCAACTTGAAACTGTCTCGTCATTCAAGTGATATAAGTAGTTTACTTTAGTACACAAAAATGCAATTATCAAGCAGATTTCTTGCCCTCTATTTTGGGCTTAATTTCATTTTTCTAGAAGTAATATCTGCTTAAACAAATAGCTACTTGAAATTTGTGTTTAAGTATTCAACTAAGAAAACCACTATCTGATTATGAAATGATTCTTGTAACCCTTTCATGTAGTACATGTTATCAATGTTGTTTGATACTGTGACTGGCAAATTTTATATCTGAAATTCAACAAATTTTGCATGTTTACGATGTAATTATGAAATAAGTGATACCTGACATCTGCAGTCTGTTGGTTAGAACAACTCTCCTCTGCCACTGATGGAAGACCTGGGTCCAAGATCATAAATCTGAGATTGGAGACCAGTCTCCTATCTCAAGCATCTAATTGGCTGAAATTGAGACCAGTCTCCATTTCAGCCAATCAGATGCTTGAGATTTGAGATTGATAGTGGCTGCACTCTACCCTGTATGGGGTTGATGAGCTTGCGCAACAGTTGCTCACATTACACTCCTAGCTGTAGCAGAGCAGATCTCCACATAGCTGTTATAAATAAAATAAATATTTTGCCTGAAACATGTTTAGTTTGGTGTATATTTATGCATCATACATTTACATGAAAATCTTTATGATTCCTTTTTGTGATTTTTAATAAATCCACTAATTTATTGATAAAGGGTCAATTATTATGACTCAATACTCACAAAGGCTTTAGTAATCATACTGGATGTCTTGTGCATCTTGGGCTATACACAAATTATCATATCATTATTAATTTATCTTCATCTTACATATGCTAAGAGAAGTAAGAACTGTAAAAAAAATAACTAGACCTAAAAATTCCCTAAAATTCTATTTCCATAAATTTACAAAAACTAAACAACATAAAACATTATTTTAAATGCCCAAATGTGTATAATGATTCTGACAACAGTTGTGTCCTTTTCAAAGAACTTTCAATTATGAAGGGAGAATTTATCAATGTTTATCATCCATTTATGTGACCAGGAAGTGACCAGGGAACTGAAGGTTCAAAACACACTTTTACAAATATCTTATAATTTTTACATTCTGTAAGTAAACAGGACATAACATATTCATTATCATTATATTAATCATGTGGGAATTAAAAATGATAATTGTGCTGTTTAGTTTTTGTTAATTTATGTAAAAAGAATTTTAGGGTATTTTTAGATCTAGTTATTTTTCTTTACTGTTCTTATGTGTCTTAACATATGCGAAATAAAGGTACATTAATTGTGCAAAGTTTCACAGAACAGCATTTTGATAATATCCTTTTTTATCAATGAACATGCAATGATGATTGGATACGACCCTTAATCTAAAGATGCCTAAATGAAAGGTACTAGGCTTGCACTATCCCCAGGAGAACTGCAAATTACACAGGCTGAACATCAACAAAATCAAGCTCAGATGCAAGATTTCCAAAATAGGGCTTTCTAAGGGGTAGTCAGGGCAGTGATCGAACATGATAAAAATTCCTGAGGTCAGCAATTAGACACGAGTACTGCAAGACTTAACTCATTTACCCAATTAGAGAAGAACACAGTAAATGACTAAAGCTCTGAACTGAACCTCTTGAGAAAACCTCCGTCATGATACTTTCAGAAGCTCTTGAAAAAAAACACCTTTGAAACTTACAAGTTGATTGTTGTTTTTGCCACTGCAGCGTTATCGGGTGATCCCATAGCTGTCTTTAAGGCTGACCGTCTTTCAATTTCCTCCCTGATCTTAACTTGTTGGGTCCGAAACCTCTGCACCCTCTCTCATGATGCTTGTTTTCTTCCTGCTGAGAGTTGTGTTTGTCCCCACTGTTGTTCACTACGAGGAAGTGCAATTGCACACAGGTGGATCTGATAACCACAAACCATGAAATGATGGGCTTACTATTTAAAAGAATTTAATATACTGTTACAAACACAATAAAAATTATTTTAAAACCTTGACTACAAATACCCGATTTGAAAAACATTTCATGAGTACAATGCATCAGCTTTAGCTCACCGAGACTGATACACTGATTATGGTTATAATGTTCAGGGGCATAGGAGCAGGGGCCGCAGGAGCCGCGGCCGCAGCCCCAATATTTCGGCAAGTCGCGGCCCAGCGGCCAAAATTCAAAAAAGGTTTGTTGGCGCTTATGCGATGCCATAAACAGTAAAATCATGCCATAAGATCGTCGTTTCTACCTGAAAATCGTTATTGGCTTAGCTTATACACAGTCAAGTGTCAACGTCAAGGAAATGGTGATGTGTCGCGGGATTGCCTCGGGGTGTTAAACTAACGGCTGAGTAAGGAGCTAATCACAGTTAAATGTAAAGAAATAAGTAGCGCGAAACAATGTCGTATTCAAATGCCATTATCGGTAAAGTTCAAGAAAGTGCTCAAAATTGTATATTTTATTTCATAAAATTGCGAACGCCAAGAAGAAGAAGATTTCATAAAATTAACATGTTTTTGTAAGGAATATTCATTAAAAATGGATATGACACTATTACTGTTGCATCTTTTGTTATCCGACCTTTGTGCAATTATTACTTTTGCATATGAAGAGTTATATGTTCCTGAAAGAATAGGCGTCTTGTCTAAGAACTATGATCTTATTGAAGGTTGCAGTATTCAGTACTTGAATCTGACGGTTTAATTGTTTTATATTCACCAATGACTACATATAATTGTTTTACTAAATAAGAAACTTATTATATCAACATATCAATGATAATATTATGCAGCCCAAATCACCTCTTCCGCGGCCCCAATGTTCAAATCGCTCCTACACGCCTAATGCTGATTCTGAAACAACTTCTATATTTTTACCCTTTTCCATCAGTGAATAAGCACCTTTAAGATTATATTTGAAATGTTATCAGTGATATATTATCATGATACATTCATAACTTTTCTGGTTATCATTTAACAAAGAATGCCAAGTAAAACTTTGAAGCAGAATCACATTAAATTAGAAACAACATCTCCATGACCCAATATTTACAGTGGCAACTTATTTTTAAACCAGGAACAATTTATTGAAAATCTTGGTCTGTATTCACTTAACCATTTAACTTGGGCCAAGTCTGACCTGTAAATTACTTTTGTGCATTTTTCAATAATCACAGCTATAACACACCATCTGCCAGGAGTGTAGATCAACCTTTATGCAGTACGATCATGGTCTACACTGTTTTTTACTCATCTGATTAATTTCTGACACAAACCCTTTCAAGAACAACTACAGCTTGTTGGATGAAGGGTTGTCTGTTCCATCAAATCATCAAGTAATTAGATGAATATGCATTTCTTATGCAGCAGAGTGTATCAGTGATAATTGATCACTTTGTAGTACAGTCCAACCTGTTCTAAAGATCACCTGTGAATAAAGAGCACATGCTATTGGTCTCACTGACTGATTTATAGAACAAATTCATCAGTGAACAAAGACCACTTGCTTTCTAAGACCATTTTGAGAATTCCCACAAGTGGTCTTTGAAGACAGGTTGGACTGTACCTGTTGTTTCTGAAGCTTCACTGGAATCTGTTGGTCTACTGTCAATCATACCGATGTTCTGTAAAACGTCCTTTTAGATTACCAGTGTACCTGGAGCTTCTCCTCTGCGGATAATGTCAGTGAGATCATCCGTCAATGGGTGTCGCCGAGTCAGAACTGTGTAAAACACATAACATGTGCTAAACATGTTCTGTAAAGGAAAGTTTTACAGTTCCAAGCAAGCTCTCCAGCAGCTACAAAGGTTGCTCATGAAAGCCAGGGCCCAGGATCATAAAACTAATTGGAGACCAGTCTCAAATCTCAAGCATCTGACTGGCTGAAATGGCAACCAGTCACCATTTCAGCCAATCAGATCCTTGAGATTTGAGACTGGTTTCCAGATTCAGTTTATGATCATGGGCCCAGAGTAAGTTTTAAAATACTTACTTTTATGTTTAACTTTCATGTCTGCAACACAAAAGAATATCTGCTGAACTCATTAACAAAACATGTGCAGTGCAGACCAGTGTTGTGACCAGCTATCCAGACAAAGTCTTCTATTAACAAAAACAAAACTAATAGTGATACAAGTTTTAGCACTAAAGGACCGAAACTATGGTATGACATTCCACGTAACATTAGAGTAAGGTATCCTCGGAAGAAGTTTCTGAAGACATTCTATGCCAGAGACTTTGGTGTTCAGTTTCAAGATGTCTGATCAGAATCTACACTATTTGCTATTAAGAGACATTATCAGGGTTTTTTAACAAGAAGCAACCAGTGTACAGTAAAAACTCCCTAATCCGGATCCTCTATTATCCGGAATCCTTTGAAAAGCGCAAAATTTTCACGGTCCCAATTTTTTTCCTTCTTATTTTATTGTAACAAAAACCTCCAAATACTGGAACCTCTGAATTCCGGATACCATCCCTAAATTTTTGATTTTATTTGCAAATTGCTTTTTAAAAAATTACCTCTGAAAAACTGGATTTGAGATAATTGTCATTGAATGTGATAAACTCGAGTTGTCTAGTCAGAGGTTTGTGTATTGTCAAACGTGTCAGACATCAACAGGTTCTGTTAAGGACCTTGCATATTATTTAAAAGGTGTGAAAATTATCAGGATGAATGACTGGGAAAGGTTATTGTTGCATAAACATATGTAAGATTAAGGAGTCGAGTAGACAATTATTAGATAATGCATTGTCTGTTAAATTCTTTGTTTAAACAACTGCAACTTTTTATGATGTAATTTTTAACATAATTGATCACATTTATAATCATTTAATTAATTATATAACATATAATTTATCAGTAATGTTAAATATGTCTGAACCTCCTACAAAACGCAAAAGGATGGAAATATGGGTTAATGCCATACTCATATAGAAGCTGTATTGTAATTATAAAAATATATCAATACGAGAAAACAAATTAAAATGTTGGATTATATTCCTTTTTTCATGATAACGAATCTATCAAAGGTGTCAATGCATACATTAAGGCAAGACTTCAAAACGCAATATACCATACTAACAATTACACCACTAGTCAAATTTGGTGGTAAAGGTAAAATCCTCTGTAATCCGGAATCCTCTCTAAACTGGATTTTTTTCTTCAGTCCCCGAGGTCACCGGTTTAGGTTTTTACTGTATTAAGATCAATTGGCACATTGGGAGTTTTTACATGGGCCACAAAAACTGGGTCAAAAGGCAGCTTAGACAGATATTATAACAGCACCGATTGCAATGGTTATGTTTTCTGTACGCTTTTTTGGTCCTTACAAAGGATAAACCTTGAAGTTGATGAGTTTTCACCGGGTGGGTCTTTTTTATCAAGTTTAAGGTTGTTTAACAAACAATTAGTTACTTGACAGTTTTTTGCAGTTTATTATAGTAAAAAACAGAGAATTCAGAGCAAAATAGATTTGCGACTTTGAATACTGTATACCATATCTGTGAACATAATTAGATAACCAAGCAGGAGATTTACTCTTTACAATTGAGTATTGTCTGGAAATTATTTTCATTGCCACAACAACATTTTGGTCCAAAAAACAAAACAAATTGAACTGACATATAAGTCTACCCAATCACCATCTTAATGAAGGAGAAAGTAGAGGTATAGTTCTGGAAAAGTTACTTTCCTCTTCATGTCCTCAATCATTGTACGAAACCTAAATCAAGTCCCTTGATTACAGGTAGTTACAATGTGTTATCTTCTTGAGGTTTGCCAAAATTTCGTTTTCAGTGCAGTATTTTGGCAATTTATGTTGCAACCACATCTTTGTACAACGAATAGGAAAAATTGTGCAGCATACTATTCTCTTTGCTCTTTAACCAAATACAATGTTTCATTAACCCAGTATGCATACTTTTAAGAAACTGCATGATCCAGATTTACCACATTGACAGAACCCTATTGCAATTTCATATGCTCAGATTAAAATGGAAAACAACTATTCTGTTACTTAAGAAATAATAAATAGCTTCCATGATAAATCGCAGGATTTATCACAGGGCGGAGTTCAGATGCGTAAGGATATATCATAAGGGTGTAGCCCCACATCTGAATGACGCCCTGTAGTAAATTCTGCGATATATCACCGAAAGCTATTTATTATTTCAATTCTAACACGACATAACTGAGTGAACCATTGAAATATATTTAACCAAATTTTAACGCATTGTTATAAACACAAATGGGTTATTAGGTCAGCTTAAATATCGTTGTGTTTTATCAATGCAAATTCAATAGGAAAAATGTTGAGTCATGTTAGAATAGATTGATTATAACTTGTGCTTTTTAATGATTTTATTAAACCTGGAGTTTTACCCTTCAATTTTCATAATTATTAAAAAATACAATTTATAACACACACACAGGAATTGGCTTAGGTTGTCAGAACAGGAGTAAGTTTTTTTCTTAATAAGTCTTCCTCTAAGCCATTCCCTGGAACATAACCTCTTCAGTTTTAAGAGCAAATGTTCTTAAAATGATCTTACACGATGCCTTAAGGCAGTGCATGTACAAACTTAAGGAAATTAAAAAGACAGCAACTTTTTTAAATACATAGATTCACAAATTAATGTGAAGAACAATATAAAAGCATCTTTTAGGACTAAAACTTAACAAAATCAACTTTTAAATCAATTAAATGACTTCTAAATTTAAACCACACATTCATTCTTAAATAGGAAATAACATATAAATAAACAAGATAAACAAGAGGACCATGAGTAACTAGGGCCCACAAATTGGAGACCAGTCTCTAAGTTCAAGCATCTGATTGGCTGAAATCGCAACCAGTCATGATTTCAGCTAATCAGATCCTTGAGATATGAGACTGGTCTCCAGATTTAGTTTTATGATCTTGGGCATAGTATATACAAACTGAAAACAGCTAAAATATGCTAATAGTTAGCAAATATAGAAGCCCGACACTGCCTGTTAGGCCTACAATGTATCGATTGACATTATGGTTGGAAAGTAACATTTAGTATGTTTTAAGCTTATCTGCTCATCCTGAAATTTCTAATGCAAGGAACAAGTGCATTATGTGTATTAAGTGAGAGTTATTATGAAATCTGAAAATATATGTATTTTGCATAAGTATCTCATAGTTATTCAAAGTAACAGTGCCTGGAACTTATGTATCTCAAAATTATCCAAGTGACAGTGTCGGGTTTCTTTTTTGCCGAGTGTATCATGATACAGTTTAAAGGAACAACATGATACCAAACAAAACAGGTAGCTGCAACAACAAAGCCTACCATCCTTGAGTATGTAATCTTTGTCAACAGCTTAAGCCTAGAAATTCATAATCTTTAAAGTATATATCACTTCGTTACAGAAAACAGTAAAACAAGGTTTAACACAAGACCAAAAATTAAGATTTTGTTTTCTATTGAATATAAAGAAACAGATGTAATTGAATATCACAAGATGGGCTTGTTTGTTAAAGAAATAACACTTTTTGTGTTCATTAGTTCATTGTGTTATTTTGAAATTATTGTACATGTATTCAATTTGTTATGTATTGTCTCTCTCTCTGACTCTCTCTCTCTCTCTCTCTCTCTCTCTCTCTCTCTCTCTCTCTCTCTCTCTCTCTCTCTCTCTCTCTCTGTCTCTCTTTCACTATTGGAATCTGTAGATTATCAAGATTTGAAGGTCTCTTGTAATGAACTGAAAGTGTCTATCTCTTTCCAAACAAGCTCATTCTTATAAAAGTAAATAATATGGTAATACACTAAAACCAGTTCTCAATAAAGCAAATTAAAAAGAAAACAAATGTTTCTATAATTCTTATCAATAAATAATAGGAAAAATTATAACTGAAATCAATTAATCACAGGCGTAATATTTATAATATTATAATATACACAATAACTAAGCCAGAACATGTCGGAAAATTACAACAATTTTTTTAAATACATCCCTAATCTTCTGTTTAAGCTTCAAAAAATGTTCAATGGCATTGTAATGGCCAAACATAAATACATTACATTTATTAACAAAAATAAAACTGTTTCTAATACATCAATCAATCTAAATTTCACAAGTAAAATACTATGCACACTTTCTGCAGTCTCACCTTTGGTTAAAAATCAAATAATTATAGTAAAATCAAATTCATTCTTTATATAGATTTTTTTATTAAATAACAAAAAACTATGCAATTAAATATACTATAATGTCCAAAAAACAAAGAATAATATTAAGAATATAACAATTGTTTTTATACATTAATAAATTATCAAATGTCAAGACCTTAAAAAATAATGTATACAACTTGAATTAATAGAAATGATATTAAAATGCCATATCACAAGAAATTAAATCCAGAATATGTTCAAAAATTACAACTGTTTTAAAACATCAATATACTTATGAAATTCAACAATATACAATGCATACTTTCAGAAATTGATTAAAAACACTCATGAAGATCAATTACCATAAAATTCCTTTTAAATGCCCCCAGGGGCGTTACTTTTCTGAAAAGGGAGCACTCATTATGTACATTAGTTATTTTTATTCTGAAATTTGATTCTAAAGGTTATTGGAGAATAAATATGGGTTAACTTATTTATTTCCCTGGTACATGGGGGCTATTTATTAGAGGGGTGATTAAAAGGAATTTTACGGTATATTATATTGGCCTTAAGATCTAAAGTTGATGAATTACATAACCTGTTGGAGTATATATTTTTTAGTAATGGTATAAAACAGAACATCCATAGAAGGATTATAACAAGACTAAAATCACGTAGATGTAGTTTTCTGAAGATAATAGACAATACATAATGCAAATGAATATCAAACGATGGGCTTGTTTACTATAACGGTCTAACACAATGACTTGAGCTAGAAATGTTTGAAATAGAATTATAAAACTGATAAATTAAAAAAAAATACAGTGTTAACTTTATTTTCAGTTTTAACTTAATTAAATCCTTCACAGAAAAATTCATAAACATTCATGAACACATAAACCGTACAATTTTAAAACTACAACAACTGTTTTTATACATTGATAAACTTCCATATTTCAATAATAAGATATAATGCATCTTACTGCCATCTCAACTTTGATTTAACAACTCAAAAAGTAAATTATAATAGCCTAGCACAAAGGCAGTACAAGTTTAAAAGTACAACAACTGTTCAATATAAATAATATAATTCATCATAATTAATATTAGTTCTGTGGTTTCTTGACTTTTAACAATATAATCATTATACAAATGTTAACTGATGTAAATTCACACTGAACACCACACTTGTGTCTGAATTATGTAACAGACATTAAGTTATTTACCATCAACAATCAATTTATTAAGTCATAATACAGTCTAACCTGTCTTTGGGACAGAGGAAAACCAAAAGTGGTCTTGGCAGACAAGTGGTCTTTGCTCACAGGTGAATTTGTTCTTTAAATCAGTCAGTGGGACATAAAAATGTGGTCTTTTCCACAGGTGGTCTTGTTAACAGATGGTGTTAGGCACAGGTTGGACTGTATTTTACATTTCAATCTATCTATAGGACAAACAAGACAACAAAATTCACACAAATATGCAAAAACATAAAAGCCTAATTTCCGGTATCAAGTCTGCCTCATGATATAACAACACACCTTAATGCTTCTATTTGACAGTCCAGCAAAGGACAGTCATTGCTGCGCTGTACTGTCACAAAGCATCAGGATTTTATTATTTATTAACTCAGAATAGAAACCAGTCTCAAATCTCCAGCAAAGGTTTTGCTTATGTAAATCTGTGTATTGTTCATGTAATCCAAAACAAGCAAAAATGCTGATCTGAAGACTGTACTTCCACAAAAATCTGCTTCTATCAAAATATTCTTATTTTTGTACCCATGTTGATAAAATTATTCAACCTAGTACAACCATGTAACTGGGAAAAATTACTAAGTAAGTTGAAAAATACTAAACAAACAAAAACAAAATATGAATATTACAGACAATATTTACAAATGAGACAAAATTGTGGAGATCTGAGCAATCCTCAGAAAATGAACAAACCATTTCTTTTAACTTGCTCCACCTTCAACCATCTTTTAGATTCTTGAAAAAAGTAACATGATATTTTTGTTTAGAATTTACAACTCAGATTTGCAGTGATGACTATGTACTGGCACATAGGTACATTAACAAACCATAAACAAAGTTAAAAAGAGCTGTCAGAGGGGACAGCTCGCTCGACTACTCAAAACATATCGTTTGAAATAAATACTATTATAAAAATCATTCCCTTTTGATATAATTTTTTAAATAACATTTATTAAATGTGACAAATAGAATTACAGCAACTATTACCACATATAGTGTAAGTTCCAAGATTTATAAGTGGAATCAATCCCTTTATTTACCACATATTCGAAGTTAAAACGGGTAATAATTTATAAATATTTTTGGTAGAGTAATTGGAAATGTTGTTGGTGTTGGACATCTGTTTTAAGTTTCCTATCAATCTCTAGAGTAATGTACCTTTACGAGTTTCAAAAATATGGACTAAGTGCTTTAATGCAAAATCTAAGTAAATAGCATAGCTTAAAAAAATATTTGTAGAGTTATGAGTCTTGATGGTAATAATGCAGATAATGTTGTCAAAAATAATTCCAAGTTCAAGTAAACGTTAGTCAATGCTAATGCCGACGTCAGGGTAAGGAGAGCGTACACCCCTATTCAAATGCTCCCACCCTCATAAATGCCACCCAGTCTATATTTTTAAATTCTTAATTTAATTTACGGAAAATGGTTAATTCACAATCCATTAACTTATCCAATCACATTTTGATATCTCTTTCTCTCCGTCTCTGTCTCTGTATATATAAATTTTAATACTTAAATTATCATCACTGGGGGGCATTTAAAAAAAGGTTCTAGACAAATTCAGCAAAATTCATCATCTTGGGAGCTGTTGAACAGGGGTATACGGTAGCTCCACTATTCTTTCGAACAGTCGAGCTAATAACACAAATTTTATTATTATACATGTAGTTTGCTCAGTCAACACTGTGAAAGTAGTAACTTGCTATTAAAGAGGTTGTCCCGAGTAAGGAATTAGTGTTTATAGCAAAGACTAATACTGAGCAAAGGACTAAAAAGATTTTTAAAATATGTCCACTGTTGCTGAGATATTGTCAGTTCAATATTCCTAAAGTAAAGTGCTGGTGGCCATTGGTTTTTAGGTGACATTCACAATTTATCATTTACACTCTTTTATAATTGAAATAATTTCTGAAAGAAATACTCAGAAAATACTACAAATAACATTGATAATGTATTTCCAATATTATTATAAGAATATTAATATTATGTTGAGATTTGCACACCAATTGATGATGTCACTGGTCACCATTCAAAATGAATGCCTCCAACAGCATGAAATCAACAACTTCAGACAGCCATAGTTAAGCAACTTAAGGTCTGATTTTTAAAATTTGTTCACTAGAGAAGCATTAGCTCAGTGGTTATTACAGTCCTTCAGATGAGACTTTAAACGGCAGTCCAGTGTAGTGGTGCACAAATCTGTAATTGTAAAGTCCTCTGTATCTTGCACTATCCTCCAAAAACCTACAATGACTCTTCTCAATCTGGGAGTGTTGCTCATATGGGTTTCAGGTAGTGATGATAATAAATTTCTAAATACACAAACTCAATTTGTTCACTGATGCTAAGAAATTTGTAGATCTTTGCAGTCATGCATATTTCAACTGGGAGTTATCCTATTTGGTTAAAGTTATAGGTCATAAATCAATCTTAAGGCACAACTGAAAATTCTTATTTCAAATTTTTTTCAAGTGAATATTATAATTATCTCTGTTTTGAAAAACAACCAATAAACCAATGTGTATTGAAACAACAACATTATACAAAGATGTTCAATTGCTGCATTAGTAAGTTCAAAGTTGCATTCTCATCTATTTCCAGGAATACTGACATCACTTATTGTGATGAAGAGTGTACAGAATATTCCCAAGAAGTATCCTCTTACAATGGGACTCTCCCACATTTAAGGACCACACTCTTTAAAACTTAATTTCATTCTACTAAGCAGACTTGTCCAAGAAAATTAAAAAGCTAACCAATTTTGTGTCTGATTTCCTACTTTCACTACAGTCTTGCTTTTTTCCAAACAGATCTCAAACTAGGGTATCAGAACAGGTCGACAGATATGGTATAATCATTACAGTGACTGTCAGCAAGTTATCACAAATATGAGAATGTATCATCATGATAAATCATGAGCTAACATTGCAGGTGTTTTAAATTATCAGCTAGTATTAAAGAAATCCGAAGAAATTCCTCCAAAATCCACAGGTTTTGAAAAATGGTAGTGGACTATCACTTTCAATTTGCAGTTTCTTTTAAGCTGGAACCAATACTAGATAATAACAGGGTGAGGCAATTGATGGAAATTGCTAAAATATTTGGGTTACGTGATAAACAGAATACAAATAAAAACCTCTTTTTAAATCAATTTAAATAAAATGTTAAAAAATTTCCATTAAAAATGAACACCCAAGGCGTATCCTCTATATTCTGACAGACAGACAGATAGACAGACAAAAAGGATAATCCTTGTATTAAAAAACAATGAAAACCAGCAAAGCTGATTATTTTCATTCATGCAAAGAAAATCCTTCCCATGACTCTCATATGCAGCCCTGTATTTAAGTTATGCCACACACAGACAAACCTATTAAAACTAATGATCCACTGCCTGTGCAGGATATCTGGTGCTGTGTTCAGATATTGCTTACATACAAGAAGGAACAACATGGCACTGAACAGACAAAGGAGTGCAAAAGCTTGTATAACAGTTAACCCCACATTGTTTTTGTATCACTACTTTGCTAAATAGGCTGCAAGTTAACCCTTTCCTTGATATATACACATTTTTACGCATGTGAGACCAGTGTAGGACACATTTTGGTCAGAAATAACCTAATGAATCAAAAAACGAACAGTTTAGATCCTGATCAGACGGCACTTATGTGCCGGCTGATCTGGATCTAAACTGTTTGCCCTTGCAATTAAGGTGTATCTATACAGGAAAGGGTTAAATTGCTCGTCTTGATTAAGGTAATCTGGGTAAATTACTCGAAACTTACTATTAATCATTACACTAAGCAGCCAACAACATCATCTCTTTTTTTTCAATCATAGCTTTAGTATTTGGAAATTGCCACAATTTAAAGAGCAAGAATGGAAGTCTAATTAAATTAATAAGAAATGTCATGTTGGCTATTCTTGTCAGTGCATATTCTGAAAATATTATTCTGGACAGCTGGTCAAACTTGTCAAGATATCATACCTTGATAGCTCATAACACCTGTGACACCTTGTTGAGATAACATACCTTGAGAGCTGGTGAAACCTGTGAAATATGGTAATGTTGATGACAAATCCTGACATTGGAACAACTTGTGACAGCTGATTATGGTATAAAATACAACCTGTGACATCTGATCATGATGCCACACCTTGATACAACTATTATGGTATAAGGTACAACTAGTTACATCTGGTCATAATGTCATTCATTGATAGCTGGTACAACCTGTGACATCTGGTCATGATGTCATTCATTGATAGCTGGTACAACCTGTGACATCTGGTCATGATGTCATTCATTGATAGCTGGTACAACCTGTGACATCTGGTCATAATGTCACGCCTTTACAACTGGTACAACCTGTGACATCTGGTCATGATGCCACACATTGATAGCTGGTACTACCTGTGACATCTGGTCACAATGTCATTCATTGATAGCTGGTACAACCTGTGACATCTGGTCACAATGTCATTCATTGATAGCTGGTACAACCTGTTACATCTGGTCATGATGTCATTCATTGATAGCTGGTACAACCTGTGACATCTGGTCATAATGTCACACCTTTACAACTGGTACAACCTGTGACATCTGGTCATGATGCCACACATTGATAGCTGGTACTACCTGTGACATCTGGTCACAATGTCATTCATTGATAGCTGGTACAACCTGTGACATCTGGTCATGATGTCATACATTGATAGCTGGTACAACCTGTGACATCTGGTCATAATGTCATACATTGATAGCTGATTTAACTTGATAGCTGCTGGTACAACCTGTTAGATTTAGTACTTGCATATGATATCTGGTCAAGACCGATATAATCTCCTTGTTCTGTGAAAGGTCTGGCACAGCTGAGAAGATCATCTAGCAATACTTTAGTTCCTCCAAAACCTAAAACAGAAATAATTAATATCAAGAAAGATATAAATTTTAGCAAAGATCAGAGCAAGGCAAATTAAAGCTATGGTGTTTCCTGGTTTTCTAACATAAACTCAGTATTCTGAGAAATTACTATGCTTAACAGAGAACTCAATGTGCATACCATCATGCATCTATCTACTGGAGAAACAAATTGTTGAATATTACTTGCTTACAGAAATAAAATATATACAGTTTTACCGTACTACTCTTATTCCCTACACTAAGTAAACATATTGTAATGTTACATTCTAATGTTATATGTCTTTTCTATTGACACTTCACTCCCTGGATACACCTTAAATGACAAAATATTAAGGCCATGAACTGTCTGACCAGGTCTGGTGATAATTTGATAAAAGTTTTCTGAGTCAGACAGCAGACAGTCCTAAATAAATTTGGGTAAAATATCTGTTAAGGCCCATAACTCCTGAGTAACTAAAATCAATCTAGCTGGTTATCAAACCTTATCAATGCAGCTTAGCTATAAATGTCCTCGCAAAGTCTGATTAAGATTAGATAACTCAAGTTAGTATTTGTTTGTTTGTTTGTTTATTTGTTTGGGTTTTAACGCCTGGTTTCAACACTTTCTGGTTATATCCCGGCGGTCAGTCCACCTAACCGGTGTTCCTGGGTCTCTAACCAGAACTCACCAATTTCTCCGCAAGCGACTGACTGCTTCCTCACTTGAATCAGAGGTGAGGGACAAATGACTCTCAGACGCAATGTCCGAGTTCAATTGTCACGGAGAAATTTTTCCCGCCTCGGCTGGGGATCGAACTCACGACCCCTGGATTGACAGTCCGATGCTCTATCCACTGAGCTAGCCTGGCGGGCTAACTCAAGTTAGTAAGCTGAGAACTTTTATGCACATCACTCAATGCCCACTGCCCACCCACAGCAGGTGTTCTTAAAATATGTCTTTTTTAAATACGGTGAAGAACAAAAGTTTACAATCATGATGCAGACAACTAAAACTAGCATTTGGAGGCATCTGGGCCCAGGATCTAAAAAAAACCTGGAGACCATCAAATGCATGAGATTTGAGACTGACCTCCAAACTAAAGTTTATAATGTTGGGCCCTGGTCTTAAACTCTGGTTTTACTGTGACATTAGATAACTGAAGATATGCAGGACAAACATGAAACACTTCAAGAAAATGTCAACACTGCTAGCATCTGACCACATGCAGAACTTACTTCTTTGTACATAGCAGCTCTTTGTAGTACGAGATGTTGTCAAATGATGATAGCGATGATCGTGTGATATCCCTTGCTTCTCCATCAAGTACACTTGTTCTTCTCAACTGTAATAACAAAATTGACACCAACTTCAAATCATCATTAATTCTGCAATAGACTCTTGTTTAGTGTCTGGGATTGCTTGTGACAGGGTTTTTCCATTTTCTGTTTAAAATGCATCAGGAGATCTGTGAAGAAGTTAATGACTGAATAGTTAACAATAATGAAAGCTTATACTGCACAACAGGCTGGGTATATGTAAAATCTAAACCAGTATTTCACATATGGCTTTTCAAGTATGTGAAAATGCATAAAAATGCTTTATGACTACTTTATAAAAACCTCCTGATAAATGAATAAATAACTGATTCACTTCTTTTGTGTTTACGCTCCTACAATGAAAATATTCTCAATTTTTACTAGAATATGGTTAAGTATGTTGTGGTGTTTAGGAATGGCTGTTGGAACAGTGACGCTGATGAGATAGCTTTTTCAGCATAAATGAACGGAAAAACAGGAATTTACATTGATGTCAAAAGTCAATAGTCCAATAGTTTATGAGTCCTGAATATTACTGTAGCCTTAAGAGCAACTTTTTTATAATAAAACAACAGCAAGTGAACACAGTGTAAAAGCCAATTTACAACTTCATTTCCACGTTTAGCTTGCATTTTCCCCACAATCTGTACACTGCACAAAACATAGTCAAGCAAGTTGCTGACATAAATAATTCAAACTTAAAACTATTAAAATAAATGTGTAAATCTTATTTAAATATATACATATTTAAAACATTATGTGTGGTTATATGTAAGTTTGTGACATCAGTAATTCTTTAAACATTTATTTATTTTTTTTTAAATTAAAATTTAAAAAATAAATTCATAAATGAACTGATGATATACTTAGGCTGTTTGCAATTTGCACACTTTGTTTTGTAGTTTGGGAACATTGCAACAGTAGTGTCAAAATCGTCTGGATCTGTGTTTGAAATTTTCACCATACATTAATAAATTACCAGACACTGTTGCCACAAACTCAAAAGACAAATCTTTTAGATCAGTATAAGATCATGAAACAAAACAGACTTAGTATTTCTGAATTGAACACACCTGTTATACAGCTTTTTCTATCATAGTATGTTATACCCAGATACTGACAATCTGTTACTCCAAGCTTGCATGATTTTGAAGTTACAAACATGGACACATGGCACTGGGCTGTTCTTTTCTGTCATAGGAAGCTGTTAAAAGAAAAGTATAGAATTTCCGTATAACAAAAGAAAGCAACAGAATGAATATATACAATTATATTTTTTCTGAACAAGTATCATCTTCTTATTCTTTTTTTCATTTAGGTTTTTTTTGTTGTTAACCTAATATCTATGCATGAGCACACAGAAATCTAGATTGAATCAAGATATATCAAGTTTTAATGTTCGTACATAAAAATAAAAAACGTTCATGTTTTCTAAGAGACAAGGGATGAGTGTGATTAATTCAGATTCATTAAATAATAAATATCATTAAACTCTGCAACTGATTCTAGGAGAGCCCTGCATACATAATGTCCGAAAATAAATGATATCTGAAAAAAGCTACTTTAAGTGTACTAGTGTGACTTTTTTAATTGCAAAACTCTCCTATTAACAACACAAGGACTGGCTCATAAGGAAAGAAAGGAAAGTTCTTCACTTGTCAGTAAAAACAGTCAGGGTGGCCTTGAAGTAGATAAAGAGCCCAGTATATATGTTTTTTACAGCCAATGAGAATAATTCACATTATGAGATCAACTTAATATGGACACATTTTCACATGGCATGGCTAATATGTAGTTATCCCATATTTACCTGCGAGAGTCTAAAAGTAATTCCTCAGAATTGTTTTTTTTTTCATTCAGAACTGGCATCACTGTAGACCCTGGCCTACACACTACAGAATCTTCAATCTGGCCTTGCATGTTACTACCACAGCGAATCACGTTCCTGTCCCCTGTGAAAGGAACACACTGAGACACTACAAATTCATCACTTATTGCATGGTATAGATTTCATGGGTAAAGTACCAGAAATACATTAACCCTGTACTCCGTATATATGCATGGGCGACCAGTGTTGATTCAGATAAGCCGGCACAGCTGCACTGTTTGCTCTGTTGTCAGTAAATGGATGTGCCAGTTGATCTAGATCTACACTATTTGCCCACACAATAAAGGTGCAACTATGAAGAAAAGGGTCAAACTCATGTAAATATGATGAAACTTACATATTTAAGAACCCCTGACAATGCTATTTTACCAAAGACAATGAAATTTCATGCTGACAAATATGAATGATTTTGCAGTATCAGTAATTTCCTTGCCAACTGAATGTTTTGTTTTTTTAAGGGACACTTGTAAATGCTCCTCTGTACCATGAAATGTCTGTCCTCTTTTCCCATGTAATAAACACACACAACTGAGCAGGTAAGTTTTTATGTTGACCTACTTATTCATAAGACACATCACACAGATATATATTAATTTTTTATTTAGAAATAATAAATAGCTGCTCATGTTATGTTTCTTATAAGTGTTAAAGATTAAGATGGGAAAATCTGGCCCAATGGCAGTACAAAGCATACATGACAGATACTTCAGATACTTACTTCAAATGCAGGAAAACTGTTAAGTCAGCTTCTATCAATCTTAATATTTAACTTTGTTTAATACTGTTTTATTAAATTACTAAATTTATGTACAAATCTGTCTGACTCTTATAAAATAAATTCTTATGAAGCCTAAACTGGGCAAATACCAGTATTGTTTGGCCAATACATGAGAGCTGAGTATTCTGATTGGCTAACAAACAGATAGTACTATCATGTCATGTGAAAATGCCCCCATTTTGAAAATTTATTTATCAAGACAAAATTTTACAATCTTACCTACATCACTATCTTTTTGCTGGTTTTTATGTCTATGGCATTGACTCTTTATTCAGAACATGGCTTCAAAAGTCCTGCAAAACGGATGGTTTTAATGTAAAATAATAAATAAATGAAATCTGTATAATGCTTTACTCAATAAACGGTGTAGATCCATAAGGTAATACAGTAGACTCCGGCAAATCGAATACACAAATTGTCAGCTAAAAATATTCTATTGCCCGGAGTACCCGATTGGCCGGTAGTCGTATTCATCATGAAATCTGCATATATTTGTTGACAAAGGAGGTCAGGTAGATCGTGTTCTGGATAAATATGCATAATTTTATATGTTTATTCATTGATTAACCGACCCTTCTGTCATGTTCTGCTACAAAATCGAAGTTTCAAATTATATTATGCTACCGCGACATTTACAGCGTGAATGTGAAATAAGTATTAAAACACTAACCAATGCGCACATATTCCATAATAAATTACATCACAATTTTATCTCAAGTATCATATTTCAGTATTATTGCATCATCAACCAATTTAACCCAGCTAAAAATGTGAAATGTCACGTACAGTTTTGTAGATCAAACGATTTCAAAGCGGAGCCGACAAAAAAACACAGCCTTGATACGAGCCGACAATTTCCTTTGAAGTTGCATTTCATTGACGGTTGGTATCAATGTTTACCTCCATACTGACTGTCATTCAAATTCAGTCTCCGTATGAAATTAACATGGAAGGCGGATCAAAGAAATGTACAAAAATCTATGAGTGTTTTTAAACATGATTGAGAAATTACCTTTAGTTTGTTTCTGAATTGTGCGGATTAATTTATGCGATAATTAAAAAGAGACAATGGAATTTAAACGTGGATTATTGTAAGTACATGTACCAATAACGTCTCGATAACGGATAGTCCTAGGCTGCTGTGTATTTGTAACAGATTTTTAACGCCTGATTGAATAAGCTGTTTAAAAGAGGTGACAGGTTACAGTTTGTTTGCCCGGAGGCTTCACTGTCCCTGTTCATCGCTGTCAAAATATTTAATTGGATTTATCAGCTGACAATAGACAAATAATAAGGGTGTCATAAGCTTTGATACGGACGATAAACGGCACATCCGGTGTCATTTCCTGTAAACAGGCGATGAAAATATTCGATTTCAAACAGTTTTGGCCAAAAAAATTGCAAATTTTCTATTCGATTTGGCGATATATTCTCTTATCCGATACCCGTATGGCCGATAAAATTTACATTGCTTATATAGGAAATGGTTTTGTGTTCGAAAATCGTACCCCATTTGCCGATATATTCTTATAGCCGATACCCGATTTCGTGGAGTCTACTGTACTGCTTGCTGTTCAATTCATGAGGATATATCTGTCCAAGAAGCAATTATTGTAGATCTAGATCAGATGGCATGGATGTGCCAGCTGATCTGGATCTACAATGTTCCCACATGCAATTAAACCTGTATAAATATGGAGTGTTAATATTAACCCAGAAACTATTGCAAACTATTAAAAATTACAAAATCAGCAAAGTTGATTAGGTCTTGCTGTTACATTAAATATAAACAGTTACTGGTTGTTGAGATTTTGAAAGACAGTCAAATTCTAACCCATTTGCAAAATTCTAACAGCTCTTGCCTCTTTTTTATAAAAAGGTGGTTTTGGAAACCCTTCATCATCAAGACAAGTTTGGCATTCTAGATGTGTTTAACATAATGGGTAATCCAAAGGGGGGTAACAGATACTTAAATTTTCACACAATTTAAAAATAATTACTGCCCTTGGAAGTTGCTTGAAACAAAGCAAACATTTGTCTGGCTTTTGTTAGTTGTGTAGTGCAGTGAATGCATCGGGGTGTGATTTTAGATTGGAAATCCTTAAACAGTTGCGCTTACTATCAGCAGACTGTATCTGGCAGGAAGCCACTGAAAGCTGTCTACTGGTATGTATGGAACACTCTTCTATATACTGGGTGTTGGCTGTCTCCAGCTATGTTGAGTAGCACTCTCCACCACTATGTACAGGAGTTGGCTGTCTACCGCTTAGTTGAGAAGTACCAGGGCCCCAGCCTGAGATTGGAGTCTTGTCTCAAATCTCAAGCATCTGATTTGCTGATATGGCGACCAGTTCCCATTTCATCACATCAGTTGCTTGAGATCTGAGACTGGTCTCCAGAGAAGTTTTATGATCTTGGGCCCTGGAACATTCTCCTGTATAGAACCTCTCCAACGTATCACAATTGACCGATGGTGCAGCAACACCAAGTTTCTGTAAAAGACATATAACAAAAAATGTAACATTGCTATATTTTACAGGCAAAAAAATATTGAGATATTAGAATAAAACAATATTTTAGAATCATTAAGAATGAACTAAAACGCTGCAAGTTGGATGTGTCGCCTGACAAAAGTCGACATAAAAAATGTTAATAATTCAAAAATGGAACAAGGTAGAGTTACTGTTCTTGTGCACAGCCCTTTTAGTCATCGCAATAAGCATGCATACCAAGTTTGGAGTTATTTGAACATATGGTGACATTGTTACACTCTGAACAAGAAATGCTCTATAAAAATCAAAGGGGTTCAATTTAAAAATGGAACAAGGTAGAGTTATGGTTCTTGTACATTGCAATTTGAGTCATTGTAAGAAACATGCATACCAAGCTTGGAGTCATTTGAACCAATGGTGACAAAGTCACACTCCAGACAAGAAATGCTCTATAAAAATCAATCAAAGGGGAAAATTTAAATACGAACAAGGTAGAGTTACAGTTCATGTGCACTGCACTTCGAGTCATTTCCGGAAACATGCATACCAAGCTTGGAGTCATTTGGACCTACAGTGACAAAGTTTGGCTCCGCAAAGGAAATTCGCAAACACTGCCGCTGACGCCACCGCCAACGAAGTAATCCCTATATGTTATCTAGTCAGGCGACACAAAAAAGAATATATCATCAACTTGCTGTGTCCCTGCCTGATTTCCCAATACATAAATATTGATCAAATATATCCTGCAACTAACCTTGTTACTATTATATCAAACTGATAATGAACATGTAGACTTTGTGACAATCCAACCTACAATCCGTAAGTCTGTAGAAATATCTATCAATCAAGTTGCTGCTCCACTTACCTGACCTACTGCTCTGTGATTTCATTAACCACCTCCCGGATCAGTGTAGTGAACCGCACTGCCAACATTCTACATGCTGGAAAAAAAACTAAAAAATCAACAAATAGCTTTGCTCACTTTCATTTTACATTCCAAATGAAAATGATGCCAAGCATATTTTTATATCATAATTGTTTTTTTTGTTCAGTAATAACTGTATTTTTGTCCTTTTAGGCCAGAATTGCTTTTTTTATCAATTAAGGATAAATAATATTTGCCTTCATAAAAGATGAATTGCAGCTACAGCTTAAAATGTTTGCAAATTATTAAATGAACTTTAGTGCACTGAGTGTATGTAACATTGGCAATATCATTTACTGGTCTCGTCCTTATCATAACAATTGTATTTTACACACAGCCTTAGGAGTATCCCTATAACCAGCTAACAAAATACAATGTACCTGGAACTCGGAAATTTCAAATATGTAAATAAATAAGTTACAATCTCTTGATTAATTATAAATTTGGGAAACAAGAGAGTACTGAAGTACTGCTATTTGCTGGGCAGTATAACTTTTTTATTTGCATTTAAATGGCAAATTCTTTATCAAAAATTCATCTGAAAAATTAAAGGCAGGTACAAACAAAATAAACGAGACAATCCAAATTTCAATAGTTGCTTTATAAACAGGGCTTTTCATTCTTAAATGTAAAAGGCCACTTCCCAATCCAAAAATATAGTACTATTTCCCAACTGCGGCAGAGAATCTTTCCAAAATGCTAGATAAGATGTCCAAAAACAGATCAAAATCCTCTCGAAATCCTCTGAGGGGAGTTTGAAAATTGAAGTCTGAATAATAGTGCTTAAAGAACTTAATTTAAGTTGAAAATACTTATTACTGTTCAAATTTATAAACTAGTACTCATTTTTCATTGAATTTTGTTATCCCAAAATAAACAATTATCACGCATAAATTTCCCAATTTGAAAGGCCAGGGCCTCTTCCCAATTTTCGGATGAAAAGCTGAAAAGAGTCTGTTCCAAGAAACTACTGTGTCCTACCATGGTCACCTGTTCACGTGGGGATTGGGTTTCTTGCATGAGATTGGTCACTGTGACGGACGTCTTGCCTCTCTCTGCAATCAGCAGCCTTCACAAGTCTTAAATAACATATAATTAAATGATGTATTTACATTATCATGCACTTTGCTGCAATGAATTGTTTAGATCCAGTTTTATTTTCTGCTTAAAGGTTTTCTCAATGATCTAAGTGATCAATACTCACAAACTATTGGACTGTGCACAATGTCTGCACTGGTGACATTGTCATGCACACATAATGTGCCACCAGTTGCCCTAAAACACCACAGCATCATTCACAACATTGTCAACACTGAAGTTCCCACAGTCATTCCAAAGGTCTGTTTTATCACAAATACTTCCCTCGAGTTAGGTTAGAATTGAGAACATTTAAGAAATGGAATAAATCATTCATTGCTTTCACAGGTATATGAAATACATTTTGGTTATTTGGTTAAAGTAGGTGTGGAAGAGCTTCACACTATAAACTATAAAAATATTTTTTTTGTGCTTTGACAACTCAATAAACTATTGATTCAGTCCTTAAGAAACATGTCAAGTTATGACTTTTTATAACAAATTTTTTACACAATACATGTAATAATAATTGTGTGTTCTTTAATCCAATTAACATGCTCTTATAATAATTCTACCTTTCTCTGTGTCTCCCTTTTAGTCTTTCTCAGGCTTTCTTTGTCTTTCAGGTTTCTTTTCTGTCTCTAGGTTTCACCCAGGTTTTCTTCCACGAGTGTCTAAAACACATCACTGTTCTGTCAACATAAAATAAAAGTATTGCCCGATTTCAGTGATCTATGCTAAGGATTAAAAAACTGAGAGAAGTCCCCATTTCAGCCAATCAGACCCTTGAGATTTTAGACGGATTTCCATTCTCAGTTGTAAAACCTTGGGTCCAGAATGTGAGTGATTTCAATATAATCCAGTCCATTTCAGAGAATCAGCTAGCATAAACTGGACAATTTGTAAATTCTTGTGCTCATGAATTTTATGACAATGATAATTTACATATGGTTATTATTGTGATTTCTGACACACAATTAGAAAAATTAGAAAAAGGGGATCCAGATCAGAAAACATGGATCTGCAAGCTGATTTGGATCTACACTGGACACACACACGATATAAGCTGTACACTCAAGTTAATGGTTATGTCCGAGAAGAGATTTCATTAATACATCTCATTACATGCTGAAACATTGTCTTTACCATCTGTCACAAATATTTGAAAACAAAAATATAGTGAAGATCTTTTTGAGTCCTTACAACAAAAACATTCAAGCTGAAATAACTAGATGTCAAATCCACATTATTATCTACTTGAAGCTTGGGCTTAAAGGTTATTCAGACAATCACTTTGATAATATTTGACATTTGTGAACAAATATTATCCTTGTTTGTGCATAGTACAGAAAACCTATCTTCAAGTAACGCAAACTTACCTCAGAACCAACAGGTTACTAAACTTGACATCTTCTGCTGCATTAGGTGCAATGTGGGAACACCAGTCATGTTGTTAACTTCACATTTCCAAACTATAAACAAACTGTCAACCTGCAATACTCAACAACTTTTGCTGCATGAAGAATGAAGTAATGATCAAATCCGTTTAGCAAGTTTCTCTTCTTAAAGCATATGTGTTACCTTAACCTTAGTGGTAGGGTCATGGTACTAACAAGTGACATCAAGATGATCATTTACAGTAAAACTCTGATATAGAGAGTCCCCAGACAATTCATTATTCATAGTATTGATATTTAAAGATGAATTAAAGTACAAATTAGGACACCACAATTTGGGTTACAACTTAAGTATGTAAGCCTGTTTCTTTAATAGAGAGCAGAATATGTATGTACATTGTGCATAATTGAAAATACATGCTCAGTAATGCATTGGAATGCAAATTTGTTTTAAATCCCTTAGGCATACACAGTCATTTGAAATTCTATACATATAGTTTTTCATATTAAATTGTCTGCAGCAGTAAATAATAGCATAAACATTAGACAATAGGCCAATTAATGATATTCGAAACATGTGTGGAGTGAACAAATTGCAACAAGATGTTGATTGCCAAAAAAAACAGGAAACTAGATTAGAAATCACATTAAATTGGTACTTTCTGGGGACCCGATTTTTTATTCATAGTACCTGTAAATTCATTAAATTTAAATTCATATTGACCGAAGAAAAAAAATCATGTCAACCTGAATTTCATCAGTTTTATCCTAATTATTTTGCAAGTTTGCAAAGTTATGACCTGCAGATTCTGAAAAAAAAGACATTTTACATGACCTTTAAAGTTCCTGTGACTGTTGAGGTAGGGTAATGGTTCTTTCAAGCTAACACTTCATACCAGATAAAACTCTGTGACATGGTCCAGACATGAAAAAGTGGATGGAAAGAGCATACCTATAATCCCTCCCTGTTAAATCTCAGGGTAACTAATGGCTGATCACCAAATGAACAAACCACCCAAACTTTAAAAAATATATTGTATTCTGGACAAAATATTTTGTTTTAATTTTGGAAACTTTCTAATTCGAACAATAATATATATCGGTGTTAGTACTTATATATTTCTGTGTTGCTTTTAGGTGAATCTGATATTACACACTTAATATATTTATTAATTTTAAGTGCTAAAAAAACTGGATAACTTGATACATTATTACATTGGCTGAGGAGACTTGCATTCTAAAATCAAAATACACAAATAGATAATGAACCTCAACAGTCAAAACAGAAGGAACTGAAGTGCTTCTGTGAAGTACACAAGATCATTTCTTTTTATATTTACCGGGTAGTCATATTTATAAGACAAAAAACACATTACCAAATTCAATCTTTTACACTTTAAATGTGAGTTTTCGGTCTTTGTATTTTCACAGTTTTACTGAAAGTCTACAAGCAATGAATATCAAAGTGGTTATATGGCTATTCTTTGTTTTCCTTTTTTTCCACAATATAAGAAAGGTGAGTGAGAACAGTCAGTGCCCATCAAGCAGAAAGGATAGATGAATGTGGAACAGTAATGTTCCATAACAGAGAAAAGCTGGGAACAGCAAGTACCCACTGGAGAGGATAGATTTTTCACAGTTAAATCTGCTACTAGAGAACAGAGAAAATTTGGGAACATTAAGTTCCCACAAGCAGAAATAGGTTAGCTGGAAACAGTCGGTTTCCTATATAAAGTGTAAAGAGGAAATGGGGAAACAGTCGGTTTCTTCTATTAAGACAACAGTGAGATACTGGGTACAGAGACAATCCTCACTCAAACTTGTTCATTCCACAGTGCAAAGTGAACAAGGCAAAGAATAGCCAGGCCTTAAATACTTCACTTCATAGCCTCCTCATGGATAGGAAAGAAAGCAATGTATAAGAAAGTTTAAAATTAATAGTAATGAACATTTTTTAGGCCATTGACCACATGTCAATTATATAAAATGAATTTGATAAACCGTGAACCCTTTATTTAACAGTTTATTTGCAATTTAAACGGCATGCCAATTACTTTCCTCTTGTGACTCAATATGACAGACAATAATGCATCACTGTTTTAAATAAATTATTCAAGTAAACTCTGTTTCTAAATTGGTTTGTTTGCCATGTAAAAAATGTAACTGTTGGGTCATAACGTAACAGTTATGTCAAAAATTGCTGCTAAAGGTACCTCTATTTATTATTGTTTATCGTTTGTGCTTTTGAATATAGTAACTGGTGTTAATAATTATTTTATGGTCATATATCTACATACAAGTAATTACTGCTTAATATTACTTATCTTGAAATTATCATATCACCGGCAGGATGTTAGTTATATACATGTATGAAATTAATTAAGATGCAATGACTCGACAGATGTGATGACTAGACAAAATCAGCCAGTTACCAAGCATTTCGATTCCTTGCAACTAGACTGTTTATTTAGAATAAACTTTTATTATTTTTTTTCACAACTAAAAATAAATTTTGTTACACTTTTTGACAATAAATGCTATTTTAACTTCAAAATGCTTGATATTTAATACCACCTGTTGAAATGATGCCAATGAAATATATACCACACAAGTAGTGATGAATTTGCTGTATCTCGATGTGTTCAATTCTGTGCCTGGCTGTCACAGGGGACAGGGACTAGATTGTCTGAGGAAGTACCAAGCAAGGCCAGAATAAGGATTCAGTTACAGTGTAGATCAGGGCCTACTTTCAGGAAAATATTAGACTAACATTTTCTTTTCACTCAATTTCTTGGACAATATTAAATAACAAATATTTCTTAAATAGTTTCGGAATGTTGTTCACTTTTAATTAATTTTCTGGAAAATATTGACTTATCATCATCAAAAGGTTTCTTTATGTTGTTCAATCAAACATCTTTCTCCATGCAAATAATATCATTTCATTATTGATTGATACTATCAACTAGATGACTGATTTAGCATGGTTCAACTATGGTACTGTAGATTTTTACACCACTTTTTAGAGAAAACTACACTACAGTTGGACTAATCTGCATTCATGTTTGGACAACAGACTTGTACCCAAGTTAGGTGCGTCAATACAGTGTACTCGAGGATAATATAACAGTTGTTGATAAGCTGAAGAAATGTTATCCGAGTTAACTCCCTTGATTTGATCATTTTGGTTTCCTACTAAAGAAGTTTGATTAGCCTATTAAGATTTAATCACTGATAATATAAATCATTATCAACATCAATCTAGTTAAGTAGCTTTAGTAAGGCTCTTGAGTCTTGGTGTTGAAACTCAGAATCACTGAGAATCGTCTGGCATTCCTAGAGAAAACCTTAATGCACAGATCCTGGTGACAACAACTGCTCTTGCCGTCTTGGATATTTTGTCAAATATCTCCAGACAATTAACTCTTAAACAGACTCGTTTGAAAGCATTGGCATATGAATTCTTCCAGATTTGCAAGCATTTTCATGCCTCCACGCCATCTTTGTCACTGACGTTTGCTGATTGGCCTGAAGCACACTGATCAATCTCGCGGAGATAAACGAAGATTGCCGAATTAGAGATTCTACGAAATTCTGGCTTTTCGACGATCATTAATTTTGGTATATCTAATTCATCACGACATGAAAACGTACCAGAATTCAGTAAAATCTGAAGGATTCTTTGGAGGTGTCTTCTCGACCGGGCCCGGAGACCTATGTGTTCGTTGGCGTTCATGTTCCCTTTTTCATCTAGGAAGTGTCTCCTCGGGCCCGGTCGAGGAGACAGGTAGTACTGTCTCCTCGACTGGCCCCGGTCGAGGAGACTATACGGGTACTATTGTCTCCTCGACCGGTTCCAGAATTGATGTTTGATACTTAGGGCCTACTAATATTCGCCAGTCCCAGTCATAAATTGTGTTTAAACTTGAACATCGAACGCAATCGGGAAATCAATTAATTTTTTGTAAAAATATTTGTTTCTTTTATGTAAAGGTGGTTTTACATGTGAAATAATAAAAGCACCAATTACTTGTCATCTGATGTTTCGGCAATAATTAAAACTTGTTAAAACAATCAATACTAAGTGATCTACTCAGTTTGCAGCCGAGAAATATGAAAGCCGTTCACGGGGTTGGTAATTAGCACATTGTTTGTTGTTACTTAATAAATTACAACATATCGTCTCAGAGCTGCTATCATTTGGTTCTTTTTTAAATTAAAGAACAATTTCATATTGGCACAATTATTCCGTGTTGATGTTTCTACGTTGATTCTACATTTGTATGTTTTCAAAGTAGAATAATAAACATGTATGTCGGAATAGTATGTATGCGTGCTAAAGTTTTTTCCCCAGAAGTTGCATTAACTTGTTTTCAAAATGTCTATCCATTTCAAATTTTTGACAATATGAAAGTCAAAAGTTTGAAATATTTTTCAGTACCAAAAAAATGCAGTTTTAAAAAAGACGCTAGATCAGTTGTTGCAGCCAAAGTGCGCGCACAAACGAACAATTTTAATTAGGATATTAAGTCATGTAAGTTTTGCGAGTAAACTTACAGTCGTATACACAGTCAGGGATCTTTCCGATCGGGAAAGTTGGGGAGTCCCCTTTTCACTTTCCTTATCGGGAAATATTTATTGAAAAATTTTCCGATCGGGAAAGAAAATTGACATTTTTTTTTATATAACTTGGGGTTTGAGCTTCGGGCATCACAAAATACGTTGGAGCTACATATTTTAAAATTGCATGTATCCGTTCTTAAAACAACTATCTAAAATTCTACCGAGGCCGAATATTTAAAACATAGCCGTTTTTGATATATTCAACACAGTGTACACTCGAAAGTCCGACCCTACTTCCGATAGCGCTGACTATCCACATAGTCATCACGAAGGAGCTGGTTACAAAGCGGGTAAGAAATTGAATAAAGAGTAATTATTTAATTCTTTTACTTTAAATACTTAGACTAGCAAGGAATAGAGTGCGTCGAGTTATAAAATGAACCTGGTACGACGTTAACTTCGAAAAAAAAAACTGCTGGTTAACAATCAAGGTTCTTTTAAGTGCTCTAACGCGTTTAATGCTCATAATAAAAACTGTATTTCAGGTTGCGATACTGGCGCATTTTCTGAACATTGTGTCATCTTTTGGGTGCTTTATAATTTTCCAACAGGCATATGCTTATAAAAAAATTGCATAACCTGGTACTGTACAAAAAATCTACCAGTTATCATTATATGCATTACTGTAAAGGAGAATCGACCACCAAATATGTGAAAAATGATGCTAATATCTAAAAAACATTATAAAAGTAATGCAGTCATAGAATACTGTAAATAACTGGCTAAAACACATGGATCCCCATTTTATTACCAAACTCCTTTTTGAGTATTGGTTCTAAAGTCTGGTTCAAGTTCTAATTTTACAGATTAACTACCTAAGGTTAAATACGAAGAAATGATGTTTATAAAAGTTGCATATCTACTATTCGCTTTAGATTTATATACCTCACTTTAAATAAGATTTACAATTTACTGAATTGTAATAGCTTGAACTAACAGGTCATCTGGCTCACCTCCGATCCGAGTCAGCCGACTAAGCTGTTTGTTCGGCTCACTGCAATACATGGGATTTTTTTGGTTTAAAAAGTGAATTTTGTGTTGTTTTGAACAAATAAATGCGAATAGATTGTTCTGTAATGGGCTCGAACCGTTGGGTTCAGCCAATCCGGATATTGTTTCAGCAAGGTCGGGGTAGACATTGCCAGCGTAACAGCTTATTTATTTTTAGATAAAACTGTCAAAATGAAACTTTACTGCCTACGCTATATACAAAGAATAAGCGCTTAGTTACATACGAATAACACAAACGGGCTACGGTTGGGCTCGAATCACTGTTTCCAACAACTTTACAGGCCAGAAATCAGCTCCACTAGGTCAAAGTGAATCCCCAGCACTATTTTATCAGATCAACTTACTGTATTATCACTTGGTCCCACAATTAGTAGATTTTTTCGACATTTTAGCAGTGTAAAGCATGTTACTGCTGGCATTCAATAATTGAAATGAAACTTTACCGATTTGAAAATCGCTTTCCGGATCAGGAAAGTTGTTAGATATCAGTTTATAATAGAAAATGCCATTATAGTTACCAGTTCGGGAAAGTATATGTCCAAAACGGGAAAGTGCTGAAAATGGTTGGTTTTCTTGAATATCATTCAAATTTGAGCTTGAATATCTCAAAAACGATTATGTTTTAAATATTCGGCCTCGGTAGAATTTTAGATAATTGTTTTAAGAACAAATACATGCAATTAATATGTAGTTCAAACTTATTCTGTGATGCCCGAAGCTCAAACCCCAAGGTATATAAAAATGTCAATTTTCTTTCCCGATCGGGAAATTTTTCAATAAATTTTCCCGATCAGGAAAGTGAAAAGGGGAATCCCAAACATTCCCGATCGGGAAAGATCCCCAACTGAAACACGGAGGTAGGAAATTTAAATCGTACGGCGATTGAAAAATGAGGTATGTATCTTATAAAATTTTGTCATATGCCTCGCAGGGCATTTGCAGGCCGATTTTTTTTCAAATTGTTACTGTTTAATACAATCTATTTCTGTAATCTAAACAAGAGTTTTACTTAACAATGTCATGAGGTGGTACTGACACGAAGCTAACGCCGTAATCCCAATTTTTAACTGAGAAAATTGATAAAGTAACATAAAACGAAATTTATTATGATGGCACTTTGTATATTTTAACATATACAGTAACTGTCTACTGAAATGTTTGTTGATTTTAAAAAACATTTTAAAATATAATTTTACGCATAGCTGCTTTGTCGTTATACGTACTCGTACCCCCTGGCCGATTGTACGAAAGTACCGACTTCCTTTGTTTAGACACTAATTTCGAAATAGTCAATATAAACAGCGTTGTTAATCATAAGGAACCTTATTATAATCCTATCAGGAGCCGGTCGAGGAGAAAATAGTACCCGTATAGTGTCTTCGACCGGAGCCGGTCGAGGAGACAGCCCTACCCGTATAGTCTCCTCGACTGGCAGCTGGTCGAGGCGACACTTCCTTCTTATTAAATGAAATCTAAGTCAAGGTCACAAAGTGGAGTTCAAAGGGCCATGCATCTCTAGTCTCCAACACAGCATTTACCACAGAAAGCAAAGAAACTGGATAAAACATGTTTTATTTAGAACTATAACACAATTTGCAGTTCATTCTTTAACAACGAATATTAGTTTTCACAGACAAAAACAACTTTTTGGGCATTGTGTTCTTTGATACAAGTGCCCTTATAATAAAAACAGTTGCTAAGAACACTGATTGTAACTAAACCCATTGTGTCATCTACCGGATATAGCGATCTGATTGCATGGCTACGATATAAACAGTTCATAAATATCACAGTGAAAACGAAGTTTATAGCATTATTTAAGTACCTTCAACAAAACCCAGTAAGTAATATTTTGGAAAGTCATGACTGGTTGTAATATCATTTGATTTATACGCACTTATACGGATGTAAACTTGCAAAATAGCATTTAATCACAAGGTCTGGCGAATGACCCACATGATTGTGACAAAATATTGTTATTCTGTATAAACAAGGCAGCCGGAAGGACAGCAATATCCCCCGCCGCATGCAGGAATGTTGGAAAGGTTATGGATGCTTAATTGCAAATTAACAAATATATCTCCAGCAGTTTGGAAGTAATGGAGCAAAGATGAAAGACATGGTTTAATATGAACCTTCAAAGACAACTAGTGACCTTGACCTTCAGCAAGCAAGGTTGGAACATGGGTTCACATCATCTTGGTGGAATTAAAGTTTGATAAAATTCATTGCACGGGTTCAGAAGATATGAACGGGACACAAAATACATAGTTCAAATCTTCAATGACCTTGACCTTGAGCCAGCCAGGTTGGAACATGGATTATGCACGTCATCTTGATGGGCTGAACATTTGATAAAAGTTTCATGATATTCATTCTAGGGGTTCAACAAGATATGAACCAGACACAAAATACATAGTTCAAATCTTCAAACATCACGGTGACCTTCAGCTGGCCAGGTGGGAACATGGGTTCTGCACAGCGTCTTCATGGGCTGAGCATTTGACTTAAGAAATTCCTTCTAGGGGTTCAGAAGATATGAACTGGACACGAAGTACACGGTTCAAATCTTCAAACACTACTGGTGACCTTGACCTTGAGCCGGCAATGTTGGAACGTGGGTTCTGCACATCAAGACGATGTGAGCATTTGACTAAGTTTTATGAAATTCCTTCTAGGGGTTCAGAATATATGAACCGGACATGAAATACATGGTTCATATCTTCATACACCACTGGTGCCCTTGACCTTGAGCCAGCCAGGTTGGATTATGGATTCTGTACGTCGTCTTGATGGGGAGAACATTTGACTATAAAGTTTCATGAAATTCCTTCTAGGGTTCAGAAGATATGAACCAGTCACGGAAGACATGGTTCAAATCTTCAAAACCACTGATGACCTTGACCATGAGCCAGCCAGGTTGGAACATGGGTTCTGCACATCATCTTGATGGGGAGAACATTTGACTAAAGTTTCATGAAATTCCTTCTAGGGCTTGAAAAGTTATGGACTGGACACGAAATGTGCGCGCACAGAAGGAGGGACAGACGGACAAACAAAGACAATTCCTATATCCCCCAGCCGCTATGCAGCGGGGGATAATAAAAGCTTTGATAAACCAATACATATTAGTATTATGTTTCTATGGCATTTATATAAAGGTTATTACATTTCAACAAATCAAATAGATAGCGTAAATTATTAACATGTTTGAAGGGTTTGTTTCATAATGATTGTATCATCTATAGCATCAATAAGCTTTCAGTTATAGCGAACACACATATTTCTGTTGTATCATTTAGTGTGATCTATGTCGAATGATTTTCCAATAATCTGTATCATATATGAAGATGCACTTTAAGTGATTTTATCATGCTTATGTTTTTAGGTAAGATTGAGGAGTTCGTCTGCACAAAGACCTATATTATACATATTTATATATATAGGTCTCTGGTCTGCATATATTGTCTATACAAATCAGGTATATTCCCAATACCTGTATTTCCATCCCCCTTACTGAATTTTCGTCAAATACTTTATAATAAGATAATATAAATGTCAAATTAGCATGATGATCAATAGAGCAAACTTTGTTCAATGAAACGGAACATTATATCTGAAAATCAATGCTAAAATATGCATGTTTGGTTGTTTAGCAGACACACACTGCCGGTGAAATAAATGGCTGCCGCATACCTATAAACACGTCCTTTGCTGTAAGAACCTTTGAGAGGAATTTGTTTTCACTATTTCAAACTTGTTGCTGTGTTCAAACCATGCAATCAAGGGTCAAAAAATATTTTGATGTATTTTTATCAGTTATACATGATTATCTAAATAAAAGCTATTTTTAGCATGGTGTGTTTTGGATAAGTGATTCTTATATAAATATGTTTTATCGTATAATCATTTAAGCTCAATTTTAATAAATTCAATTTTTTAACAACTGCAATTTAAAAATATCATGATTACTCTCCTGTACAGTGCATAAGTCCATGCATCTTATTATTAATTGTTGTTTATTCAAGGGAACGGGATTATAGGAAGGAACGGAAATATAGGAAAGTAGGATAATTAGAGAAATAATTAAACATTGTTTAAAAAAACAAAAACACGGGTTGGAGTTATTTCACCAAGACAGCTTGTTTTTGTGCGTTGATATAAGAACCTGTTGGGGTAAGTGTGTGGTTGGTGCACCGTAGAACCTGGTTTAAACCACCAGTGGCAAATTATTTTGCCACTGATTGTTCCAAGGCGGTACCCCCAACGGGTATTTATGGAGTTTTTCATCAGCTCAAACTATCATAATCAATATTAAAATCACTTCCTTTGCCTCTGACTTTGAATGTCACACCTACTTCCAAAATTTAAAAAAATCGTCAATGAACTATAATATGCCTTCACCATTTCATGTTCGACCAAAAGTATTTAGTAAAAATCGATCTATAAACAATCAAATTGGATTCAGACTCACAACATGATAAATAAAAATTAATGTTAGTAAAAAATGAAAAATACTGCAATGTAAGACAGTAGCTATCTGTCAAACAAATATTACATTTTCAAGTCCGTTGATATAAAATAAGCGAACAATAATTAGTCTTACTGTTACAACATTTTTTTTGTACATATCTGTTCATGAAGCATAAAGACTGTGTTTATCAAATCCGAAACAATTCGGGACAACATTAATTATCTCTTGTTGTATATTTAAGTTCTTAGAACAGCCTGTGTGCTACACTCACTGATTATAGAACATGGTTACTATTATAGTAAGATAGGTCAAATTAATTCGTGTCGCCGCAGTATAGAGGCACGGAGGCTGTTATATTTCATAACATATCAGTTTTCTGTAAAAAGGACATTAAATAAATGGCTTTTTACATCAGGTACGAGTATTTGTTCTCAAATCCGAAAATCTACCGAAATCATATTTGAAAAATCGCTATAACAGATACACAAAAATCACTATAAACAAGTGATTGAGTCATCATGTTCTATAAATGATACAGTCTGGGTCGGACCTACATGCATACTTCGTCTGATGTATTGATGTTTTATTGATCAGCTACGGCATAAGGGTAATTGTAAGAATAAAAACTAACATAGTGCATCATCACTAGCTTGAGAATACCTCTCAAAACCTGTTAAAACATAAACATTTACCCTGGTTTTAGAACAGTGTACATTGCAAATGGTACTTGATGTGGGTGATTTGGGCGATTATCTGCATTCGAACGGAACAATGTTATTTAAAGCAAGAGCTATAACAATCGTCTGTTATAACATATATTTGTCAGTTCTCATTACAATATATAAAAACTCGCCTCACTGTTGAACTTTCAACTAAATTTTTATGACTTTCAGTTCGCTATATCCATTAGATGATACAATCAGTTTATATACAGTGACAGTGCTCTGAGTGTTCTCTGGCAAAATTTCACACAACCTCCAGAAAGGCAGGAATGAGAATAGCCTAGGATATCCCTTTCCCCCAATAGACACACATTGATTGCGTGGGTGAACAGAGTAGATCCAGATCAGCCGGCACATCCGTGCCATCTGATCAGGATCTGCACTATTTGCATTTTCATTTGACAGGTTATTTCTGACTCAAAATGCGACCAGTGCAGATCCTGATCAAACGGCATGGATGTGCTGGCTGATCAGGATCTGCACTGGTCACACATGCGCAAAAATGTGTTTATATGGAGGAAAGGGATAAACAAAAGGGACAAACTGTGTATGATTTAATTTCTAAATTTTTGTGCAAAAGCTACAAACAATATATTTGCACAGGCAAATGTATTTTTCTATAAAGACATACGTTACTTAATTTCACTTTGCTTTAATTTGTGCATTTACCATAGTGTGAAACACACAAAATTAAATTCTCACAATAGAGCACTCAAAAACTTTTAAATCGGTCAGTTTCTAGGGCGCATGTATGTATATAATAGAATTACAGCAATCATCAGCTTAACACATTCGAGTCCTGTCCATGTTCTTTCAACATATGTAAATGGTAGACAGATTCTAGGGGGAATGTTTCCTGACATAAACTACATACATTACTACACAGCTTGTCTCGTAACTCTTTAGCTTTTTTATTTAAAGTTAGAGCTAAATCACCTTCTATATCATGAAACAATTTCATGTGATCTTTAAACAATCCAGATCTATTAAAAGTCTGTTTACATAAAGTACAAGAATACTCATAAGCGCCTTTATGTGACTGTTCATGAACACGCCACGTCTTCTTGTCTTTATACTTCTTGCCACAGTAACTACACACAAAACGGAACCCTTCATGCTGCACTGATACATGAGACCTGTAGAAACTTTGCTTTATGAACGACTTTCCACAAAATTCACAAGCGTATGTTTCTTTGGTATGAGCATATCTGATATGATCCTATAAAGAGTTTTTTTATCTTGAATTGTTTCGGACAATACTGACACTGGAATGGTTTCAGGTCATGCTCACTCACTAAGTGTTTTGTCATGGATTTTTCCCCTTTACATTGGAAATCACAGTGGTCACATTTTTGAATGGGTCGCTGACGACACACCAGCATGTGGAAGTTCATCTTCTCCTCCGACGGGTACTGGTGATAACAGAACGGGCAAATTGCTGCTACGTGTACTTCGCTTGTTTTGTTATTATGAGAATGAGCTAATTGCATGTGTTCATATAAATCAACCTTCAGTTTAAAATGCTCGCTGCACTTTGAACAGCCATATGGTTTTATATCATGTGCTTTGGCCAGGTGCTTATTGATGCCTAGCTCATCTTTGGCAGTATAGTTACAAAATGAGCATTGTCTTATTGGCCCCTTCCTGCATACATGTCGGTGACTTGTCATCGTCTCCTCAGACTGAAATTCTTCCTCACAATATGGGCAGTGATAAACCTCAGGTTCGACTTTGACAATGGATTCATCATCGAACATCTCCCTCTCAATTCTTGCTAAATACTCTATTCTTCTTGAGCAGAATCTTTTATGAACCTCCAATTCTGACCTTGTTTTGAACAAGTAACCACACCCTTGGAAGCACTTTGATACCTGTAAATCTGTGCACTGCTCAGAGTGATCAAAATATTGATGTCTTAAAGTAAATCCAGCCCCACAGTTTTCACAAATGTAATCATTCTTTATTGTTTTTTTGTCCTCCTTTTTTCTTTTTTCTGAGGCTTTCTGCTGAATTTTAGACTTCCTTTTGGAGACCAACTGACTACAGTGCATAGCCCCGCTCCCCGCAACAATCATCTCTTCCGGCTCACTAAGCAGATCAGCCCCCTCCTCCGTCGAGTCAGCAGTCAGAGTGTCTTCAGACTGACTAGTTCCATCAAACTTCACAGCATTTCTTACATTTTGATTTTTGTGAGATGACAAATGCTCCTGAAGGTCTTGGTCACAAGAGAACTGCAGGCTACACTCCATACAGATGGACAGTTCAGTATTTTCAGTTTCCTGATTTTCATTTGTATCGACTTCTCCTGAGTTGTGATTTGCAAGATGAGCTTTTAAATCTTTTAAGAGTATCTTCTCATTGCACTAAGTACAAAAGAATTTAAATTTTAAACATTTTTGGTCAGCTTTATCTCCTTCACCACTTCCATTTTCCTTGACGGTGTTAAATTCAACAGTACCTTGTTTAGGATTTACCACAATGGTCTTGATGTTGGTTTTTTTTTTGACATTTTCTGTTTCAAGATCAAGAAATTCTTGTACTTCATCATCATTGATACAATCAGATAAACCCTCTTCATGTTTGCTAGAATTAGATTTGTTTGTAACACCTATAGTCTTTTTTCCTTTTTTGTTGGGGTTTCTTTTTCCCGCACTCTAACTTTGTTTATAACTTTCAAAGTCATTTTTTTTATAACGATATTAGATTCATTAGTACACTTGCTGCCGATTGTTTTCAGTTTGCTGCTGCCTGACTTAGCACTTAACAAAGATCCAGCGGGTCTGTTTGCATTGTTTTCAACCTTTTTTGTTGGATCACTATTACCATGTTTTTCTTCTGTCAAGGAACACATATCTGGTAAATAATTATAAGTGGGTTTTGATTTTACATTGTCAGGATCAGAAATATTTTTATCAACAGCCGATTCTTCATCTGCAGTTGATGCTTTCACAACAGCTGGTTCACCTTCAATAATTTCTTTGACCAAAGCCTGTTCACCATCAATAGTCTCTTTAACAGCCACTGGTTCGACTGCAGTGGTTTCCTTAACAACTGCTGGTTCACCTGCAATAATTTCTCTGATGACATCTGATTCATCTTGTATGTCTTCATTGACAACTACTGGTTCACCAGTGATAGTCTCCAAATACTTGGCTACAGCCTCATTTTTCAATAACTTTGAAGAAAGTGTTTTTTTGAAGTTCTTTTTGTAATTCATTGTTCACTGCAGTTTCTTAATATTTATTAACTTCCATTTTTAGACCTAATCTTCCAGGGCGTCTCTGGCCTGTTTTTTTGCCAAGATTTTCGATACCATCAGAAACATCATCCAAATTCTCATACACTTCAAAATCTTCACAACTGTCAATGATATCTTCTAAGCGAGACCCACTTTCTGGGATAGGTTTTGTAGTTTTCTCTGGAACATACTCATTGAAAACAATTGAACATTCACACAGTTTTTTAACAGTCCCATCCACAATCAATGGCAGCTTGAATTTAGCTATCGTATCTCCTGGGTTAAGAGGTCTATCTAGATAAATAACATCATCAATTATTGCAGATGAGTACTCCTTTTTCACTTCTGCTGGATAGTCCAAGGGTGTTACCTGGATGACTGACAAACCAGCCAGGGTTGACAGAGAAATGTGAGCCGAATGACCTGTATCGTTCTCTGCTGATGATGTGTAACTACCAGCAATCAGCGTGTGTTCTGATGGAGCTAATGTGTCTTGTGGAGTGTAACTGTTAGACTGGAGAGGGCGCCTCGATGCTTGTAAATTGTCTTGTAAAGTGTAACTGTCTGACTGGAGTGTGCGTCCTGATCCATGTAAACTATTCTGCACATTGTAACTGTCTAAATGTGACAGGTGTTCTGATGTTTGTAACATGTAGCTCGTTGCAGACGGTGTAACTTTATTCTCAGTAGTGTAACTGACTGACTGCTGTGGGTGTCCAGATGCTAGTAAAGTGTCCTGTACAGTTCTATCACTCTGTGTTAGCCAATGTTTTGGGATGGATGGCTGATGTTGTAAAGAACTAGGTTCAGGGTATAGCTGAGAGCTGCCATTGTTGTTCAATATGCTGAAATGGTATCCAGAATCTCTCACTTCCATTGGTGGCTCCTCATACGCCTGAAAACCAACATAAAATACTTAACATTATTTCATAAATAATTATTTAATCTTTAATATTTACCCTATTTTAAGTGTTCATACAGATTTACTAGTCTACTTGGTTTAAAATGTATTTGTTTATTTAATGTGACATATAACCAACATGTGATATAGATGAAAAGGGAACTTTGAAAGCCATCGAACATGAGATTGTTTGCAACAGTCCAGCTTTTGTAGGACAGCGTTGGACATCAGATCCAGATTGAGGCAGTAGTTTTCCACAAAACTATGATTTACTGGCTTCATAAGTAAAACAGATGATATTTAGATTTGTCTTTTGTATGGTTAAAAGTCACAAGAATGGTATATACTCCTTCTATAAAATCTATTGGCAGATCCATAAACTATAAGAGGCTATAGAAGAACATTGGCAGACCCATAAGTGGTTTAGCACTGTATTGGAACCACACAACATACCATACATACTATCCTATTCTTAGGATTCCTTGTTAAAAATCTATCAAAATGAAAATTCTTACTAGTTTTATCTGTCCCCATGCTTAATTAATCTGTTTAGAAGGAAAGTAAACCATAACAATTACATATTGATATATTTCACTATATGAGCAAGTGCTAGAACCGTATTTCTTATCAAGGAATTTTGAATATTAAATAAAAAACATAACCTAAGGTTAGTGAATCAGTCTCAGATCTCAAGACTCTCACTGGTCAGTTCTGAGACTTCTCAATATCAACCAATCAAATTGCCAAGAACTGAGACAGGTTTCCACTCTCAGCTTTATCACTTTACAACTTCAGTTCAGAGACTGCTCAATTTCAACCAAACAAATTGCTGAAATCTGAGACTTGTCTCCAAGTTTGAAACCTGATAAAATACAATACTTAAATCAGGAAATTACCACTTGAATATAATAATTCCAAGGTTTTTACATTTATATGGGAACAAGCGAATTCGTTGAATTTATATCCCTTGCCGAGTACTGGTTATTACTAACACAACAGCTGAAGACATAGGGCTTTATTTAGATATTTATCATGGCAAAAACAGTGAAAAAAAAAACTTCGGATGGTGAAAAGGGTTGGGCAGCGCACCAGAATATAAGAATGAGATGTAAAGTCTTCAAGTTGTTGAAATGAAGAACGCAGTAGCAGAGGTGTAGAAATTTTCTTTGACCCACTCGCCCTGCAGGTTGAGTGCACTCGCGGGTCGGTATAAAACGCAGACAATATAGAATATAGAAGGTTGCAGACAATATAAACAAAGAAGGGGTGTGAAAAACGCAGACAATATAGACAATGAAGGAAACTAGAAAACGCAGACAACATAAAATAAATACAAAATGTTTTTGTTGTTTAAATTAATAATATTTGAAGCTAGAAAATAAAGAAAAGGCTTTTATTATCGATAAATTTAAGTGATTATGTTAAATTAATCTAATAGTTTTCATTCACTAGGGTAAAGTAATAATTAATTCAAATGGTAATAATGACAATTTTTTATGAATAGATTAAGAGAGAGATTTAGACTTATTTATCAAAGAAGTAAACAAAAAGGGAAGAAAATTTATGTAGTAAGGTAATAATTAACTGGTAATAATGACAATCTTGTGATGATTGATTATGAATAAAAGTGTGATCAAATTATGATTAAATTTGGTAGATCTTCGGTATAGTTTTCTAAAAAGGTAAAGATATCGAAAATCGGACATTTATAGGGTACTTAATTATTGCATAGTAATGGATGATTTTTGTTCATAAATATTTTTAGTTTTTTTGTTGGATCGTAAAACAAGCGTCCTACTATTAGAAAAAACCTTCATGTAGAAAAAGCGTAAATATTTAAATCCTCTCCCCCTGTAACTTTCGATAATAGTCATGTATAATAGTCATGTATAACTTTAATAGTAGTCATGATAATAGTCATGTATAACTTTCGTTGCATCTTTCTATTGCTTTCTTACCAACCGGAAGACCTTTTCTTTGTATTATGTAATATACTGTGTTATATTGCCCTTATTGTATATTACCATACTTGGGTGTAAATAAAAGATCTGTTCTGTTCTGTTCTACTAAACACTGAAATGCCATGCACATTTAATTATTTATTTCATATGCTTGTTTGAGAGTATTTTGTTATAGCTGTACTTTTACGTTATTACTACTAATTAATTTATATAAATAATTATTAAAACATTGCAAACACTTTATATTAAAATGTAAAAGTCCAGCTACATTCAGGCCACACCACGTGGAGGCACTCTTGCTGTGGCACTTTTTTTGGAAATCGCCAAAGTTTCTTAAGATGGAAATTTAGTCATACTTGTTGTTTGTTTTTTATTTTGGAAATTTTATTATCCTAATGTGTCGCAAATGCAATTGCAAAAAGGCCACAATCTACACTGTTAGATTGTTTTTGGAGCTTGGAACAATAATAGAAATTGATTTTAAGTTTTAAGTTCACTTTGCCTGAGACATTGCCGATCAGTAATCTTTAATTTAGTTAATTAACAGCACTTTTACATGCATATATCATGATAATAAATTAATCAAAATAATTATCATTATTGATTAACTATAATTATGATTGTTGCATTTTTTTCACAACAAGAACAAATCACCTGGAATCGATAAAATGAACATTGAACATAATATTTCAGTATATGATTTTATTTCTCCATTCTTGTTAAAACTATATAATATAATGTTTCGAAACTGTGATTACTCTACGTATTTTGGTTCTGCATGTTAATTCTACATTAAATTACACCCAAATATTTAATTCTTAAGAAAAGTTAGACTTTATTATCATATATTAAGAAACAATGTTTTATTTAAACTGATATATCGTTCTTATGGCTAAAGCTTTAACAAAAAAGAATTTCTCAAGCATATCTGCCTCCTAATTTTAAAATTTATACAAAATTACGACATTATTGGATTTCAGGAAACAAAACCCGATAATCTTGATAGTGTGATTTTACAAAATTTTGAAACTTTTTCCAAAATCAGAAAAGATGTGTCGAGAAAAAAGTCAGGCGGCTTATGTCTTGCAGTAAAAACATCTATTTTAAAGTATGTCTCAGTTATAGAAACAAATAGTCGTTTTGTATTATGGTTTAGTCTTTCTAATAATCTCACGCGTCATGGTGATATTTTATATGGCGTAGTATACTTGCCACCAGAAAATTCTAGATTTTCTATAGATGACCCTTTTGCTGAAATACAGGAAGAAATTGAATCATTTCAATCAAGGTATAATCGAATATGTATGTTTGGAGATTGGAACTCACGCACTAAAAATTTGAATGATTTTATTTATCCAGATTACGAATTTTTTCACGAAAACAATCTGGAAGATGTTTTCTTCGATTTACAAAGAGAATTTAGTGATTTTCAAAACACTAACGTTTCACTTAATAGAATAAACTCTGATAATATGACAAACAATTACGGATATAGATTTATAGAATTTCTTCAAAGAAATACTATGTTTATATTAAACGGTAGATCTGTGGGTGATTCCAATGGTAAAACTACTTGCCAAAGTATTAGTACCGTAGATTATTTTGTTACTACATCAAATTTATTCAAGTACATAAATAATATGACTGTGATTGATTTTTGTCCTATGCTGTCTGACTGTCATAACCCAATTTGTCTATCGATGTGTTTCGATATTCCTAAAATTAACAACAGCAAAGAATTATTTAACCAACAAGAGAATATTAAACTTTGGGATGATCCAAAGGCCAGCAACTTCATTAGAAATATAGATTCCAGAAAAGTTGAGACTATTTTAAATGAATTAACTGAGATAGAGCATAATGAAAATTTCGCCAATTCATCCATAAATGAAACTGTATGTAAAATCAATGATATCTTTACATCTGCTGCGCGTAACACTTTCGGAACATACAAGCCTAAACGAGAAATAATAAATAATGAATACAAATACAAGTCATCGTGGTTAAATCGTGATTGTAAAATAGCGAGAAAAAATTTTCATAGAGCCAAATACCGCTACAAATTAAGAAAACAAATGAAAATAAAACAAACATGACGAGAGAAAGTCGAACTTATAAAAACATTATGAACAGAGAGTTTGGAAAATTTCAAAAGCAAAATATAGAAAAATTAAAAAATTTAAAGAAATCAAACCCTAAACAATATTGGAAAATGATAAATGGAAAAAAGAAAAATACTTGTGAAGCTCAAATTAATGACTTATTAGAACATTTCAAAAATATAAATAAATCTCCCGAAGAAAACGTCAACAATAATTTACCTCGTGATAACAATATAAATGATAATTACAATGACGAACTAAACAGAGCGATAACTTCTGAAGAAATTGAATGCGCGGTTAAACTTCTGAAATTAGGTAAATCATCTGGCATTGATCTTATATTAAACGAACACATACGCTATTCTTTGACCGTTCTCAAAGATGTTTATGTAAAATTATTCAATATTGTTTTAAATACGGGAATAATTCCAAAAGACTGGACTATAGGCATTATAAATCCAATCTATAAAAATAAAGGTGACAGCTCTGATCCCTCAAATTATCGTTCTATTACGCTATTAAGTTGTTTAGGTAAACTGTTCACCTTAATACTAAATTCAAGACTACAGAATTACACAATCGATCGTGATTTGATAAATGAATATCAAGCAGGCTTTAGAAAAGGATTTTCGACAGTTGACAATATTTTTGTTTTGAACTCTCTTATAGATCTTTTAAGAAACCGAAAGAAAACCCTTTTCTGTGCGTATGTCGATCTAAAAAGTGCATTCGATACTGTTTGGAGGGCTGGATTATGGCACAAACTCTATTCAAACGATATAAACGGTAAATTTTTGAATGTAGTTAAAAATATTTACGAAAACGCAAAATCGTGTATTAATGTTAATGGTGTAAAATCAGAATTTTTTAATTGCTCAATAGGAGTACGCCAAGGTGAAAATCTCTCACCTTTACTTTTTTCTCTCTACTTAAATGACTTGCATGAATTTTTCAACACTTCAGGTACCGTTAATGGCATAACGTGCTCCACTCATGAGTTTGACAACGATATAATTAGATTTATGAAATTATTTATTCTCTTATACGCCGATGATACAGTAATACTAGCAGACTCGGCAAGTGACCTACAATCCGCATTAAATGTCTATGAACAATTTTGTGATTTTTGGAAACTTACCTTAAATACGTCCAAAACCAAAATCATGGTGTTCTCTCGAGCACGAAATATCCATTATGATTTTAAATTCAAAAACCAGACTCTCGAAATAGTAAATGAATATAAATATCTCGGTATAATGTTTAACAGAAACGGTTCCTTTAGCAATGCAAAAAAACACATAGCAAATCAAGCAACTAAAGCAATGTACGCCCTTCTACGTAAATCAAAAACTATGTCACTACCAATCGATCTCCAAATAGAACTTTTTAATAAAACTGTTAAACCAATATTATTGTACGGTTGCGAAGTATGGGGTTACGGAAACAATAGTATCTTAGAAAGAGTTCAATTAAAATTCTTAAAATATTTGCTAGGACTTAAATCTACCACCGCTACATGTATTGTATACGGCGAAACAGGAGTCAAACCCCTCCATATTGATATAGAAACAAGAATGATTTCTTACTGGTCAAAATTATCATTACCGGAAAACGACAAACTTGCTAGCTCTATATATAAATGTGTTCTTAGCAATTTAATACATACCCCAAATCTACCACGATCAAGATTCAGTTGGTTAAAAAATGTCCAAAACATTTTAATTAAATGTGGTTTAAATAATGTATGGGTTACCAATAATTATCCCAATTCTAAATGGCTAACGGAAACAGTAAAACAAAAGCTTTCTGATTTATTTCTCAATGAATGGTACTCCGATCTTGAACAATCAGGTAAATGCAGAAATTATAAATTATTTAAAACAGAATTTAAATTCGAAAAATATTTGATATATACAAATTCAAAGCAGCTCAAGTATATGATAAAATTTAGAACAAGAAACAACAGATTACCCGTCGAAACAGGAAGCTGGAACAACACAGCCCTTCATCTAAGAGTATGTAATCTTTGTCATAGATCTATAGGTGACGAATTCCACTATATATTTGAATGTTCATTTTTCAGTAATAGTAGAAAACGGTACATCAATACAAGGTTTAGTTCAAGACCAAACATACATACATTTAGTTTTTTAATGAATATAAACAATGTAGACACAAATGAATATCAGAAACTGTGCTTGTTTGTTAAAGAAATAATACTTAATGTCAGGTAAAATCTAGTGTACTATATTCTTTCCTCTTAGGTTACTCTCTCTTTGATACGTTTCTTTTTTGTTCTTTTTTTTTTTTACTGTTTTCCTTCTTCAAATAACAAGATAGCTACTTTATTACGTACATTCTCTAAATCATCAATTGATCAGTTATGTTTCATTGTTGTCTCGTTTTTGCTATGAATATTTTGCTGTACCTCATGCTATCATGTACCATGATCTGAGAGAAATAAATTGTATTGTATTGTATTGTATTCCTAATTAACTTGTGCTAATTGAATAATTCAGACAATATCCATATAGTTTTGACTCCTCCCACACTGAATGACAACACCCCAACTGTCAGATTAAGCTGTCATGGATTATCCAATGGAGTTAGGTAATATGACATGGGACACAAGCTGATAAATAAACAGTAGCGAATTGGAAAGTATAGTATGCAAGCCCCCTTCTAATTATCATGTCACAGAGGATATGCAAGTTTAGATCAAAATCAAAGATTCTGCAGATCTTGTAGTTTTAAGTGTTTTAGAAAATAGACATTTTAGGAATAATATTAAGCAAAATATTTCTGTCATTGGCATACAAATAAAATCCATCAAAATTTGAAACAATGTTATCTAATTTGCCAAACGGATAAGAGAATAAGCTTAAATAATAATTACAGAATATACTGTATTTAATATTTTACTTATGTTTAGTAGGATACCCATCACTGTGTCAAAAGGCCAATACCCCAGTGTCTGCATTGTCCAGAATCATTAGACCCTATCAATAGTATACTGATCAATGGTGTCAGAGATAATTAGCGAATAAACAAGGGATTTTATTGGTAACCTAATTGCTGTCACCATCAAGATAATCTAGAATTTGCCTTGTAGTATTTCAATACTTTACTATTCTTTAATGAATAATTTTCCAAAATTAACTATACAGCAAATGCCAAAAAAATTTATAGTGAGAATTATTTTAAGTATAATGTTGTTTTTTGTTGTTTTTTTATATTCTAGTTTTGTTATACAGAGTTGCAAAATGTTGTTACTAATTGATTTAAAAGTATTTGAAAATCTAATGTAAGGCAATTGTGTGCTTTTTTACATAAATAATCTTGTTCCTATTCTGGAAAATCATATTATTAATACTTAATTAATACCAAATTACCATTATTACAACTTGTCATGGTCATGCATTACACACTGCTATTTCGTTTATGTAAAAATTCAACGTTAATAATATAGATCTATTATAATATACATTTGATATGAATTGTTAAAACACTCAAAATATAACATCGTCCGTGATTTCATGGATTTTATTTAATTAATGTTATCAATGTATTTTAGCTAATATTCGATGATTTAATAGAATTTTCGCCACCTGGATAACTTTATTTCAAAAGAAAAAATATTTAACAAAACATAAAAAAAAATCAGTGTCAATCTATAAATCTACATAATTATATATATAAGGGGAATACAGATAAAGTCATGGAGCTTGTTACAAACAATATCTGTACTAAACTGGAATATTCACTTCTTACATAACCAAATTATAAATATTACTTAATGAATAAAATGCAAAATGAAATGGTTAAATTCTTACCAATTTACTCATGTTGTCTTTGAAGTATTTTTGTAACAAACATTGCTTTTTATCTTACTGCAATTTTGAACTGATAATTTTTGTCCCAATTGTTATTTACCTCTTTAAAAAAATAATTCGCTTTTTTCAAGACTTCTTGTTTCACAAAACATTTCAGTTAAACAATACCCAAGATCAATCAAACTTAATCATAATTTGATCACACTTTTATTCATAATCAATCATCAAAATGACTGTCATTATAACCAGTAAATTATTACCTTACTACAATTTTCTTCTCTTTTGTTTACTTTTTTGATAAATATGTTGCTAAATTTCAACAAAAGCTGTTTGTTCTAAGATCAATCAAACTAATTCATTATTTGATCACACTAAAATCATTCATAAAAAATATTGTAATTATTACCATTTAATTATTACCTTACCCTAGTGAATGAAAACTATTAGATTAATTTAGCATATCACTTAAATTTATCATTAATAAAAGCTCTTTCTCTATTTTCTACAGCTTCAAATATCATTAATTTAAAGAACAAAAACATTTTGTATTTATTTTATGTTGTCTGCGTTTTCTAGTTTCCTTCATTATCTATGTTGTCTGCGTTTTTCAACGCCCTTCTTGGCCTATATTGTCTGCAGCCTTCTATTTTCTATATCGTCTGCGTTTTATTCTGTGCCTGCACTCGCCCTTACAGAAAGTACACTCGCCCTTACATTTTAAATAAAATACTCTTTCTGTTGCAATTTTCGTTTTTCTTTTCGTTCTCTCTCTTTCTTACTGTCTCGCTCGCTCTCTCGCTTTTCATCATCACCCGTACCTTGTGTAAAAAAACGTTATCTTCATTTGTTTCTACATAAGTTTTGACATACAGCGGGAAAATACGTGGACTTGCAGCCTCGTTCTGATTTGGGAAACCCAATGAGGATAAAAATAAATTGCTGCTGTTACCTTTACATCAGAAACGTTCCGAATACACCGGAAATCGACCGAAATTCGGGAAATCGAATTTTGTAAACAAAGTGAAAAAATTTCATTTTTCGGAGAAAACTAATGTGGTTTGCTGAAAAATTTACTCGCCCGGCCGGTCGAGTGTTTCGGTCGCTTCGCTCGACCCAACGGATCATTTACTCGCCATGGCGAGAGATCGAGTGGAATTCTACACCTCTGAGTGTAGAAGTAGCGCTGATATTACTCTATATGCATAGTGCATAACTTATCAAAGGCCCATAACTCTGTGTTAAACGGTCAGACCAGAACAAGACAACAATATCGGCATCTTGTTTGGTATTGATGATTTCCAAAGTTTCATTGAAATCCATCCGGTAGTTGCAGAGAAATAGCAAGGACACGAATACTGCTCTACATGCGAAATGCATAACTTATCAAAGGGCCATAACTCTGTGTTAAAAGGTCTGACTGGAACAGGACGACAATATGCGCATCTCCTGTTGGTATTAAAGGTTTTCAGAAACATTCATTGAAATCCATCCAGAGAAATAGCGCAGAAACGAATACTGCTGTATATGCATAATGCATAAGTTATCAAAGGGCAATAACTCTGTGTTAAACAGTCTGACTGGAACATGACGACAATATGCGCATCTCCTCTTGGTTTTAATGGCTCCCAGAAAGTTTCATTGAAAACCATCCAGTAGTTGCAGAGAAATAGCAAGGAAAGGAATACTGCTCTATATGCATCATGTATCAGTTATCAAAGGGCAATAACTCTGTGTTAAACAGTCTGACGGAACAAGACGATGATATGCACATCTCCTCTTGGTATTGATGGTTCCCAGAAAGTTTCATTGAAATCCATCCGATAGTTGGAGAGAAATAGCGAGGAAATGAATACTGCTCTATATGCATAATGCAGATGGACAGCATGACAGTGTGACGGACCGACAACGCCAAAACAATATCCCCCTCCCGATTTCATCGGCGGGGGATAATAAGGGATATACCTGTTGCTCGGATGTATCCAGAGGTTCAATGATTCTGGTAGCTTCATTGTACGGGAATGCGGAGTACTCTTCATGGAGAAGAACGTGCTCAGTCAGGATTTTCAACTGGATTTTCATACCACACACCTGGCAGGTGTACACATCTGACAACCCTGAACCTTCCATACTTCCAAATGGTTGACTGGAGAAAGGAAATGCATAAATGTATTAAATGAACTGATACACCAAAATAATAAATTCGCAGAGGGATCAGAGTTCCCACAGATTTTGGGTGGAGAAAAAATATTAATGTGAAAAGTCTACTAGTGGGGAACAACTACACTGTCTCAAAAAATAAAGTTCCAGTGGGGGGGGGGGGGGGCCTATGGATTTTTCATGGTCAGAATTATAAATATATCTGGGAAAGAGGAATGGATGAGTCACAGTTGAGCAAATAATGTTAGAAAATTACAGGCTATTTTACCCATCCAACTTTAAAGTTCAAAAGGGATCAAATATCACAAATATTCAAAAAATTACAAAGTGATGTTTATTAGCTAATAATGACCAATCTTGGCACTAGAGCTCTTTTAAGCCTATTTAGCTCTATTTAGCTCTACTGACATACTGGCCAGGAAAGTCAGGGGCCAGTAACTCTAAGCCGTCCTTAAATTTATCCTTACGAATATGTTAATGATGATACAACTATCGCATTAGCTAATTTAATGACGATGTAACAGGCATTACTCAAAACAAGTGTTACGTCATCATTAGTTAAACTTACTCTGTAATCGTTGTACTTTTTCCAAGCGGCATATATGAAACATATTTGATGTATCAAAGATAAACACTGGGTAAAATTCGTTTAAAATGGCAGAAAGGAAAAGAAAATTTGGAAACGAAAATACATGCATTTGGTTAAGTTTTTTGCTGTATAGTTTAAAGCAAACACATTTTGCCAAATGTATGTATATGTATTTCAAATGTTAAATGAAGCTTTTATTTTGTACGTGTGATGTATGTTAGAAAGAAGACGGTCTCTTGTGGGAAGAAAATGTTATATATTCTTGAACAAAGGACTGGCTTAAGCTAAACTCTACATCTAAAAATATTCACTAGCTTTGTACAAAAATTATCCTGAAGTGCCTGTCATCCACGCATTCAAAGTATTAATTGTAATAATTTCCAAGATTTTCGCTGCGGATTTATCTTCTGTAAGATATAACAAATGCTTTAAAGTTGTTGTTAAATACATGTAATGACAAAGGCATTACGTAAATGCTTCAAGTTACACTACAGATACTGAATGATGGCTTAACGAAGACATAATAATCATCGTTAGGTTAACGACAGCTTCCTGTTACTCACCCCAGGACCCCTAAACAGGTGTCTGTGTGGAAATATTGATCATCAGCTTATTTCTGCCTTTTTAACCTTATCTATAACGTAACGACTTTCCTCAAGTTGCATGTAATACTTCGGGCACCATTACAATTTTCTTGGTCTGGGAAATCAATATCTTTATCAAAATCAACTCTTTTGTTTAATTTGACTAAATGTCTTTGATTGCGTTCTATTGTAGATCTAGGTGTATCTACAACAAATGACCTTGGGCGCGAAGCCTCTTGGATAACTTTGCCTTCTATGTTAGCATCTTTAATATAAACGCTATCCCCCTGTTTTAACAGAGGCAGTGAACGGGTATTCTTAGCCCTGTCATAATTTCGCTTCGAATACAACCGATTTTGAGTTTCAGTTTGGTGCAACTTTTTGCTGTCGCAAGGCTTCGGCATTAAGTTTTCCGGCATTGTAGGCAATTTTGTCTGGATTTTTCTCCCAAAGAGAATAACCATTTGCTAACGGAGTAGCGCGATAATTTAGCAGCGCAACATACGGGTCTGTATATTTGCCTAGTAAACGTTTAACTGTTTGTACCCCCCTTTCAGCCTCTGAATTGCCTAATGGATATCTGGGACTGCTTGTCCTGTGTTCAATACCGAATTCATCGGTAAACTGCTTGAAAGCACTAGACGCGTATTGCGGGCCATTATCACTAACAATGACATCACAGATACCATGCCTTGCTAATATCGATTTGAAATGTATGATAACATCTTCCGAAGACGTTCTATTTAACTTCGCTATCTCAATGTACCTAGAATAGTAACAAATTACTAAAAGATAGGTATTGCCTTTCCAAAAAAATAAATCAGTACCCAACTTCTCCCACGGTCGGGAAGGAAAGTCAGTAGAAATCATTGGTTCTGCGTGATCGTTTCTCATCTTTGAGCATACATCGCACGATTTCACAAGAGTTTCAATGTCTTTGTTAATCCCTAACCACCAAACAGAGTCCTGTGCTCGTTGCTTGCATTTTACCATGCCTTGGTGGGCCTCGTGTATATGAGATAAAATATCTGTCCTTAACTCTGTAGGGATAAATAACCTATTATTTCTCATAAGAATCCCATTGTTCATTGTTATCTCACCCCTAAAACGCCAGTATAGTTTTGAAACTTCACAGCCTTTACTTTTGACATTTGGCCACCCATGTTCGCAAAATTCCATTAACTTTTGACACACAATGTCTGTCTTTTGTTTGGACTTGATTTGCTGTAACCTTCTATCTGATGCCGGCAAATGTTTGATAACACAATCAACATATATTTCGGTCTCAGCACAATTTTGTTGCTCCTCAAATGTCAACTCATCACAAACAGAATTCCTGCTAAGTAGGTCAGGCATAAATAATTGTTTCCCAGGGACATGTGAAATTGTATAGGAAAAATACATGAGTCTTAGCCTAAACCTTTGTATCCTTAAAGGAAGATCACTTAGATCTTTTTGACCTAGTAACGGTACTAATGGCTTGTGGTCTGTGTTAATATGGAAGACTTTTCCAATCAACATATCACTATGTTTTTCACAGCCATAAGTAACGCCTAGTGCCTCTTTTTCTATGGTAGAGTACCTCTGTTCTGTCGGTGACAGTGACCTTGAAGCGTAAGAAACAGTTTTCAGGTCCCCATTTTCTTGATTCTGGAGTACCACTACCCCAATGGCATAGCTCGATGCATCTGTCATAACTACAGTGTCCTTATTTGGATCATATAAAGCTAAAACAGGAGCATTTATTAGAACATGTTTGATCTTATCAAATGCTTCTTGTTGTTCAGAACCCCAGTGAAAGTGATTCTTAGTACTCAATAAATCTCTAATTGGTTTTGAGTACTCAGCTAACAGTGGTGTAAATTTGCCCATCTGTGTTATGGCATTCCATCTCGCCCCACTATGTGACCTACAAATTTGACCTGGGCCTTCTTGAACTCGCATTTAGAAGGGTTAAGGGTTAAATTAGCTTGCTCTAATTTGTTTAGGACTGTTTTTAGTCTAGAGTCATGCTCATGCTCAGTCCGTCCGTAAATCAAGACATCGTCTGTCTGACATAGAACCCCCTCAATGCCTTCAAGTATCTGTGACATTCTTTTTTGGAAATATTCACTACTACTTGATAAACCAAACGGTAGTCGGTTAAATGCAAACCTTCCGTAAGGAGTTATGAAAGTGGTAAGCAATTTGCTCGCTTCAGCAAGCTGTACCTGCCAAAAGCTGCTCGTAGCATCTAACTTGCTAAAATACTTCGCGTTTGCCATTAGTCCTAGACTCTGGTCTATTATAGGTAAAGGGAAGTTTTCGCGGCGCACGCTTTTGTTTAACTGTGTCAAATCAACGCATATGCGGACTTCTCCATTGCTCTTGGGCACACAAACCATGCCTGCACACCAGTCTGTGGGCTGGTCTACCCTAAAAATGACATTGGACTTTTCCATTTTCTCAAATTCAAGTTTGACTTTAGGAAGTAATGGAATCGGTACGCGACGCGGTACATTGAGTGAATATGGCTTTGCGCCATCATTCAAAGAAATGCAGTACTCTCCTCCCAACAGTCCTAATTCGTTAAATAGCGATGGATGATCACGTCTAACAGACTCTAGTGAAATGATTTCATCAACGGTATTTAAGCTGAATAATCTTAAACCGGTTATCGCTGGTCGACCTAACAGACACCTGTTAATCCCGCGTACTACAAATATTTTTTTCGGCTGTCATATATGACTCATTTGACAACGTTTCGGTGAACGTGCCTAGAACATTTAATTGCTTGTTTCCCGGACCAAACAACTTTCTATTTGTTTTCCGCAATTTTGGTATGTTCAGGGACTTAAACACATTTTCTGAAATTACAGTTACATCTGCACCAGTGTCGATTTTGAAACTGATATAATTATGTCTCACCTTCAACTTTGTGTTCCATGAGCCATTCTCTCCTGTTTCTATTGCTCCCAGAAAATCACTCTCATCTGAAAGTTCATTTAGTGTTTTTGTTCTGCAGCATATAGCAAAGTGATCCATCTTTTCACATTTGTAACAGCTTTTCCCTTTCGCAGGGCACTTTCCCTGAATATGTTTACGGTTACACCTAGAACATTGTTTCTGTCCTTCAGACATGGGTTGTTGCTTTTTGTTGCTTGTATTCTGATGTTGCCCCCGTTGTCCACCCCAATGTTGTTCTGGTCGTGCTCCTCGGCTGACCTCATCCGCTGTCCCTTGCTCGGTGCTATGTTGATCTTTGACTTGAAGTTTAACAATTTCGCTCTGCCTAGCCACTTGAATAGCCTTTTCAAGTGTCAGCTCAGATTCCAGTTGCATCTTTTCTGACAAATTCAAGTCAAGAATTCCGATAACTATCCTGTCTCTAATTTGTTCAACTTTTGTGTCTCCCGGAAAAGCACAGTTTTCTGATAATTCGTACAGTGATCGAATGAACGACTCTACAGTTTCCCCTTGGTTTTGACGTCTCGAATGGAATTTGGCACTAAAATACTTATCGAATTCTCCCAAGACAGTGTCATATTTCTTTTTGTCGTCATCTGATAAATTGAATGATTTCATCAAATTGTCAGCATTCTGACCCATTGTGTATATTAATGTGGCCACCTGAATGTCTCCATCGTCTTTATGTAGCTTGGATGCTGTTCTGTAGAATGAAAACCTTTGCTTCCACTCATCCCATTTGCTCGGGTTTGTAAAATCAAAATTTTCTGGAGGTGATAATTTTGCCATTTTTCTTCTTATGGTTTTATTTAATTCCAACGATTTTGAGTTCACACTGTCTAGTAACAATTTCAAGACAAATAATCCATGTTTACAATTGAATGTAAGCCCATTACATTTGCAATGTAGTGCAAGTCCGACAATTGTCAGTTTTCAATTTAATGAAATTACAACGCTTCTGAATTACAATTTAATGTAAGTCCACATTTACAATTTAATGTAAGTCCATAAGTTCACTTCTGACACCATGTTATGTCATTGTCTTGACGGTTTATCCATGGTAAGGGTTCGAGGCCCAATATGAATAACGCTTTGATAGATTACTACAGTTTAATCTACATGATATAAGTGCTACGAGAGTATTTAATACAATGCATCTAAAAAATTGAGGCATGCTTATTATGTAGCGCAGTGACAGCAACTCTTGTACTAAGAGTGTTGTTATGTCCCTTGGTATGATACACAACAAAAGGGTAATAAAGACGCGAAACGTCTAGACATCGTAAACGGTATAAAATTACCTATTGGAAGACTGTCCCGCAGGTAGCCATGAATGTTATCATTTTGATTTGTGGCAGTTTTGGGGTGAAATTATTAGCCTTGACAAGGATTCGGAACGCGGACCTACAAATTACCAAGCCGACGCGCTATCGAGCTCAACTGATTCGAAAACTTATACCCGTAGGTTTGAGGGAAAAGATTTAAGCTTTATATACCAGTAGTAGTACGTATATATAACAAGGTCAAATATCAATAATATCAAATGAAGCACCCGACAAGAAAGAAATTGTCTTATCCATGTTTATTTTAAAGTGGTTTTAAATATTTTATCAAATTGCGAGGAGTAAAACTAAATGTAAGTCGGCAAAGTTGCATACTCAACAAATAAATAGGTAGAAATTAAACATTTATCGCCTTGGAACTTGTAGAAAACATGGCTTTTACATTTATTTCGATAACTGTCGACCAACGTCACGTTTCTTCGTTGAAAATCTTAAAATCTTCATAATATCTGATACACTTTTAAAATTTAACAGTGTTCATATCATCAAATGTAGGCATTCGATTTTCACATACTAATAATCTAAAATACACATATATTAAAGTAACTAAACATCGACTCGGGGAGGGGGGGGGGGAGGGAATTATCAATACACTTGAACCATCCGTTATTTTTCTGTCCATTTTTCCTTACTTAGTCTGATAAGCACGATGATCGATAGTTAACTATCCACAAATTTGTTCAACATCCATTAAATTCATTATATTTTGCTTTTTACAGACATGTCGTTTGAAAACAGAAACCTTCCTATTCGTTAAATAGCCTAAAATACAGTGATGTCTGCTAGTGATGACATAAAGATAAGAGGAGCGTTCTAATTAGTCGAACGATTTGTGTGCAAAGTATTTCCCCGGACTAAGTCAATAGTTCTACCAATCGGAACGCTCCGAACAAAAGCGTCAGGGATTTCCGGAAGTCGCACTCGGGAGAAGAATTTATGAAAAAATAACCTGCATTTCGGAGGCCGTTTTCTGTTGAATATTACGCGTATTTCGAGCTTTTGGCGAGACTTTTCGACATTTACTGTTAGATCAGACCCTGTTGCGTTGAACCAAACAGCTGTCATGCTGGAACCCTCCGTATTACAGGAAAACAGCCTCTCGAACGGGGGTAGTGGTTGGAGCCGTTCCTGACCATTATTCAATTATATACACAGAAATACATATTTTTTAAGAATACGATTTTACGGTGTATTTTAGCATATTTTGATAGAATGATATACTATTAGTGAATTGACAACATTTTTACAAAAAAGGGCGTATAAGTAAGGGTTGGCAGGGGGTGGGGCAGCTGGTCAAGCGCCAGTGATGGGGAATGATCGTCATAACTCAACGACGTATGGGTATATTGGTCTCATATTATATCAGCATGTAGATAAATCCGAATACGCATCGAATCATGTTCCCCGGTTAATAAAAACGAGACAAGCTGACCACCTACCTTTCCGGGTCAAAATAAACATCGACAGAACTGTCACCGGACGTTTGCAGAACAATTTTCTCGCTTCACCAGCGGTGACGGTTGTGTGTCATTCCCTCCCACACCCCCCCCCCCCCCCCCCCCCGTGAAAATGGACGTCACATTTAACATTTGTTATAAACATATTTTGGGATATATGGACATGATTGCTTATTCAAGTATGGTATATAATAATAGATCAAAAAAAACTTTAAAGCCTCTAGATAATTAATATGTAAAAATTGTATGCCACCAATTCTTAATTGTTGATGCGCCTGATACTTATTACATTTTCACAATATTCGGTACACTCGGGTATGTATTTTGAGAGTGTAGGACACAAAATATGTATTAATCTTGCTTTCGGTCTTTCCGTTAAAACGGTGTTACATAATTTAAGAATATCTGCGTCTGTATCAATTTATTCATTTTGACACAACATTAAACGTTAACCACGAAACAATGTCATAGAAAACATATAAATAATCAACACAAAGTTTTCTTGAAATCTGATTTCAGGGTTTACGTTGCATGGCATGTATCTGACTTCAGGGTTAACAACTGAAAATTAAATCGAACTTTCCAGTTAACCATTATCACTCACCATGTCAGCTTTGAAACGTTGTTGACGTTTTGAAACAAAAAATTAGTCAGTGAAAATTGGCCTGACTACAGATAAATGATGGTTGTTTATGTTTCTCTTACTAAATTCGTTGCAATCGCTGGATGAAAAGTGATATTTCTCGCCAAATACAAAAATTCATAAGAAACTCACTTTACACACAGTTTTCTTCCAAGATTTAAAGCATTTGCACTCGAAAAATATATGACAAGATTCGCTGTTCTCTTTTGAAACAATACTTACCAGTTCCGAATGGAAACCGTGGCTTAACGTGCCAAAAATATGAATTAAACTCACCTAGTGTCGACTCCGTTTATTTTTCGTAACCTGTTTTCGAGTTAACAATCGGTTTTCCAGTTAACGGGTTGAACGGTGTGACTCTGCGCTTTTGTGTTTTCGTTCAACAACGAAACCTTAACGTTGTTTGTACGGACCCTGTTTTTTTTACAATTTTATAAATAGATCTAGGTTGCTTTTTATTCACGTTGTATGAACAATTATTGATTTAGTTAAAACATTGAGAAACAGAATGGGAAACCTATGCCAGTGGAAGTTTTCGCGAAACGGGGAAATACTGTTTCTAAATTTAACTTGATACTGCCACGTTCCAACGTTTATCCAATGATAGACGTTGTCAATGGTAAATAGTCTAAATATGGTATAATTAATACTGTACGTCATACAGGTATTTTCCTATCGTGACCAATCACTTCACAGTTATTTGCATGATTCATTCATTGAAATTTACAGCACTTTACTAAAATCATTGCGCTGTACAAAATAGTTCAAAGGAAATCCTTACATTTTCGACAAATTTCCTTCTTTTCTGTAAAATATAAATTTCATTAGAAATAACCAAACGTGTTTTATCAGATCTGATTAAAGTAATTCTAAATCCGGCGTCAAATTTAGCAATTACGCAAAAGCGAACCGGTGTGAAATTCCTCCGCTAAGGTTAATCGGCCGTTGGTAAAACTCGCTTATCACACGTTGCCAACTCCACAATGGCGACTTGTAAGCCGGTGAAGTGCGGAGAGAATTAACGGGAAGGATTCCCTTCCCAGGTGTAAATCGAGAGTGTTCTATCGACAGAGGGAGTCATCTACGTTTGAAGAAGACCGACAGTAAACGAAAAAGGAAATAACAACGGAATTATATTCTAAAATTCGATTTGCGCACAAAAGGGTCATTCAGTGAGTAACCGGTCGATTTCTAACCTATTTCTACAACGAACGACGTAATTTCGTCATACTTTGAAACAACTCGATTTCACTTGGTATGGAAACACTTCATGAACTGACTGATGTCACGTATTTCTAGCACATTTTGTAATTAACAGACTCGGCATATTTCATTGTTTCTGTATTTCTTGTATGCAACTGCACGCGGAAATTGGAACTTTTCAGCTTAATTAGATCGTGACGTCACAGAATACATGTATATTCACGAATTGTTTATTTCATAATTGATCAACAACGTCGTATTTGGACTTTTACGTATCATCACATTTGGTCATCAAACTTTCATTTACTTTTGTAAGTTTTCATTATAAAAAACTGTGATAATAAACAAATAAATGGAAAGTGAAAGTTGTTGAGTTTTTGCTCTCAACTTTTTATAATCTGTGATATTATTTCTGTATGAGTCTAGTAAGACAAAGGCCCAGACTTCATTTCTTGAGTCATGGGCCAAAGCAGCGAAACCTTGAACAATCAGAAAAAGACTTAGTTAGTAACGGGGGTCCTTTGACACCTGATCTTCAACCAAATCCACCGGTTTTCCAAACAAGACCTGAAGTTCAACAGCAATGTAAGATCTACAAGATTGGAAAGTACCTCTTAGAACACGTGGAAGCTGAAACTTTTAAAGCATGTGATTACCAAACAAGAGAAGAAAAAATCTGCAAGGTAAGGTCTAAATAACTGTTTTGTAATGGTTTAATAATGTTTTAAAAGTAGCATTTAAAAACTTCTATTGCAGCAAAGTCAAAGGAACAATTTTATTTGTGAATGCCTATTAATTATGAACAATCGCTAAGTTGAAATAATATTTAATAAATCGATTCCTTTTGTGGGTTAATCATTAATTTTGTGCAAGTACTGATTAACAGATGAACGCTGCCCTACGATTCAAAGAGTACTGCGTTTGACAAGAAATGATTTTAAGCACAAACTTGGTTTCAGCATTTATTAACAAACTACAATGTCTATGATATAACATCCTGGCCCAATGTCTGTACTTTCGACCATTCTGTGAGTACTGCAAGAATTTGCTGGTCTGAACAAAGGAAACAAGGGGCTGTAGTGTTCCCTTTGTTCAAAGGGACTCTTTGTTAGGGACTGTGCACAAAGAACAGTTTTCTTTGTTTGATTTTGTTATTACTCATAAATCTAATACATCATCTCACAAGCAGTTCAGGTGAAAAATTTTGATTCTATATTAATTCCTCTGTTTGCAAGTTTTAGGCCATTTTTTCACTGCTTGGGGATCAGTCCCACACACTCTCAAACTAAATGTGAATTTAATATTGTGGGTGGAGGCAGGGTGAGGAAATTGCACATTTAAAAGAAATGTTGAAAGTAACAGTGACCTGTACATTGCACTGATTTTTATCAGTAAGTTCAGTATCAAAGTATGTGATCAAAGGACAGATTGAAATAATCGATCTGATCATCTTGAAATTTTGCTGCCTGAAGCATTAAACAACTGGTGGTCATCATTAGCCTATGTTTTAACGGTCATTACAAAGGCATCTGGACAAGTTTTTAAGTGTGCAGGCTTCTTTGCATATTTATCTGATGAAAACATAAAATGATACATTAAAGTTGGCCGTGGCCTAAGGGGACATCTCAAACATGATGTTAAATGTCTACTATTCATGTACTTGGTCTCGTAATATTGCAGTTATGTATACAACATCATAACATGTAAACAAAGAATTTATGCCTCAGCATATGCTTAACAAAGAAATAATGGAAATGCATGATATATTTGACCTTGAGTTCATTTTCATGGCCAGGATTGGTTTTTATGAATCATATTTTTGATTCTGTGCAAGTTGAGCAAGTATTGATTGTGAAGAACTGAAGATGTGTGGAAAGTCATGTAGACCCCAGAACATGGGATGGGATTAATGGTGAAGGTGAATTGGCATTGAGTCTTCCTGAACAGTCATATGTAGTGATAATATTGTTGAATAGAGATGAAATAGGGAAGAAAAATATAATTAATCATAATATTCTCTTGATATAATTTCTGTAAACCTTAATTCACTATACCAGTATTTGAGGATGTTGGAATTGATGTTGAGTAAAAATTTTAAGGTAAGACTTCTTGATAACTCGGTGAGAGCAGTCAAGTATATGTTTTAAACTTTATTTTACACTATGGTTGTTATCCCATAGGTAAAGAGTGTAGATCCAGATCATCTGTCACATCTGTGTCATCTGATCAGGATCTACATGTACACTGCTTTTTTATTCATTGGTGTGTTAGCTGAGTTGGATCTACTCACAATTAAACCCGCATATATGAATTAAATGGTTAATTTAAAATATTGTACATTTTTTTCCTGACTGATCACAGTACTTGGTGTTAATTTAAATCAGAACATCTTGCATCATTGTTTGAAATGATGGTACTAAATCTGGATATTCAGCAATAATATGCATGTATGTTAAACTGATGGTAAAATGTTATGTACTTTGACGTCAGCTGCTGTTCATATAAAATATTGATGCATGTCCACTCCTCCAAGTTTCACAAGAAATTGTTTGAAAATTTTCTGCCAGTGTGTATGCCTTGGGGAAACTTGAGATCAATGAGTGAGAATGAAGCTAACTGCGGCACTCCTTTCACCATGACATGTATAATATTCACAGTGTTAAATATGGTAATAAGCAAATAATGCTAATGAAGTGATCAGGAAACAGAAATATGTTATGCTGAAATATTCAACCATAAGAAACAGTGATGTTTAATTCTTAGCTAATGGTGTTTTAGTTTTTCTATTATACTACTGCTTGAATGCATGTTTTATGCTAGTAGCAACAAACTACAATGGTTTGATTTATTATTTAATATTACATATAATTGATTGCAGGTGTTTGAAATTAACAAATACCGGGACAGTCTAAGTGCATACTGGCAAGTGGATGCACAGGAGAACGTTAGCAGCATTTCTGAAATCATCCTCGGGGAAACAAAGGCCTACGTGTTCTTCGAGAGGCATTATGGTGACCTACACTCTTACATTAGACAGAAGAAAAAACTCAAGGAAGAGGAGGCGAAGAATCTCTTCCGACAGATAGTATCTGCTGTCAAACACTGCCACGATAGTGGTGTGATTCTACGTGATCTCAAACTACGCAAGTTTGTCTTCAAAAACAAAGAAAGGTGTGTTTCTTTTTTATTGTACAGAGGGGTATTTTGATAGTCTGTCTTGGAATGGTAAGAAAAACATTGACAAGAAGCAGTTAACCCTTTCCTTCATATATAGGCCTTTTTTGCATGAGCAAACATTGTAGATCCAGATCAGTTAGCAACTTGTGCTCTCATCATGATCTGTACTGTTCGCTATTTGGTCAGAAATAACATAATAAATCAAAAAGTGAACACAGTTTAGATCCTGATCAGATTGCACAGATGTGCTGGTTGATCAAGTTCAATAAACTGTGCCCAAGATCATGAACTAATATTAGAGACCCGTCTCAAATCTCAAGCATCACATTGGCTGAAATCTTCCCTCGAGCATATGATTGGCAGAAATGAAGATTTCAGCCAATTAGATGCTTGAGATTTGAGACAGGCCTCTAATCTTAGTTTTATCATATTGGGCCTTGTACGTGTTATACAAGTACATGTATATGTACATGTATGCTGACAGCTTCCTGGGAGACAACTAGTACACTGTGTGTCATCCATGCTACTATATGTGCATGTATGTATGATAAACGCTAATCTAATGTTGTACATTTTGTAATATTCATCATATATATCTGTGGTATATAATCTGTTTCAAGGACAAACAAGGGGATCTAGTGCAGATTTTCTCTGAGGTATCCAAGATTGGCTGCTCTATCAGTGTGAACAATCTTTTATGTTCTAAGCTTTTGTTAGATGAAAAAAGAAACTTAACTGGAGTAAACATTTAATCCTGTATGTATAATTAAAGATTGAAGCTTGAGAACTGGGCCCAATATTACAAAACTGAGAATGGAAACCAGTCTCAAACTCATTTGAGACTGGTTTCAAATCGTAGTTTTATAATCTTCAGCTCTGGGCCCGAGACCTTAAAACTGAGTCCGGAGACCAATCTCACATCTCAAGCTTCTGATTGACCAGTCGCCATTCAGCCAGTCAGATGCTTGAGATTTGAGACAGGTTTCCAATCTCAGTTTTATATTCAGCCCAGGTTTCACCTACCTGTATTCGCAGCACAAGATCCCAAAACTTTAAAACTGAGATAAGATTAGTCAGATGTTTAAGATTTGAGGCTTTTGTTAATTTGCTGTTTTATGATGTAAGGCACAGATCTCTCTAAAGGTGATGTGAGATGTTTAATCAGGGCTGAAGGTTATAAAGCTGAGATTGGAAACCAGTCTCAAATCTCAAGCATCTGATTGGCCGAAATGGCGACCAGTCGCCATTTCAGCCAATCAGATGCTTGAGATTTGAGACTGGTTTCCATTCTCAGTTTTATAACCTTGGGCACAGCAGTTATTATTCAGGTCATTGACACATGCTTATGTGATACCTGTTCACACGTATTACAAATACTATATACCGGCTACATGTACACCAGTTACCTCAAAATAATGCAAGGACAAGGCATCTTTAAAGTTTCTTAGTGTTTCTGTTAGTTTTGTTTAAATTGTTATTATTATGTAATAGGAATACAGCATTTTGAATTTAACTTAATTCTTTAAGTATTTCAGTCCCTTTATGTCAAATAAAATGCATTTAATTTTGATTTCAAGTACTGAAGCATGAGCAGTATATTTAAGTTTTGTGCGGAAGCTACTGTTACATTAAAGACACTTTACTGAACATGTTATATTTAAGTTGTATAAATTACAGAAGTTTTCTCAGAAATCTTTAGGAAACTAGATGAGAAATTCAATGTTTCAATGACTAAAAGAATCGTTTTTACCATAAAGTGTAAAAGTGACCTAGTAATATAACCGGCCAATAACTCTGCTTGCTTTCAATATGGCTGCTACTTTGTTTACATTCCTCTGAGTCAGCAAAAATCATTAACCTTACTGTACTGTATGATGCAACACAGAATGATGATCTGCATGTAGACCCTTCTCATGATTTCATCATCAATGTTTACTAACCAGTTTTCAGTGAAGCATGAATATTCCGTGGATTTGAATTTTTTTTTATTTAAATAGGTATAAGCTGGTCTTGCATCATGTTAAATGTTTCTATTTTAATATTGCTCAAGTGTAACATACTTACGTGATCATGTATATACGTTCTGGACAAATTATTTTGCATGAATGAAATTTAGGTCACCGCATATCTAAAGCAAGAAGAAATTAAAGGCGTAGTTTAAATTGATTTAAAAATAAACCTGAAATACATTACAACGTAATACTGATAACTTAACAAACGGCTAAGCAGAAATAATTACAATCATGCAAGACAATAACAGGAAATGTGGTTTCATGGTTGAAATTTAAGACAGTTGTAAACAAAAGGTTTTAACAAACTAAACAAGAAACAGAAATTTCTAGAATGTTGAACTTAACAAACTAAAATTGTAAAAAATGGTCGCCTGATTGTATTAAATAGGTTATACTGTAGTAAACAACATTCTGATACAATTGCGTCAGCTATACTGAACGATTATTGACCGAATATTTGCACTTCAATGGTTCAATAATCAACAGTTACTACATGTACCAACGATAAACATACTTGCCTTTGAATAAATCTGGATAGAACCAAACTGAATGTAATGCAAGTTTACAGCAAGGTCCTGATTGCTTCATGTCCTGATCATGGGCTAAGGAGTGGAGGTGAATGTGTGTGGGGGTGGTTGGGGAGGATGTGGGGAATGGAAAGCAAGTCAACTCATATAGATGACAGTAGGGAATGGCCCTCAAGTAAATTTTGTGCCTCACATTTTTCAAATGTAACAGTTTTGCCAAAATACATAATAATGTACATGTATTAACCAATTTGACCCTTTAGTTCATGGATTGATTCGCCTTTTATCACATGGGTGATCGATTTAGATCCAGATCAGACTATACGACCTTGCAATCTGATCGGTTTTGCTGGCTGACCTTGATCTACACTGGTTGCTCTTGTGATAAAGGCCGCATTCCACAGAGTATAGGGTTAAATGGAAGACAACATCAGTCTAGTTGATCTGTTAAATAATTATCCAATTAGACAACTGTACAGACATTTAATTTCATTTATTTCCACCTTTTTTCTCTAGAAATTAATCGAAATTCACAAATAAAAGATCATTTGGCAACATTTTATCATAGTACAGCTTTTCAGACATTGTTAAATTATTCATTTATTTAGTCATACATGTACTACGCTATATCTGGAATATTCTAGATCTGTTTTGAAGTTTACGAACTGGGACATTCTACATGTACCTGTAAATAATGATGACCTTGTAACAGGACGTTCTTTTTTATTTTGTAATCACATTTTAAAAGTTGATGAATTGATGTAATGAAAACCTAGTAAAGGTAAAAAGAGCATTAATGAACAAAACATGCAATATTATGGTTTGTTCATTATCACGAACATCAGAACCACGCCTTAAGCATAACCTCTTGATTTAATGTAGATACAAAGTCAGTCACTGTATTAAGCCTAGCCTACTTACAGTGAACACGAGGGCGTATACACTTTACGATACCAGTTTTAATGCAATCTGTTTTTACATGATATGAAAAAGGGGCAACACCCATTTTCATCTCTGTTTATCAGGGTAATTTGAATTTATAATTTTATTGCCACGTATTGATCTGTATATTTAAATTTGTTTGAAACAGCTTTTGTTTAAAGATGTGAGCAGAACACTGGCATTCATAACAGGTGTATAATCAAGCTGTTCTTTTTTCAAACACTGTTGAGCATTATAATGTGATAATTAATAATCAAAAGATTTATCTTAAATTCTTTGAAGTCACTTTAATATGTGGTTATACAATGTATATAAGGTTTAGAAAAAAGTACAAAAAGTTCATTAAACCTTGTTTAAACATCTTAACCCTTTTCTCCATAGATACACCTTTATTGCATGGGCGAAAACAGTTTAGATCCAGATCAGCCGACACATCCATGCCATCTGACCAGGATCTAAACTGTTTGCTTTTTGATTTGTTAGGTTATTTCTGACCCAAATGCAGCCAGTGCAGATCCTGACCAGACGGCACAGATGTGCCGGCTGATCTGGATCTACACTGGTCGCACATTCGTAAAGATGGAGGAAAGGGTTAAACTGGTACAAAACCTGTAATACAGTGAAAATTTTTGTTATGTGCTGAGGGTGGGGGGATTGAATACCTTGTTTCAGGCATAACAAAAGCAATAATGATTTTACTTCAAGGCCAGTTTAAATTAAAACTTTAATATTGTCCAGCAAAGACCACATCACTTTACTTAATTTAATGGACACGTGCAACATCGCCTTTGACCTTTTGGTCACCTGCTGGTATTGAGGTTATGTAAATTTGTTGATTGATAAAACATGGGAGGGGTGACATTAGGGAATGTTGTAGGACATGGAAAAGGATACAAAAAGTACTGGGTTTATTTTGTTTTAAATTACAATGTTAGTTTGACAAAGACAGATACTGTGTTGAAGGTTATAAAACTGAGCATGGAAACCGGTCTCAAATCTCAAGCATCTGTTTGGCTGAACATGGGCACTGGTTTATTGGGTTTTTTGTGCTCACACTCACTGTTGAAGAATGAGAAAAACTAGAAGTGATAAATTGCTTGCAAAACATAATTAATATTACATTTCTAAATATCCTTTCATTGTAAAATTGATTATGTGGCAATTGAAAAGACTGCTGGATCTTTATAATGTGGGCTAATTTATTACTGAATCAAATCATTTATCCCTTTCCTCCATATATATGCATTTTTACCCATGTGCGAACGGTGTAGATCCAGATCAGCAGGCACATCCGAAAAGCAAACAATTTAGATCCTGTTCAAACGGCACGGAGGTGCCGGCTGATCTGGATCTAAACTGTTTGCCCACACAATAAAGGTGTATCTATGGTGGAAAGGGTTATTACACATGACCAAAAAAAAACACATCAAACATAAGAAGGTACATGTAGGGTATAGCTCAACAAACCACCCACAAACTTTTAATATAACAATAAAGAATTGTTGATTACTCAGAATGGGAAATTCTTGTAAGTGAGAAACTTACAGAAGTGGGCGTTCAGCTATATTTAAAACTTTAAAGATTTAAATGATTGCACAGTAATGCGGTTAAAATGGTGTCATGCTTACATAACCAGATTGGTATGATATCTGATATACAATGTACCACAAAATGTAAAACGCAATATGATAAAATGTAAAACTTGGCAAGTGAAAGAATGTTTGGCTTAAGATTTAAATACAAACATTTATTTTGCTTAGATCATTCCTTTTTTGAACAATAGTTAAATATTTAACAATCTTTGTATGCTTACACTATTTTTTTATTTGGCTCATTTAACAGGAAGCATTGTTAACGCTTTTCAACAATTATGCTCTTAAATGTTCCACCTGATCATTTATAAGGCAATAGAAAATTAATTCCTAGATTCTCATCCCCACCCGCCCCTCGAAAATCACTCTGCCCCAACGTTTTTTATTTTAAAAATGTGTACATCAAAATTTACATTACAAGTACGAATCGGTAGAGTACGCAAACACAGTACGATACATTTAATTTCGAATCAGTTATTTATAGTAGGCAAGACGCTTATTTATCTTTGCAGTACACAAGCGTCACTTGAAACCGTGAGAATGATTAATAAAAAACAAAACCCGCCCACCCGCCCCATTTTTTCCCAAAATTGGAATGAGAATCTAGGAATTAATTTTCTTTTGCCTAAAGTGTATTTCGTTTTAACTACCTATGTTATAATATTATGTTTGTTGTATTTGAAGTAGTACAGAGACCAATTCTTCTTAATATGTTAATCCAAGTTCCTTACAGAAAGCAAGATTGGCTGATCAAATACCAGTGAAAGCACGGACAATTTACATTTCCAACTTCCAAGATTATTTGAGGGAGATCGACAAAATTTATATGTGTGCTTATTTATGTTACACATTTCATTTTCATGGTATTATTTCTGTTTTCAGGACAGAGTTGCGATTAGACAGCCTCGAAGATGCTTGCGTTCTTGAGAACGAAGACGATGATCGACTGTCCGATAAACACGGGTGTCCGGCTTATGTCAGTCCGGAAATTTTAAACGGGACTCCAACGTATAGTGGCAGAGCTGCAGATATGTGGAGCCTAGGGGTTATGCTTTATACGATACTTGTTGGACGCTATCCTTTTCACGATGCTGAACCAACTGTTTTATTTTCAAAAATACGAAGGGGCCAGTATATTTTACCACCATCACTATCGTCAAAGGCAAAATGTTTATTGAAAAGTATTTTACGTCAAGATCCAAATTTACGTCTTACAGCCGAGGAGTGTCTGTGTCACCCGTGGCTAAATCAAGATACGTACTCGAGCAGTTTTGTCACGGTCTGTAATAAATACAATGATCAAACAGTTCCAGATATCGTTTTAAAAGATTATGAATCAGACTTTTTCACTTGAAATTTTAAACTGGGCTAATATTTCTGGCTCTGGACATTTAACAAATTGTTGGTGATCTCGACCTAATTGGAGAAAGTTGCGATAAGGGGAGAGAACTTGAATACAGAATTGAAGATGTTCTTACTTCCATGTTTTCCAGCATAAGATCCTGTTACTTTCCTTTTTAACTTTTCAGATTTATAATTTCAAAAAATGATTATTTTTAAAGAAAAATATTAGTAAACAAACCTGAAAGTTTTAAAACTTTTTATTACTAGAAAGTAGTTTAAAAGTCAGAGTAGTTGTTTGTTTTCTCTTTGTAGTACAATGTGTGTGATCTATTTATTCAGGTATTGTTGAAAGTTTTTGTCTTGTGTCTTGTCTGTCTTGTTGTTCACCCCTCCCCTAAACCCCCCCAACAAGTGTTTCCCATATCAAACTTGTAAGAAGTAAAAAAAAGTCATATCTATAGTTGTATCTTGTAAGAAAGAAAAATGTTTCAATGGTTCAAGTTCTGAAATGGAAATTTACACAGATGAAAAAGTAAACAAAATTTAAACATAGATGAAAATACATTTTCAACAACACGCTTTCAGATTCCGTAATCTTGTAACGATCCTACACGAAACTGTTTTGTTTGTGTTTTCTTTGTTCGGATTTTATTTGGCAGACAACAAGACAAAATGCCCAAACATTAGATTACTTGTTCAATTAACACCTAGTTAAATAACTTATGCTGGATTGACAAGGTTTGTGAAAAGGGAATAAAACCTCTAAAGCACGAAGTACTTGACTTACATGAATGAATAGCAATATGCAATTGTAGACTGTATACATGCCATTATGTCTACTTTTGAAGGTTTATAGGAACTGCATGCTTGAAAACAGTGTGTACTTCCTGTGACCCATTGATGCATAACCAGTAACCAGTAGGGCCATGTGTTGCATTATATTCTATTTTTATCATTATATATGTGAAGTAATCACTTTATGTTTTTTATTGATGCCGAGACTGTTAATTGTGAAATGTGCAGAAAAATTGTCGGATTTTTTTCCTATGTTATTGTTTCTTTTTAACTTGACTAGGAAATAATAAAAAAAAGAAAATGGGCATGTTGTATTCTTTTATAGATAAGGGCCCAAGATAAAAAAACAGAGATTGAAGACCAGTCTAAAATCTGATATATCCTTAAGGCTTAACACTAGTAATAACTAGACCATGATAATTACCTGATTATAACTTGACCAGTCACCATTTCAGCCAATCAGGGCCCAATATCATAAACTAAGTTTTGAGATCAGTCTCAAATCTCAATGATCTGATTGGCTGAAATGGTGACTGGTCGCCATTTCAGCCAATCAGATGCTTCAGATTTAAGACTGATCTCCAGATTTAGTTTTATGATCTTGGGCACAGATGCTTGAGATTTGAGACTGGTCTCCAAAATTAGTTTTATGATCTTTGGCCAAGGGAGATAATGTGGGTACCAACCAGGATCAACAAGATTTAATCTTGCATACCCACTGACAAGCATAATCTCCTGACAAGTCATGGGCGGTGACATGTCTTGGCATATAAAAGTGTAAAGTGGATTTTTGTTTGCAAATATCTTCTTGTATATGCTTGTTTGGGTGGAAATATTTAGCCCTTGGGCAACTGCTTTGAGTGGGCGGTGACAGATCTCATAGAAAATGACATCATTGTGCAGCGTTTCCCTATTCAAATACGTGAAAGATGCTCGCAATGCAAAACACCCTCTACTGAACAAATTGGGGTTAAGACATTTATAATGCCTGGATCAGTATCCAGACTTATGCAGAATACAATATTTGGTTCCCTATTTCAACAAATGTTTTCATTTTGCTATAAAAACCATTTGCTGCTGAGCTTGGCTACTATGGAATAACAGCTGCTTATAAATCTATAAGACAATGCACAGTGTATGAACACTGAGGCTTGCAAAAAGGATGCTGTAATTTGCTCTATCATTAACATGGGTGTTCTAACAGCCATTCCAATAAATATGTACAGGTTTTATAGTATGTGTAACCGGTGAAGATCACGTTCAGCCAGCACATCTGTGCATTCTGATCTGAAAGTCTTAATGTTACATACAAGTTTTCAGCAATCACTTTGCTAGTTTTCCTTGCATATTACAGACAAAAAATCAGATAAATTGGAGCTAGGTTACAGATGAAGTATTTCCTTTTTAAATTTAGATCTTTTAGGCATATACAAATTGCACTGTCAAGATCAAGATAAACTGTAGATAGAAACTAAAAATGTAGTGGATCATAACCTGGAGATGTTCATTGTGAGCCACATCCCCTGTTAGATTGCTAGAATAGTAAGAAAGAATCTAATAAACACTCACAGTGACTAGGGTGGGTAAGGGCCATATCTGGATGGATCTGCAGGCTGATCTGGACCTTCACTGGTTACTCATCAGATACCAAATGAATTCAAGGAGTACGGGGACAAACAGCAAGTCCAAACATTCTCAACCTTAACCTAGGTATATTCAGATTTTGTGATCAGTAAGGAATAGAAAAGATATAAACAACAACTTTTAGGACATGGGTATACACAATGACTGCTAGGTCATGACATACACAATGACTGCTAGGACGTGACATACACAATGACTGCTAGGACATGGCATACACAATGACAACTAGGACATGACATACACAATGACTGCTAGGACATGACATGCACAATGACTGCTAAGAAATGGCATACACAATGACTGCTAGGACATGACATACTCAATGAGAGCTAGGACATGGCATACATAATGACTGCTAGGACATAGCATACACAATGACAGCTAGGACATGGCATACACAGTGACAGCTAGGACATGGCATACACAGTGACAGCTAGGACATGGTATACACAGTGACAGCTAGGACATGAAATATACAATGACTGCTAGGACATGACTTACACAATGACAGCTAGGACATGACATACACAATGACTGCTAGGACATGGCATACACAATGACAACAAGGATGTGACATACACAATGACTGCTAGGACATGACATGCACAATGACAGCTAGGTCATGACACACAATGACTGTTAGGATATGACATGCATAATGACTGCTAGGACATTACATTAACAATGACTGCTGGGACCTGACATACACTGTGACTGCTAGGACATGACAAACACAATACTGCAAAGATTGTGACATAAACAGTGACCGTTAGGACATGACATAAACAGTGATACTATGAAATAACATAAACAGTGACTGCTGGGACATGACATAAACAATGACTGCTGGAATAGTGGATGAGGACACTGCATAACAAAATGACTGCTGGAACAGCAAATAAGGACATCATAAACACTGACTGCTGGAATAGTTGATTTGGACATCAATTAAACGTTTGCTGCTGGAAAAGTGGATTAGGACATATATAAACTATGACTGCTGAAATAGTGGATAAGGCCATCATTGAAACGTTGGCTGTTGGAACAGTGTTTTGGGACATCATTTAAACAATGACGCATTAACAGTAGATTCAGAAATCATGAAATTTTGGCAGCTGAAACATTGGATTAGGAAATCATTTAAACGTTTGCTGCTGAAACATTGGATTAGGACATCATTTAAACGTTTGCTGCTGAAACATTGGATTAGGACATCATTTAAACGTTTGCTGCTGGAACATTGGATTAGGACATCATTTAAACGTTTGCTGCTGGAACATTGGACTAGGACATCATTTAAACGTTTGCTGCTGAAACATTGGATTAGGACATCATTTAAACATTTGCTGCTGGAACATTGGATTAGGACATCATTTAAACGTTTGCTGCTGGAGCATTGGATTAAGACATCATTTGAACGTTTGCTGCTGGAACATTAGATTAGGACATCATTTTAACGTTTGCTGCTGGAACATTGGACTAGGACATCATTTAAACGTTTGCTGCTGGAACATTGGATTAGGACATCATTTAAACGTTTGCTGCTGGAACATTGGATTAGGACATCATTTAAACATTTGCTGCTGGAACATTAGATTAGGACATCATTAAAACATTTGCTGCTGGAACATTGGATTAGGACATCATTTGAACATTTGCTGCTGGAACATTGGATTAGGACATCATTAAAACATTGGCTGCTGAAAAATGGATTAGGAATTTCCCTTAACCAAGGACTGCTCACACCATAGAATAGGATATCCCCTTAAGAAAGGACTGCTGAAACAGTGAAACAGGACATTCCCTAAAGCAATGATTGCTGAAACAGTTAAACAGGACATTCCCCGGCATTAGCAATAGCTGCTGAAACAGTTGAATAGGACATTCCCTAAAGCAATGATTGCTGAAACAGTTAAACACAACATTCCCTGGCATTAGCAATAGCTGCTGAAACAGTTGAATAAGACATTCCCTAAAGCAATGATTGCTGAAACAATTAAATAGGACATTCCATTAAGCAATGCCTGCTGAAACACTTGAACAGGATGTCCTATAGCAACTGTTGATGAAGTAGTAGGAATAGTATATGTTTTATGGCAATGGAATTTCAAACGCTCGAATGTGGCATGACACGTGTAATGCTTGCTGAACATGATAATTCATAAACTACCTTTACTGTGGACATTAATGTGTACATGTATAACTGTGGGTAGGATGGGGGAATTGTGGTTACTCCAGCCTGTTGAAATATCACAGTACTAGTTACGGAATACTTAACAGTGGAAGAAATTTGATTATTTTTAAACTCAAACGTGATTTTTTTCACAGATTTAACTTTATTAACAACTGTGATCTAGCCAATGAATACTGAGCCGAGGACGTAATCTACCTGTTCTACATGAAGGGACAAATTTACGGAAGAAGATAGGAGGAAGTTCAAACAATTTCACTTCCTTTTTACTGATATGGCGAAGCGATTACAGCATTTTGTGATTTTCCATTAGCTTGTGAAAAATAATGACTGCCGAACATAAAATTATAAGAGCGTCGGACTACATATTAAGAGACTACGGGTTCAAAACCCACAAGGGATGAGTTCGTCTGCAGTGTCCCTAATCCATATTCGTCGCGAGTACTGGTTGGCAACCCAGGAAGCAGTCATCAAACGTGATTATTATAAGTTTGAAAAACGTGTTTCACAATCTATGTAAAATAGATAAGTTTAAACTAAAAGCATAAGGACTATCCAGACAATCACTATCACGAGCATAGATAGGGTTTCTATTCTGTCACACTTGACATAGGGGACGGAAGCCAAGTATATTTACTGTTTTAATATGGTCCTCTATTATTAGAGCAAGGTTTTAACAAAACACGTTGAAGGCAAATAATGTAACAGGAGACCTTTAACTACGCACATAGATAAACTTTTACATCCTGCAATTTTGAAATAATAATTGTAAAAATTATAGCTGCTTATCACCTGTGTAGAGATGCTTCATTTTTCAAATAAGTTGGTTTAAACATGATAAGAATATAAGATTTGTATTTGTAATCCGTTTATAGCAAACAATGGTTTCACCGGTCAACCGTATGTAACGTATCCTGGAAAAAAAAACTCAAACACCTAAAAACCACTGGCGATTGACCAGCCGCCCCACCAACACCCTGCCACACATCCTTGTTTTCTTTCAACTTGGTGTAAAGTAATTGATATTACACCATTCACAAATAATGCCAAAACTAACTGTCGGAATCGTAGTTCTTTAAATCATATTCTATTGCGATCTATATAATTGTTTCAACTATATACATAGAATATGGATATTTTAAGATCTACGATTTTGAAGATGAATTTTCGCATATTTTGATTGTATGGAATAATATCAGTGACCTAACAACATTTTTTACAATTACAAGCAAACGAGGGTGTATAAGTAAGAGTTGGCAGAGGGTTGGGGCGGGGAGACTGGTCAAGCGCCAGTGCTGAAACTAGCATTACGGAGTCCGTATAATCCCGTTGAAATTACAGAGGGCGAGAAAAAATGCCAGAAACCTACGGATTACAATCAATCTTCACTTGGATAGTTTTGTTAAACTTTTGTGAAGTTGATAAACAAAGTCCAGTTTTCTGTCGTTCTCACTTTTGCAAAACCACAGGTTACATTTTGTGTACTATGAAAACGGCACCAATTACACTTTCGAGAGCGCACCAGTGACAAAAATAAATCAAAGCACTGAAAGTGCTGGAAGCCGGCGGATCGTAAACATAATCAAAATAAAACAACCCCATGATGTGCAATGTAACAGGACTTCCAGTTTTATTCCAGCCATTGTAAATATATAATATCTGAACAGAATGAAGAAACTCCTATGGAAGACATATGTCATTTGCTTGCAAAAATGCACAAACCGCTCATAATACAACTGGTCAAAATATTTAACAAGATGGTCCATAGGACCCTATGTCGCTCACCTGTCGACAACTGCTCAAGAGTCAGTGGATGCGAATGCAATTGCCATAATAGCTTTCTTTGGCTCTTTCAATGGCCATAACTCTGGAATCCCTGACGGAATCTAGCCGGTTCAAGAAAGGAACCAAGATCTTATAGTAACTCAATTATTGTACAAGTCTGATTAAATGCAAATCAAAAATGAAGCTGCTTTTGTGCAGACATGTCTAAATAGTTTATTTTGGCACTTAACTCCGGAATCCATAATGCAAGATTGCAATTTCAAGAAAGGAACTAAGATGTTATGGTAATGGAAGTGAATATCAGACCAAAATTAAGACCACTCAAAAGCAGACAAGCTTTTCTTATAACTTGACCTAGTGATCTAGTTTTCAAGATCACATGAGCCAGTTGCGAAATTGACCTAGATATCATTGAGATAAACATTTTGACCAAGCTTGAAGAAGATCTGACCAAAATTAAGACCTCTTGACTGCAGACAAGGTTTTTCTATAATTTGACCTGGTGACCTAGTTTTCAAGGTCACATGACCCAGTTTTTAATCCGACCTAGATATCATTGAGATAAACATTCTGACCAAGTTTGAAGAAGATCTGATAAAAATTAAGCAGCTAGAGGACTGACAACAATTGTGAATGGACGCAGGACAAAAGGTGAGTACAAAAGTTCACCCTGTCACTATTTGACAGATGAGCTAAAAAGTAATTTGAGGAGAACTACTGAAATAAATGAAAAAAAGGAACATTAAAAGCAATCGAACTGGACAAATACAAAATATTACAGGTCATGTTTGATCAAGCAATATCAGAATCAAATGCATCACTGTCTAGAATGCCTAGCCATGGTTGTAATGCAACTCAATATTTACACAAGTACCAATTTTAGTTCATTCCAAACAGTGGAGTGCATGTCAGGGTGCTTAACAGTAGTTGAACTTGACGAGGGTAATATAATTTTATATCCATTCTTTATAGCAATATATCACAACTTAGGGCAATGCCAATGCCTTATAATTTCATTTAGTAAATGAAAGAGGCACAAATGTTTTGTGTCAATTAAAGTATGAAAATTGTTGGGTTAGCAAAATTATATTTATTTCTTATATTATTATAACTTATTTCTTTTCTTTGCATTTCTCTTTATTATTTCCACTTTCAAAGTAATTACACAGGGAGTCAGGGACCCTGTGAAAGGCTATTTGATCTTGGTTTTATGTATAACAATGTGTCACAGGGAGTCAGCATTATGTTAAATTATGCATAATAAATTAGGTAAAGGGGCTCTTTATATTCATTTCATTAGCACAGCCCTTAACAGACACTCCCCCCCCCCCCACTGTTATCTGTGAACTCTATTTAGACTTTTTAATGCATGTGAGGCATCCATCTGATCTGAATCCACACACTTTGATTCTTGATCCATTGATTTCAATTGATGCAGATTCTTGCATCTTAATGCAAACAAATTTGATATTTTTCCACTTTTGACCCCACCTAATTTTGAGCTTGGGGTAATTTTGATGCACAAAAACTTTTAAAAAGTGATTTATTTTTGGAATAATGAGGATAAGTATTTAGGAAATTGCATTTTTAATATGAAGTTAGCACTTAATTAAGTCTTGCAAATTAATTTTAAGTAATACATGTGTAAGTATCACTTAATACAAGATATGACTTGTGAAGATCAGGTTTTGACCCATTGAAAATCTCATCAGAGGTCAAATGACACCTGGTTTTCAAAAGCAACTGAAATCCCTGCTTGATCAGAAAGTACATGTATCTAAAAGATCTAAACATGAACAGACTCCACTGACCAGCCTCCACTGATATGAAAGTTGATATGGTCTAACCTTGTCTAACAAGGAATAAAAGCTGTATCCATGTAGGCCACTTTATACTTATGCATAATAATTTATGTCTACTAACATGGAAAAATTAGACATAAAACATGGAATACTTGTGTTTTGCACAGAAAATTCATTTCTAACTTTAACCCTTAACTCCAATTAATATGAACCTTAAGTTTATGGCATGGGCAGTGTAGAATTAGATCACCCTGCATCTCTGTGCTGTTTGATCAGGATCCGCACTGTTCAATTTAAGATTCATAAGGTTATTTCTAGACAAGATGTGACCAGTGTAGGTCCTGATCAGATGACACAAATATTTAGTCTGATCCGGATCTACACTAGATGCACATGTGATAAAGGCATATACATTGTATATGGCAGAAAGGGGCTGTATATCAATCAGTTTTTGTTATGCCCCTTAGAATGAACAATCTTTCTTAATGAATATTATCATCTTCAACTAGAATCTATTTCAGAAATTACTCTACTTCATAAAGCTATTTCAGTTACTAACTAAGTCAATGCGATAATATATTGCTAGTCAGAAATATTAACACTTTATATGCCATATTAATTTAACTAAAAAACAAATTTATAAGAAGATATAATTCAGGGACATTAGATGCAGATTCTTGCATTTTGATGCAAGCATTTTTTTTTCAAATTTAACACCCCCACCATTTTGAGTTTGGGGTCATTTTGATGTTGGAGAATTTAAATAATTAAGTGGTCAATTTTTGCAATAATAGTGATTAATATTGTGCACATGTCTATTGCATTTTAACCCTTTACTTTTGGCTGATTGTGAATCCACTAAAATGAGGTGAAAATGACTTTTTAGATTTAGCACATAGAGGAACCCTGGATAAGAATTATATTTTATTTTAAATATGTTTTTTCCCAAGCTCAGAATATGGTGGGGTCAAATGTGGGAAAAAACTTAGTTGCTTACGTCAAAATGCAAGAATCTGCATACAGATCTATTGATAATTGAAACCCCTGAGGTGGGAAATCAAGTCAGTGGTTAATTTGCAAGTTTATTCTACACTGATATAAATTTGTCTTAAAAAAGTGAGATTGTTTTTTTGGTTACCTTGGGAAAACTAGGTAATTTTAACATTAAAAATACTGGTTTCCCTAGGCTATGTGGTAGTATTGATAAATCAAATAAATTTCAACAATTTTGAGCAACAAAAGCTTTTCCAAAATTGAAGGTGCTGCATTATTCATTTCATATCTGGGACCTACTAAATATATCTGGGCGGTCTTAAAGCTTGGCCGTTTGTCTCTGACTGCAGGCCTTATAGTCTGCATGTCCCATCTGTTTAGTTCATTAATCTGGGCCAAATCACCCGGCCATATTGTCTAAATCACCCGGCCATATTGTCTGCATATCATTGAAGCTTAGGAAGCTAATTTCAGCTATTCTTGCAAACAAATAAAACTATTTACCTTGTAAAGACCTGTAAATCTGGATGGTGTAATTGCCGGTGTGATACGGAACATTGTTTTCCAAAGTGCTTGAACATGTTGAAGTTGAAGTGTCTATCTTTACATCCTCACCAGAAAATGTAAACAATATTCAGATGTGTGTTCATGCAGCTGGTTGATACAAATCATCAAATGCAAAATATGCCAAACTTTTATAGTAAAGTTGATTGCACATTTATGCATACAATGACTGCCCTCGTGCAATTTTAGGAATACAGTTGAAACAGTTTCAAAACTCTTCCTGACCTTTCAGAAATGACACAGTGTCTGTAATAAATTTTTGTCGATGTTTGTGTTTAAATTTTGTAATCCTTCCAGGATTTCGCGGAGTCAAGTTAATTCCACTTCCAAAAAAACACATTTGGCATCATTTTCATGATTTTCACAATTAAAATTCGCACAAAACATTAGCTAGACAGCCCATAGAGCGCTCTTTTTGTTGAAACAAAATCTTCGAAAATGTTTAATGTTTTAGGTAAACACAATTGAGGGGAGATCACTGGAGGTGTGTGTAGTTTGGGCTAAACCCCATACGTCTTACGTAACGAAACGTAAAACTGTCGACACATTATATATTTTGAATAAATCAAAAATACATCCCTCAAAATACTGAAACACTTCAACATTTTTGCAATGTGTCTGCGTTCAGAATATTGCCATTTGACGGTGCATAGAATCACCGAAAACAACCAAATAACCGAATAAGACCGAAAAAGGGACCGAATATGATTAAAAATTGAATTTAAACATAAATGCTATTTATTTTAAAAGTGGTATTGGGTACAAAAATAATGTTTTTGGGTACTCTTTTCTGTCTTTTTCGGTGTTTTTGGTTATGTTGGTCTTAGTCGGTGTTTTGGGGTAGTTTTCGGTAATTCTATTCACCCGCCATATTGCGTCATTTTGATTGTATTACACATACGCAGTTTATTTGATTATATATATCGATATTATCAGTACGCCTTCGTTGCTTTCACTGAGTAAGAGTTTTACTGATTATTCTTTAAAAGCAATCAATTTAAATGATCGTTAACAACTGATTTTCTATGATTGCTTTTGGAACTCTTTTCTGACGTCTACCAGAAGCTGTACTTCGACTTTTTCATTTGAGCGCACCTGCTGAAAGGTCTGTGATTTCGAATTGCGGTTTCTTTAGCCTGCGGCTATATAGCCGCCGGCTAAAAATAACAAATGTAAGTAACATTGTGTTTTGAATTTCTTAATTTATCCTGAGACCTTTATAAAAACAATTGGCCTATGTTGCCTGACCTCCTCCAGTTCTCCAATTCTGATCCTTTTAAATCCAAAAACTTTCAAATGAAACGGGCGTCGTGATATTAATGGAAGTGTCATAGGTGCCGTTTTCATAACCTACAACAAAATGTGATCGTAACGTTCCAGTGTAAATTAGCGTATTAAACGCCGATATATGTAAATGGAGGCTAATCAATGTAAAGTCAAATATGTCGCTTTTAGAGTTATTGTTCTTGCATGCATGTAAAAGTTCAGTTTTTATTTTTCAAACAGCATAATTTGGAAGTGTGAACTTTTAAAGCATCAAGAACTCACTAGTTGCTTCGTTTTATTGTCACAGAGTAAGAAAGGTCGTGCAGCCAGACCGGAACTCGAACCCGGGACCTCTCGCGAACATAGCGGTGCTTACCCGACCGAACACATTTCCCCAGATAGTGACTAGATCCGTACCGCACAAGTTGGAAATTCTTCCTCGAATTACAGAGGGTACTCTATTTAAAGAAGTGCAGGCGTCTTAGACTAACCTTTGGGATACGGCATGTGCAGCCAGACCGGGGCTTGGACCCGGGACCTCTCGCTTACAGGACGAGCGCTCTTCCGACCGAGTTATCCAGGACGCTTACACCTCTTCTCCCTACACTGGTCAAAAGTTCTAAGTGCACACTTTTCAATTTTGAATAACTCAAAGTAAGCTTATTCTAATTGAATGAAAGTTTGATACAATGTTAATTATGATCAAACAATAATATTTTTTTGAAAACCGTGCACATGGTTTACGTATTACGTCATCCACGTCGGCATACGCTATTTATGCGTAATCCCCGTGCGGCAATAAAAAATTATTTTTTTAAAATCGTTTTTGTTTTTCACATGTTCACCGACTCCAGACAAACACGAAAAACACACCAACAAATTGTAACCATGGAACGGTTGACGTCAGCAGACGAATTCATTGCCGTCAAAATTATTTTCACTGGCACAACTTCAAATTTGTTCTAAAAAATTTTGACGGTTTTTGTAAATGCAAAAGAAATACCATATTTTTGCATATTTAATTAATTTAAGAAGAAAATCAAACGATATTATTTTCTAGATTGATAACGTTGCTTACGTTGAACGCTGACGTTACTCAATTACGTCATTAAATATTTATGTAAAACAACGTAAACTCGAAAATATTATTGTAGCATTTGTTGGATAAGCGTCCAATAAATAAAAATTTAAAACTAAAATTTATAGAAATTCAATAAACTTTAAAATCGGATGATTCGAAAATGACGTTCATTTGGTCAAAAAGCGTGTCCGAAAACTGGTCAGTTTTATCAAAATGAATCCATTTTTTCATTTGGAAAGGCTGTTACACATTTATCATAGAGAATTGCATCATCCCAAACTGCTAGACAATTCAAAAACTTTTGGCACAAAACATTGTTTATAAAAATGTAATTTCCTCCTTGAAATTCTGTAAAAACGTTATGGATAAAATAGAGAAGAGTGCGTTGGCTCATCGTGCCCAGCAGACCATTACAAAGCTACAGGAAGCTATTTTAGTGCAATGGAATGGCAAACTACAGTATTTCCTTTAAATTTGCATGAAATTTAAGTTATACAGAGATGAGAAAACGATCAAAAATGATGGCCGATGCAGTGGTAATTAACTTGAGAATTGCTTTCTGAGTATTAGTGAGCTAAAATGTTATTATTTTTTTAATCTGGTTAAGCAGACATAATTTTTTTGGTGTGCTTTAACAGAATATTGATTCTTCTTCATTGTAATTTACACTATTTTGAAAGATTGAATCAAATAATTTGAAAAATCAACATTTATCAAGTGTGCACTTAGAACTTTTGACTAGTGTAGATATTGACTAGATTCGTACCTCGACAGTATAACTAACAAGATTCAAATTTCAAGTGAAATTATGTCAAATTTATCAGGTTTTTCTGCTGCGACCACACAAGTTCTGTTGACGAAATTTGTTAAGGAGGAGCATGCCAGTAATCCATAGCAATGACACAGACGTCGACACACATTCTGTAACCAGTCTATCGATACAACTGAGAACAACAACCAGAAACCGCTGATTTTCAAAAGCCGGGCATAATTTAAAACCTATTTAAGGGCTTTCCACACTCCTCCAAACCACGTTCATCGATTAAAAGAAAATTATCAAAATCTCAATAATGGCAAAATGCCTTTCAATGAAACTTTGCACAAATGTATGTTGTTAATGCATATTTATTTTGCATATGGTAAGACACGTTAGAACAGTTAAGAAAAATAGCGAGATCAAAAAATTTCCTCAATTTCTATTTACGTAAATTCACAAAAAGTCAACACAAAACATCATTTTAAATGCCTGCATAAGTAATATGATAATGACAACAATTTTTTGTGTCCTCGTGACTTACATATGTAAACTTTACAAGATATTAGTAAAAGTGTGTTTAACCTTCAATTTCCTGGTCGCGTAACGGATGACAATCTCTGATTTCTCTTTTAGTAGTTGAAAGTTTTAAGTGGTGTGACTAAAAAAGTAAACCACGAGTTATCATTCTGTTGTTAGAAAAATCTTTGTTCATGCAGATTATGTTTTCAGCGTTTAAATTCTATTTGAACAGTACTTTAGGTTTTAAGCAACATTAACTGTAAGGTGAAAGTCATTTGAAAGGGGCATAAATAAATGTCGACTCCGCCGGGCAGCGAAGATCTTTGCCGGGCAGTTCGCATATCGGTTTCTCTTCCCCGAATTGCGGCCAGTGCTGTATTCTCATCGACGCTACCCAATTCAGTTGTCTCGCCTACGCTACCCACATTACGCAGACCACTTTTCCACTTTACAGCATGCACCTCGCCCCCACCTATAGACACATCGATTAAAATGTGGGTAGCGTCCAGGGACTTTCCCGATTTTCCACCGGTGAAAACTTCACGGACCGAGAACTCCCCGGTCTCTCGGCCGGTATTCGAGCGGCTACCATCGTTTTGTAGCTGCGGTGATACGCCACGATCCGCTCAAGACCGCATGCGAATCGGCCCAGGGATGCGGCCGTGGCTAACAAATAGTTAATTTTATTTAGTAAAATGTTATTTTATTGCTTTAAATATCTCGATCATTTTCCATAACAACTTGTTTAGCAACAATTATTAAAACAACAACACCTATTATACTGAAAATATCTGAGAGCAGATTTGTCTTCGGTGAGCTATGGGATACCTGGCATGGTGAGGGCGAGTATTGGTATTTATTTAAGTGCACAGGAGGGAGTATCTATTTATAACATCGTCCTAGTTTTGTGCAGGCAGAGTTCATGTTACAATTAACGTTACTGTACATGTACAATTTAAGAAAGTGCGCAGCCGGTTCGTCAAAATGGTGCGAGTTTGGTATATGAATTATGACACGTCTGTTGATCAAAGGGAGCCGCATCAGTTCGATCCCCCGCGCAATGTCAGCTTGGAGGAATTAGCAAAACTCGGCGTAGAATACTTCAAAGTAAGCTTTAATTTCTAATTTTATAACTAGAGTAGAACTCGGATACTCGCGAAAAGGTTTAAATTTCGGACATGAATAAAGAAGTCATGAATTCTAATTTCTGATTTATTCTTTAATTATGAGTTAAATGATAAGCATCATGCTTAAACCGGGGTCCAAGATCATAAAATTAAATCAGGAGATCAGTCTCAAATCTCAAGCATCTGATTGGCTGAAATGGCGACTTAGTTTTATGATCTTGGGCCCTGTAACTACATCCATACACGTTTGTATCACTTGGAGGACCAGGACATGAGTGCAGTCTGATCAGGATCTACACTGTTCGGTTTCTGGTCAGAAATAAAATAAAGATTCTAAAAGTGAAGATCTGCAGTGATCTACACTTGGGAATAATTGCGACCCCAATGTTAGTGATATCATCATTATATGTGTTAGATTTGTCACAGTGCTACTTCTGTTGTGGTGTCTGTAACTTCCATTGTTGTGTCAGTACACAGAAATAGAGATGCAAGGTGAGTATGCCTCTTTTGACACCTATTACATAGTAGGAATCTCAAAAAGTGAGGAATGTACATGTAGTTCCACAACACTCCAGGCTATACTTTAAATGCAAAAGATTGCAGAAAATAAAAAAAAAACAGGATCTTTGGGAGTTTGTACATGTTGAATGTATGAAATAAAAGAAAAAGACACACATTTCATTAATATTTTCATTGTTCTTAATTGTAGGTCTAGTTTTGACTTTTATACCCTTTTTATGCTTTGCTCCAGAAAGCTTGATGTTTAAAGATGTATTGGGTGCTTTATACTTTTTTTAAATGTTATGGTGGCAAGCAATATGTTGTGGTGGCATTGCCATTTTGTTGTAGTAATGCAAAGTCATGAGAAGAACCAACAGTCTATACATGTATTTTACAGCCTAATTCTTAGGCTTTAGTTTTACATTTACATGAAACCAAGATCTAAAAATATTATATATTCCTAGCATTCCTAGCAGTCAACAGTAATTCTTTGCCATATATTCAGTACAGTTAACCCTTTCCTCCATATACATGTATACGCATCTTTACACACATGCAACCAGTGTAGATCCAGATCAGCCAGCACATTCGTGCCATGTTATCAGGATCTGCACTGGTCGCAAATAACCTAATGAATCAAAAAGCGAACAGTTTAGAACCTGATCAGACGGATGTGCTGGCTGATCTGAATCTAAACTGTTCGCCCACGCAGTTAAGGTGTATCTATGGAGGAAAGGGTTAAAGACGATGAAAGAAGAAGAGCTATTTAAATAGCATTTATACTTGTGACTCTGGAACATGCACTTATACCAGTTAGTCTACTTATGGTAGATAAGTGGGATTTAAACCTTATGAAGATTGAACTTTAAATTCTACTGACAGACCCATCTTGAAATATGAAGGAATATAATTATTCAATCTGTTTAGAACATAAACACTATTAACAGATTATGGAAGAAAAACATTTAGCATCTTATTAATTTTGTTCCAGAAGTATTCTATCATTGATATCTTTAAATTTACATTAAAATGTTAACATTAATTTTACTACTGTCAAGAGATGTTTGTAAAACATGTATGCCCCCCCACCCCTCCCCACAAAGGCAAATTGGATAGGTTAAGTTATCTGCTGTTATTTGATTGAAGATTCCTTTGACCTTGACCTACTGACATCAAAATCAATTGGAGTCATCTACTAGTGATGACAAACATCCAAATCTGAGGACTGTATGTCAAATTGTTGTCAAGTAACTTATCCGACAAGCTTGGTTACAGGCCGACAGACGGCACAAATTGTATGTGCAAAGCAATATAGCCCCACTTCTTTGAAGTGGGGATAGGGGCATAACAAGGCATAATGCACCCACTACATTGTTACACATCAGGCTTTCTGGAGCAGAGCTTCTGTTAATCAGTAAAAAATGGGTATAAAAGTCAAAATTAGACCAACAACATTAAAATTATTCATGAAATTTGCGACAAACCATTCACCTTGTATGTCAGTCTCTGAACTGAAACCTAAAATTCGAGACTTGTACAGTATCCACATTTGATTTTTGGTGTGCTCAGTTGTGAGGGCCCAATTTGATCAAAATCATCTCCTAAAATACACTGTAACCCCCATCTGACTTCTGTGAGATTCGTGAACACCATTATACAAATTGTTTCGATGGATATCATGATATCAGTGTATCATCAATTGTTGGCTGCAGATTAGATATCCAACATCTTTACAAAGTGCAGACGTGAAAAACTGTTCCATATGTATGAACTTGCCTAGCAAATGCATTCTGATCATGCTCTACGCTGTTAATTCAAAGAAATGGTATATACATTTCTGATGAAAGTGAGTCCCTGACACACATGACTGTGTGTAAATGTAGAAAGTAATTTTTTACACTGAGGACAAAATGTTTAAATAGAAGCTGCTATTTTTTTTTCAGATTAGAATGGGTGTGAAGTTGTGGATATAATTCACTTTTTATGAAACCTTACATTTTTCAACCAGGAACTTGTCAGTTTATTTATAGACAAAAATAGATTTTGACCTTTTTGCAGATTATTTTCCTATGTGCAAATAGTGATACATAGATGTTATCATCTGGACTTGGGTAGAAAAGGGGCCATTATGTGTAGGTTATAGTTCATATATTGGAATTGTATGCGAAATTAAAACCAAGTGAGCCGAAGGCGAACGCAGGTTTTAATTCGCATACAATTACAATATATGAACTATAACTTGCTTACAGTTCACCCGCCCCTTTCATGTCGGAGAGCGAGCCAGACAGATTTGATTGACATTTGACAGCTTGAGTCGCAATATTAACTCAATAAGTCAGTTATTGGTGTCACCAATAACCCAATATATGAAATAAATCGAGCTAGAAATTCAAAAATGCAAGGGTTGTGATTGGCTGAAAAAGTAGGGTGAACTGTAATAACTGTTTTTGCAGTGCATAATTTCAGAACTGTAGTACATGTCACACTTACAGAACTTTATTGTTTATAAGATTATGTGCCTTCTAGAATAATCTAGACCAGTCCTTGACTTTTCTGGCACATTCTACAATGTGAGCCATAATATAATATTATTTTACTTGCAAATATGTGTATTGTTTTGTTATGTAATGATGATTGGCGTAGCTAATATAATATAACCACTGTTGTTTAGTGTAGCCAGATAATCAAGGCCTATGATTATAAAACTCAAACTGCTGGCCATTCTCAAATCTCAAGTATCAGATTTGCTAAAATGGCAACTTGTCAGATGCTTGAGATTGGAGACTGGTCTCCAGTCTCAAGTTTTATGATCTTGGCCAAAGATCATTGCTGGTTATTGATGTGACTAAGTCAAGATGAACAATTTAGACCCTGATAAGCAGGCTTTGTGCAATCTTATCATGGTCTTCACTGGTAGCCAAATCAAGATATATTTTTGTTCCAAAAGAAAGAGAATTCAGATCATATATACATGATTTTTCAGATCAAGTCGGAGACTGACTTGGGGAACGATCCGGAGCTGTTACAGCTACGTAAAGACCGAGGATATTCCTACGAAGATCACATCATTATAACAAGAGAGAAACTACCCAACTATGATGAAAAGGTTCCTTTCATTATTTCAGTTACATCACACAAAGTTTGCTAATATTCATGTGATAGGCATAGTATACTGTCAGTTATTGTTGTGTAGACCCAGATTAGCCTGTGCATCAGTAGAGCCTGATCAGAGTCAGAAATAACCCCAAAACTCAAACCTAACTTTTGCAATCAGTTACTAGATTTTAAAGCCTTCCTTACAAGATTATTCTAGTGAAAAACCTCTGTTGGCTCAAAATAAGGTGAAGTAGAGTACAATTGTGATTGTTTCTCCCTCTAGGCCATTCCCTGGTCGGTGTGAATATATACTGTTCCAGCTTTTAACAGAGGTACAATAAAACACCTCTTATAGACCAACCTAAACTTAAGACTATCTGAGTACATTGTAATAAAACCACCATTTCAATGTCCCCTTAATGTTTTACACTATTTGTTTAACCCTGGTAATAAGACCACCCCACTATGAAAAACTACTTCTGTCCAGTCCCAGAGATCATCTCAGTGGAGGGGATTCAGTACATGTATATGTTTTCCAACTTTTTGGACTAATAACCAAACCATCATTGGTATTTTCATAGATCAGTATAATGTATAATGTTTTCTCTTTGCGAACAAATAATCAAACCATCATTGGTATTTTCATAGATCAGTATAATGTATAATGTTTTCTCTTTGCGGACAAATAATCAAACCATCATAAATGTTTTCGTAGATCAAGATGTTTTTCGAGGAGCACCTACATGACGATGAGGAGATACGATTGTGTACAGATGGCAGCGGCTACTTCGATGTTCGTGACAAGGATGACCAATGGATCAGGATAGAACTGACCAAGGGCGATATGATCGTTCTACCGGCAGGAATCTATCATAGATTCACCCTGGATACAAATGTATGTAATCAAATGGGTTTTAACCATTTACTCCATAGTTAGGCTTTTATCACATGGGTAAACAGAGTAGTTCCAGAGGAGCCGGCACATCCATAACCATCTGATTTGAATCTACACTCTTCAGTTTTAAATTCATTGGGTTGTTTCTGACTAGTTAGTGAACAGTGTAGATGCATATCATATATCTCAGATCATCTGGATTTAGACCAGTCAAACAAGCTGCAAAGCCCATATATAAGGAGAAAAGGGTTATAGTAAGAGGGTATAACCCATTCCTGTATAGACACACCTTTATTGCTAGGGCAAACAGTTTAGATCCAGATCAGCCGGCACATCCGTGCCATCTGATCAGGATCTAAACTGTTCGCTTTTTGATTCATTAGGTTATTTCTGACCAAAATGCGACCAGTGCAGATCCTGATCAGACGGCACGGATGTGCCGGCTGATCTGGATCTACACTGGTCGCACATGCGTAAAAATGCGTGTATATCAAGAAAGGGATAATCTGATCAGATAACTGGTAGACTAACTGGTTAGCAGCACAGCTCATGGAGACTGTGGGTTTTACTCCCAACATGGATGAGATTCTAGTGCAGTTTCCTCCATTCACACACAATTATATTTCTAATTGATTTCAACTAAATTTTCACTCATATTTCACACCCAATGTCATGTTTTACAGTTAATTGCCCTGTTTATACCATGTTTATACAACCACTCTATCATCATTGCATGATAATGTTTACATGCCGAACTTGAAAAATTCAAATCTATAGATTGCATACTTGTATAATATACCATTGTTATAGTCAAAATCTGTAACAAAACTACCTATTTGTTATGGAAAAATATTGTAAGTTCTTTCAATATGAACTTAAGTAAAAACCAAAGTGTGAAAAATATCACAGAAAACAACTTGAGATAGGCACCAATTATGATTTAAATATAATTTAGACAAAATATTCTTTAAATATAATTATGAGTAACCATTTAATTTGCCAATGATTTCAGAATTACATCGAAGCGCGACGGTACTTTGTAGGTGACCCAGTATGGACTCCTCTGAACAGACCACATGATGATCACCCTTCCAGAAAAAAGTATCTTGCCAGCTTGGCTTCGGCATGAGTTCACTGCTGGCACTGTTGAAGGCACTCAAAGTTAACATACTACATTATACAGATTGGCTACTGATTATATGACTATTACAAGTGTACAATGAATCATTTTAATTTTAGTTTGACTAACAATGAAAGCATAACTTTTAGTACACATATATATTTTGACAATAGAAAATATTGAGCTATGCAAAAATAATCCTTAGTCAAATTTGCTAAGTGTATTACTGGTAGTGTTGGGAAATCGGTTGCAAATCATAATCGATCATCGGTTGGAATCGGTTGCCTCTTCCGATGCGATTTCACGATTATAATCGGTTTCTAAATTTACTCAGTGTTAGGTTTACAAATCGTCTTAGATCAGTAGTTTACATAAGTACTGGATACTAATAATTTCCAACTTTCTGACCGAAATCCTAATCAAATTATCATTGCTGCCCAAAGAGGTTGTTTGTGCAACTGCACTGAACCCCTCTAGATCTGCCACTGAATTTTCAACAGCAAAATTGTTACGTTTTTTTATGAATAATATACTAATTTTAAGGCTGAAGACGCAAGAAACTAATTTTAGAGGTCTAGTTAATGCAAAACATATTTATTCGAAGAATTTTTACCATCGTCATATAGCTTCGCAACTCAGACGCTCGTCAAAGTCGGCGCCTATTTGCGTTTATGTTTGTTAAGTTTTTGTTCTCTTTACAACAAATTCTGCAAATGTCTTTGTTAGGTCAAAGTTCTATTGTTAATCTTGTAGTATCTACAGTGCGTCCAAACTTCTGATTAAGTTTTTTTTTGCCTGGGTTCTCGTAAATCTCTCGGGTCGGGTCGCCATTTTAATTTTCAATTTTTCAAAGTGATTTCCCTTTATGACCGGTGTAAAAGCCGGAACCCGTACCTTTATACTTTGACTCGTAACACTGCGCATGTCTGAACTGTTAATCGATTATGAGAGAACGACATCGATCATCGACATCGAGAAGCATTTACACGTCGCTAATCGATGTCTTCCGATCATCGGCACATCACTAATTACTGGGCTTAACTTTGTGCAATTCAATATGGAATGAAGTAAAAGCTGGTCTCCAAAATTAGTTTTATAATCTTGGACGCTAGATATAAACTGTGCATTAATCTTTTTACTCCATATATATGCCTTTTAATGCATGTGTAACCAGTGTAGATCCAGATAAGCCAGCACATCCGTGCCATCTAATCTTTATATCTTTGGAGTAAAGGGTACACTTGATGAAACAGAAGAATTATTTATCCGATATTAATGAGGCTTTATTTTTACTTAATATACAATGTACTATACATTGTATAAATAAAAAATATAATAAAAATGTGAAAGTATAAGCACCATTTGGTAAATGGTTTATGGCATATTTGATATGTTTGTTATTCTTTACGCAGTTGTTTTTTTTAAATGAGAGCATTGGTCTATATTTGTACATGTACCATGTGTGACCATCATAGTGAATACCAAATATCTGTATTTTTATATTGGATGATAAAATTCCAAGTTAACACTTTCCTCCATAAATATGCATTTATACGCATGTGCGACCAGTGTAGATCCAGATCAGCCAGCACATCTTTGCCGTCTAATCAGGATCTGCACTGGTCACATTTTAGTCAGAAATAACCTAACAAATCAGAAAGCAAACAGTTTAGATCCTGATCAGACGGCACGGATGTACACTGTTTGCCACGCAATAAAGGTGTGTTCTATGGAGGAAAGGGTTAAGTCAGTAGTAAATGCTTCTGACCAAAAAAGTATCTGAAAGACATAGGAGTTGATAAAACACCTTGTAAGAGTGTATTGTGAAGTGTTTGACTGTCGAAACCACTATGTTTTGAATCGTTCAGGATCCTAACATAAGGACGTTATATATGACGTATATGATTATGCATATTCTCTTTAATAAAAATTGGGTTAATAATAAATAACTTTACAATGGAAGTGTCTATATAAATTTAAGTATTGTACAGTCCATTGTCAAATAACCAATAAATGTTTTACTATGAATTGTTTTATAACAACATTTGTTATGGGAACTATTATATGTGATAATATGACATAATAAATTCTATTATGCTGGTGCACAACAATTCGTTGAAAGACACTTGATAGAATACGACAATTGACAGAAAGGACACGTGGTAGAATGCGACAGTTAAAAGAAAGGACACTTGATAGAATTGTATTTCCGTCGAATTTTGTCGAAAATTTTTCGACGAGTCTGCAGTGATTTTACTGTTTTGGTTCAAAACAAGATATTTACTTGTTGGTAAAGTCTGGATGAGTGTCGTAACATGTGTTTTTGTAACAACACCGAAACTGTGAACATGTACCAGTACATACAGGTTCACTTTAGACTCTATATCACACATCATTAAAGGTCCGGTACATACAGGTACACTACAGACTCTATATCACACATCATTAAAGGTCCGGTACGTACAGGTACACTTTAGACGCTATATCACACATCATTAAAGGTCCGGTACATACAGGTACACTTTAGACGCTATATCACACATTATTACATGTGTTACTATAAATAGTAACAAATAATGGCCAAAATGCCCGGGTACTTTGCATGATAAAGGGCGGGCCGAAAACCTGATATCGCGGGCCGAAAACCTGATATCGTGGGCAGAAATCCCGTATCACGAATTTTTTCACGTGGTAACCTTTGAGACAGGATTTTACTTTTACATTTCAAGATGGCGACGATTGAATCGATCAAGTCACATTCAAGTTTTTTGGAGCTAGATGCAAAAAGTAGCATATTTTAGAAAGAACATGCATACTAGATCTAACATGAGACATATTCTGAGAGCGATAACAATGACAAGAGAAACATGGAGAAATTGTACATACCTGGGTACAACCAAGAACAAAAAGCACTGTATTTCCAGAATCATGTTCCTTCATATTCCTTTATGCCTATTATTCTTTGAAACAAGATATGCCTACATTATGTTTTTGTTGAATTGAAGCTCGCAGCAGCGTTATGAGAATAAAAAACTCACAAATAACAGCCTTTACATACCCATACCGCTGTAAAACACTTCCAGAATTCACCTTTTTACAATCCCATATCCAGCACAATTTTATCAAATTGTTCGAAGACATAATCACTTAAAACAAAATAAAACTAAAAAATCAACTGACAGCAACTTGCTCTGTTACAGTTTGAAAAATTAATGTAAACAATCTTTAATTACGTCACAAAACTCTAAATCTAGTAAATGACGTTGTACTTAGCGAAAGCATTCATCGTGACGTAGTTAATTAACGAATATATTATATATATACGAGTGCTCAGTTAATTTATGACTTACAGAGCATGGCAAACATTGATATCAGCCCGGCACATGTAATAAAATGGTTATAAACCGGTGTTCAAGGGCCGGGAGGTGATATCGGCCCGGCCGAGCAACATAGGCCCTCGAGCTAAAGCTCTCGGGCCAATATTGCTCTTCCGGGCCGATATCACCTCCCAGCCCTTGAACACCGGTTAATAACCTCTTATCATTAAAGGTCCGGTACATACAGGTACACTTTAGACGCTATATCACACATCATTAAAGGTCCGGTACATACAGGTACACTTTAGACGCTATATCACACATCATTAAAGGTCCGGTACATACAGGTACACTTTAGACTCTATATCACACATCATTAAAGGTCCGGTACATACAGGTACACTTTAGACGCTATATCACACATCATTAAAGGTCCGGTACATACAGGTACACTTTAGACGCTATATCACACATCATTAAAGGTCCGGTACATACAGGTACACTTTAGACGCTATATCACACATCATCATTAAAGGTCCGGTACATACAGGTACACTTTAGACGCTATATCACACATCATTAAAGGTCCGGTACATACGGGTACATTTTAGACGCTATATCACACATCATTAAAGGTCCGGTACATACAGGTACACTTTAGACGCTTTATCACACATCATTAAAGGTCCTGTACATACAGGTACACTTTAGACTCTATATCACACATCATTAAAGGTCCGGTACATACAGGTACACTTTAGACTCTAAATCACACATCATTAAAGGTCCAATACATACAGGTACACTTTAGACTCTATATCACACATCATTAAAGGTCCGGTACATACAGGTACACTTTAGACGCTATATCACACATCATTAAAGGTCCGGTACATACAGGTATACTTTAGACGCTATATCACACATCATTAAAGGTCCGGTACATACAGGTACACTTTAGACGCTATATCACACATCATTAAAGGTCCGGTACATACAGGTACACTTTAGACGCTATATCACAGATCATTAAAGGTCCGGTACATAGTTACAGGTACACTTAAGACTCTATATCACACATCATTAAAGGTCCGGTACATACAGGTACACTTTAGGCGCTATATAACACATCATTAAAGGACCGGTACATACACGTACACTTTAGACGCTATATCACACATCAATAAAGGTCCGGTACATACAAGTACACTTTAGACTCTATATCACACATCATTAAAGGTCCGGTACATACAGGTACACTTTAGACTCTATATCACACATCATTAAAGGTCCGGTACATACAGGTACACTTTAGACTATGTCACACATCATTAAAGGTCCGGTACATACAGGTACACTTAGACGCTATATCACACATCATTAAAGGTCCGGTACATACAGGTACACTTAGACGCTATATCACACATCATTAAAGGTCCGGTACATACAGGTTCACTTTAGACGCTATATCACACAGCATTAAAGGTCCGATACATACAGGTACACTTTAGACGCTATATCACACATCATTAAAGGTCACAGTTCCTTATAATGTGGTTGCAACATGGACCTGGTATTTTTTAAGTACAGTCAAACCTGTCTTTAGCAGCCACCCAAGGGAGTGACAAAAAGTGGCTGCTCTATACAGGTGGCTGTTAAAAGACAGGATAAAGGAGAACAAAATGTCAGTTTAGGACATATTCAAACTGGATGTTTAAGGTGGTTTCTATTCGCAGGTGGCTGCCAAGGCAGGTTTCAAGAGGAATCATCCTGGGAATAGGTTTGTTAGCAGTTAAGGACCTTACCACATGATAAGAAATGATGTTGATGATAAGGAACATAGAGGTTAGAAGTAAATCCCTTACGAAATATAGATGTACAGAAAAAAATGACCATTAAGGGCCCATAACACTGTCAAAAGTTTCACTGATACCCGAAGAGGTTTTGGAGATGAAGCATGCGCAACATTTTATCAGAAAGATTTAAAGTTAAAAATTAGTGAAATCATATAATGGGGAGATAAATAATTCAGGAAATGATGGCTAGGTTATGAAAATTACCATTATGATGGTAAAGATGATAAGGACCATTTGTTTGAAGTCCGTAGTGTTTGCCTCAAGTAATAAACAAGTTATGCAAAACAAGGATTGGTGACAAACATTCCTGTGAAATTTCAATGAAATCCCTTGCCCCAGCGGTTTCGGAGTTGAAGCAAGATTTTAAAGGAAGGAAGGACATTGCAATTACTGTCGGAGGCATAAATCATTTGCAAGTACAAAACATTTTTATGGCATAAAAGCGATCCTTGTTAAGGGCTCGCTACACTCCTTCCAATCCTATTCATCGATAAAAAGAAAATTATCAAAATCTCAATAATGGCAAAATGCCGTTCAATGAAACATTGCACAAATGAATGTTACTAATGTGTCTTGATTTTGCATACAGTAAGACACGTTAGAATAGTTAAGAAAACAAGCTAGACCTTAAAATTCCTTAAAATTCTATTCACATAAATTCACAAAAACTAAGCAATACAAAACATTATTTTAAATTACCACGCGAGTGCAATGTTACTGACAAGAAAATGTTGTGTACTTTGTTAAAAACTTTCAACAACTAAAAGAGAAATCAGTGATTGTCATCCGTTTACGCGACCAGGAAGCGACCAGAAAATTGAAGGTCAAACACACGTTTACTAATATCTTGTAAAGTTTACATATGTAAGTCACGAGGACACAATAAACTGTCAGTATCATATTACTCATGTGGGCATTTAAAATGATGTTTTGTGTTGTTTAGTTTTTGTGAATTTATGTAAATAGAAGTTTATGGAATTTTTAGATCTCACTATTTTTCTTTACTGTTCTAACGTGTCTTACCAACTGCAAAACAAAGATACATTAATAACATACATTTATGCAAAGTTTCATTTAACAGCATTTTGCGTTGTTGAGATTTTGATAATTTTCTTTTTATCGATAAATAGGATTGGGAGGAGTGTGGCGAGCCCTTAATTTTATTATACCCCCACAAACGAAGTTTGAGGGGGTATATAGGAGTGAGCTTGTCGGTCGGTCGGTCTGTCGGTTGGATTCTTCATTTCCAGATGATAACTCATGAAAGGCGTGACAGAATTAAATAATTTTTAGTACACCGGTATATCATCATAAGATACAGGTCAAGTTCGATTTTGGGGCTGGTGGGGTCAGTGTCAAGGTCACTGTTACTAAAAATAGAAAAATGCTTTCCGGAAGATAACTCCTGAAAGACATCAACTATTTTAAAAATTTGTGGTACACAGGTGTAACATAACAAGATACAGGTAAGGTTTGACTTTGGAGCCCGTGGGTTCAAGGTCAAGGTCACTGATTATTTAAACTTCAAAACTTCATTTCCACTCAGTAACTACAGCTTGGAATGAGATTCTTAAATGAAATTTGGTGTATTGCTGGTTTTTGTGAAGATGACTTTTGGGATTCAAATAAGGCCTGTGGGGTCAAGGTCACAGTTACTAAAAATAGAAAACAAGAGGGTCCATGGGACCCTGGGTCGCTCACCTGGGAACATCTGTTCAATGGTTCGGACAAAAATTAAGACCACTAGAGTGCGGAAAAGCTTTTTCTATTATATGACCTAGTGACCTAGATTTCAAGGTCACATGACCCAGTTTCGAACTTGACCTAGATATCATTGGGATAAACATTCTGACCAAGTTTGAAGAAGATCGGACCAAAATTACGACCACTAGAGTGTGGACAAGCTTTTTCTATAATTTGACCTAGTGACCTAGATTTCAAGGTCACATGACCCAGTTTCGAACTAGACCTAGATATCATTGGGATAAACATTCTGACCAAGTTTAAAGAACGGACCAAAATTAAAACCACTAGAGTGCAGACAAGCTTTTTCTTTAATTTGACCTAGTGACCTAATTCGAAGGGTCACATGACCCAGTTACGAACTTGACCTAGATATCATTACGATAAACATTCTGTTCAAGTTTAAAGAAGATTGCACTATAATTAAGACTGCTAGAGTGCGGACAAGCTTTTTCTATAATTTGACCCAGTGACCTAGATTTCAAGGTCATATGACCCAGTTTTCGAACTTGACCTAGATATCATTGAGATAGACATTCTGACAAAGTTTGAAGAAGATCGCACCATAGTTAAGAGCGCTAGAGTGCGGAAAAGCTTTTTCTATAATTTGACCCAGTGACCTAGATTTTGAGGTCACATGACCCAGTTTCAATCTTGACCTAGATATCATCAAGATAAACATTCTGACCAAGTTTAAAGAAGATCGCACCATAATTAAGACTGCTAGAGTGCGGACAAGCTTTTTCTACAATTTGACCCAGTGACCTAGATTTCAAGGTCACATGACCCAGTTTCAAACTTGACCTAAATATCATTGAGATAAACATTCTGACCAAGTTTGAAGAAGATTGGACCAAAGTTCCGTCCGCTAGAGTGCGGACAACAATTGTGGACGGACGGACGGACGACGGACGAACCCCCCTCACAAAAGCTCACCCTGTCACTACGTGACAGGTGAGCTAAAAACTACATATGCTCAATAACTTTGGTTCGGAATGAGATATTGTGATGAAAATAGATATATAGGTAGTGTCTGTGAAGACAAAACTTGGTATTGAAATTGATCCTGATGGGGTCAAGGTCAATGTTCACTGTTACTAAAAATAGAAAAAATGGTTTCTGGATGATTTCTGATGAAAAGCTTCACATGTATATAAACAATTTTTGGCACACAGTTGTTAGATAAAAGTTAAGTAAAGGTCACTGTTTCTAACATATTCAAAACGTTTGTGCTCAATAAATTTAGAAGGAATGAGATATTGTGATGAAACTTGCTGTATATGTGGCTATTGTGAAGACGACACTGGATTGAAAGTGGGGCACATTATGTCATTGATTCGAAGCATTCCCAGTTCAAGTATCAAGCACACACGTGGGGATATTTAATCACTTTCAGATATAAGCAGTGCATCTACACATGATGTGGAATGTGTTCGAAATTCTGTCGGTATTTTTAAAACTGTAGTTCCCGTCATAAGATTTCAAAAATCCACCCTTACAGTTCAATTTAGTTTCAATTGGTTACGTACCAATAAAACTTTGCAACACAATATTCCTCCGCTTCTGCAAAGAAGGGCATAACCTGGATTAGGCAGCATCGCCTGACAGACAATGAGCATGATTCCTGAACAGCCCCACAAATTGTTATAATAAATAGGATTCATAAAACACAGAGAGAAGTTATGTGTATGAAGAAATGTCTTTATTTAACATTGTTACAGAGTAATATCCAAATTGGTGATCTAGTAACTAAGCCTGTATATAATTACATTGACAATATCATAAAACTTATTTGAAATGATTCAGTATTTTATTAGGTATTTCATACAGCTATTTGAACCAGTTAGTTTTATATCTCGAACAGAACTGAATTTGAGATTGTTTGTTCACAACTGTATGATTATAAATAGCTTAATTCAGTTAAATTTGTGGAAGGCAGTCTTTTCTTTATTTTTCACTGAATTTTGACATTTCTCATTCTGAATATGTTCTACCAAACTTTATTATCATAAATATACAAACATTTAAAAATGAACAAGAAAAAATGAAAAAATGGCTTTGTTCATTAAGACACTAAAATGATGCAAGACGGTGATATTTAAGTAGCAGAGAAAGAAACACAGATAGGATATTTTCTAGTAAGCTGCTTTGCATAATTCTGTTGTTAAATATTTAAATTAAACCAAGCACAACACTGTGAACAATTCTATCTAACAATATTTTCTTTACATGCACCAATAAAAGTAGCTAAATCAATTATTATGTAGAAAAGTACCATTTATAATGTTCAAATGATATAAACTGTTGTAAATACATGTATATTCAAGTAAATATTGCTTCCAATTTTTTATCACATCCTTTATCCACAAATTGACCTTGGAATTTAGATTACAACAATTTAAACTGTAAAGACCCAAACAAGCAGGGTGTCATCAAATCCAACAATCACTAAAGGCCCATTCGTGATTTTTTAAAAGCCCATTTTATTGACAAAGAATGGTGAACAAATGAAAACATTTTGTTAACTTTTTCAATTATATTTGATATATTCATGTATTGTCAAAAATATGATTATTTCCAGGATGTTCAGATATCAGAAATTAATGACACCCCTGCAAATGTATATAAATAATTGTTCTAGTACAATATTCTCTAGTCACAACGCACTAAATAAGAATATCTATCCAGTATTATATCTATAAAAACAATTAAACAACCATAACTGAATGTAGCTTTTTATATAGCAAGTTTCTACAATAAAAAATAACTTTATATAAATCTTGTAAATTACCGGTAATTGACATTTTGTCAAATCTTTTTTACCATTTTAGTACATTGTATCATTATTTATTAAAGAAATATTTTATTTTCAAAAGTCTTGTTTCTTTTATCTTGCATTCAAAATAAAAGTTCAGTAACCATTTGAAGCCAATAGTATTAAGCATGATTTGCATGAATTCAAAATAACATAACAGTATTCATTTATTATGAATGTAATGAAGAAATCATGATTTTTGACGAAATTATAACGAAGATTAAACTATTTACATAACTATACATGAAAATAAACATATTAACATAAACATTGATGCTATGTACACGTGATTCTTGTTAGAAAAAAAAAGAATTATACAAAATTATGATAGAATATTAAGACACATGATTATCGCTGGAAGAAAATGAACCAGTCTAAATGTAAAATTATTTGATTGGTTAGGCTCGGTCAAATGATGAAAACTGACCTATCATAAACAGTGTATTTTAGACTGTTCTGTGATAATTTATCAAACTAAACTTGTCTATCACCTGAATCATTTGATTGGCTGGCTTTAATAAAATGTCAAAATCATTTACATAGGTCTATGGGAAATACTATTTTGGATCTAAATTAGAATGTTAAAATAAAACAATGAGTTAACACTCTGTCTCAAAACTGTCTTTTACATCCTATATATTTTAGACAGTTCTGCATGTGTTTTAGACATGGTTATCTGTCATTACATTAAAAAACTTGTTTCACAGCTTCAAACCTAACCAATCACTTCTAATTATTGTTTCCCATCAAGATCTTTATAAAAGTTTGAAAGAAACCCCCAACAAGAAAGCGAAAGAAGTTTCAATTTTTGAGGTACTAGGTATTTAAACCGTAAATCGCTTATTGACAAACTTTCTTCTAAAACATGATCATTTTTCAAAACAAATTAAACATGGCCTATTACATTTGATACAACAACATTATGAAACATACATTTACTGTTATAACTTTTGTGACTTTAACGTGCGGCCATGTTCAAAACTGATGTAAGCCTGTAAGGCGACCTCAGACTGATTTTCATGGTTTGTTTGGCGCTGTTTTTTAACCCTTTGCACTAAGCCATATGTCTGTTATTACATGGGCAAACAGTGTACACTGATCCAGATCAGCTGGCACATCTACATTGAAGATCCTGAACAGACGGCACAGACTAATCTGGATCTACACAGTTTGCGCATGTGACAAAACCCATATATATGCGGAGTAAAGGGGTGGAAAAATACTTGGCTTAGCTCGAGAAAGAGTGGTGCACACTGTCATCTGTTGCTTGCCATGTAGAAGGGAATATGGATGTAAAAGTTCAAGTTAAACCTGCCAACATTATATTTAAAATTAAAACACAAACTCACAGGATATTCTTCTATCATTCTAGTTTGTTTTTTTTTACAGTCAGTTGTTTGTAAAACTGAGTTAATCACATCCTGTGTTGTTTCACAGACTCTGCGAAAAGTAACAACCTAGAAAAGCGAAATAGACTTTGTTGTCGAAATAAACAAAGGTCATACCCTATGGAGGTAGCACAAAATATAACACGCTAAATGAGTTCCAAATTCATCAGTCCACTTCATTTCTATTCAAGAGTGCATGGCATAAACTTTTGGTGAAATAACCATCAAATGTTATCAGAGTGATTTTGATTTTACATACAATTTTTCTTGTTTATGTTAACATATATTTTTCAGATTAAATAGCAACACACTATGATAAAATCAGGCCTATTGACTGTTTCTGTAAACTGCAAACTATAGATATACATACATTGAAAAGGATCTAAACTGTTTCCTGGATGCATATGAAGAATCCTCATGAAAAGAATTGACCCTGATCAGAATAAGCTGATTTGCAGGATGACCTTGGTCTACACGTGACCTTGGTCTACACGTGTCACATAGGCCAAAAGAACCATTTTGCCATAATGTGTCACAATATTCAGTTAATCACAGGGCACTTCTCTAGCTAAAATGAGAACAGTGAAAGTTCTCAAATACTTTAAACTCTGGAACAGAAATGAAGTTGACTGCTTTTCTGATGTACATTAATATGAGGTGGGATCATTTCTCTTAGAACCATGTTATCAGTTCTTTGATCAATCAATACATGATTGACACATTGTAAACACATCTACAAAATCACATCAGCAAATACATTACATGATACTACATATATGTACTCAACATGATTATTGTGTTTATGTATTTTTTCTTCATATTCCTTAAAACAGCATCCTACAATCTATGTAACCTTGACCTAATAATCATGTGACCTTGAGGTCAAGGTCAATGGTGCAAATGGAAACAAGATCAGTTTTTAGAGTAAATACACCATTTTTGAGTTAATATGATGCATGGAAACTATTTCAAAACAAGTCCAAAACTATAGTTGTTTCCATGACAACCCAATAACCTTTAACTCTGCAGTGAGATGAGTGGAATGTTACGAAAGTTGGCCTAGCATTCACCAAACATCTTAAGTATGAACCATTAAGCTTTTTTTGTCAATACTTTAGAATACTGCATTTCCAACAAAAAGACAAAACCCTTCTCTTTTTTAAAATCCTAAAATTTTTAAAACAGGTGTTAAATGATTATTCTTGGAATATTTTTAGAATATAAAATAATCTTAAATAGAGTGAACTTGAAATGCTTGGTGCATATAAGCCTTTGGTTATTAATTTTATGTTCAAATGGTATGACATATTTCTAGATAAAAATCGCATAAAATTTCTGTAAATAATTGTTATCATACAGAAGGGACAACCAGGTCTAACTGAATCTCTCCGGGGCTAACACCACTGGCATAACCAATAAAACCAATTTCTCAGATCTAACCTTAATCACAGTGATACTAAATGAATAACATTTCGAAACAATGGAGCAAATGTAACTGGAATCTTGGCATGCTTAAAATCACATAGCTTGGTTTATCACAACTGCCACTGATGTGCCACACCAAAAATAAAACAAAATAAATACAATCTAGCACATCCATTCTTGATTCTATGTAATAACCAGATTGAATTCACCTCTGTCTTAGCCCCGCCCCCTTGTATGTCACAATTAACGTAAGGTTCTACACATACAATCAGTGTAATGCTCCCTTGTTAATCTGTTAATCAAATTATCTTCCATTAAAAAGCATGCTTTATTGACAAACTGTTACTATTTCTTAATCCTATCACTGTTATTCCAAACATTTACTTGTATCAGTTTCAACAGTAAACTTATCGATTTACAGTTTTTAAAATATAATAATAGGTAAAAAAACAAAAAAGCTAATAATAGCTCCTTAGCTTTTAAACCTGATAAGACGAATGTTTCATTTAATGGCATACACTGGTGACTTGTTGATACAGCAGGTGTAGAAACCATCTTTTTTACTGGCTTACTGGCACTTGTGAATTTTTCATTTTTATCGCTTTTGTTAAGCGTTAACATTTAATAAATTTATTAAAAATAATTCTTGTTCAGGTTACACATGGAAACACTTCAGGCCCAACCCAGATGCTCGTTGAAATTTGGAAATAAAAACCCCATAATCATGTACATAATCCCAATAACTGTATGCTAAATGAGAAAGACTTGCTAGACATATTAGTTCTACACTAACACAAATACCATTTTCCTATCCAAAACTCAAAGCAAATAAAATGTTTAAGCAAAACAAGGGCACTTTTTTAAAAGGGCAGCAGATAAACGTTCATAGCAGATTCAAAATGCCCGAAACAATTTTCGATAAAATTAGCTTATATTCTCAAATAAAAATTCCTGCCACAAAATAAAATATCACATTTGAGAAGACCCGAAGTTTTCCAACTGGTGCTATACGTAAATTGTCAGAATTTTACATTATATAACTCATATTAAATGTCTTCATCTTGAATGTTTGCTCATGCGTAGAATTCCTTATCGGGAGCTTTATTGTACGAGTAATTCTGGTATTTCTGTTCGTCCAATGGATAACTTCCCTCATCCTTCTTTCTCATTCGGTAAACAACAAACATCACAAGTAGGACCATGCACAGAAGGCCAACAACAGCACCACCAATAATGGCTGAAAATAGAACAGTCAAGCTTAACCCTTTCCTCCACATATACACATATTTACGCATGTGCAACCAGTGTAGATCCAGATCAGCTGGCACATCGCATTTTGGTCAGAAATAACCTAACAAATCATAAAGTGAACAGTTTAGATCCTGATCAGATGGCACGGATGTGCCGGCTGATCTGGATCTAAACTGTTCGCCCATGCAATAAAGGTGTATCTATGGAGGAAAGGGTTAAACTCTTTACTAAATGGGATATTTCTCATTCCCCATGGCCAACCAGAGTAGATCCAGGATCAGGGCTGAAGGTTATAAAACTGAGATTGGAAGCCAGTCGCAAATCTCAATGATCTGATTGGCTGAAATGGCGACCTCAGGCACAGATTGCTGTCTGTTCAGTCTGATCAGGATCTGTTCACTTTTGGTTAGAAATAACCCGGTGAATCTGAAAGTAACTTTTTTAAATCCTGGTTAGATTGCACGGATGTACAAGATGATCTGGATCTACTCTGGTAGCACATTGAATGAAAGTCGCATCCATGGCGGTAAGGATAAGCATGCTGAATTTATGTTACAAACACAACTATGTTTGTGGTTATAACTTTAGTGTTTCTTTATGTGGCCCGTGGCTTTCTAATTGGGGAAAAATGTGAGCCAAATACTGAAAATGTTACAATTCATTACAAATCAAACAGAACCAACTGTTTGATGTACACTGCTGACAAACAATAATTTGAAAGTAACAGTATCACTTTCAGAAAATCGTATTGATTGATTAATCAATAAAACACCTATTTTTTGACAAAGATCTTTTTCCTTAGAGTTAAAATATTGATGGAGGAATAACTCTATTAGAATTTGAAAAAGTATATTGTTTCATGTATTGGAAATGGGACTGAAGCTAAAAACTGACTTGTGCTCATAAACTGATGATGTCACTGGTCACCTCCAAATAGCAACCAGCATACCAAAGGGGTCACTAGAGCAGTGGGATAGGCAAAAAATCAAAAGAAGTAAGGTTATTTTATTACAGATATTTTACTCTCTATTGGATCACAGAATATATTGAGTTTCTCATCAAGTTTTTTTCAGGTTGATAATAACAACCTACCTGCTAATAATCCTGGCTGTGCCAGTATAGGTTCATTGTGTCGCATGGTGGCATAGCTTTCACCAACTTGGTTGGTTTCTTCCTCCTTCTCTTCAAGATCACTCTCATCAGAATCTATCTGGATTTCTGTAAAACAGTAATTGATCAGTTTAAAACCTTAAAAATCTTAAAAGTGTAAAATCCTTACAGACTCTTACACAAATATTGATGTTTTCTGCTAGAAAACATTTCTGTGGATTTTGTTTGTTTGTTGATCTTAATTTTCTAAACAATAATTACGTTTTACGTCGTGAAATTCTGCATATAAAATCCACAAATTTTAGTGCCTAACAAATACTAATGAATTGACAGTATACCTTGCCTTGAAATTTTGGAACTTTTTTATATCCTATTTTGGAAAAAAATAAATGAGACTCATGTCTGTGGTGGCAATAAAAAGAGAGCCCAAATATCACAAAATACACCTGTCAAGGAGCCAAGTCCCATGCCACTGAAGCAACCTGGCTGGTTACAGAACATGTCCATAAGCTTTATGACAAAGTCTGGTGAAAATTGGATAGTGATCTTTCAACTTAGAGCAGACATTGCCAATTTGGAGAAATATCAGCAGTTAAAGGGCCACAACTCCGGAGTGACGGAAGCAATATGGCTGGTTATTGAAATCGACTGGAATATAATGCCCATGAACATTAATACCAAGTTCAGTTAAGACTAAATTTAAGAACTACCCAAGTTTGATTGCAGATAGTGCAAATTTGGTCAAGTAACAGTGACTGAAGTACTCTGGCTCATTTTGGACATTAGCCAAGATATTTTGGTCATAAACATTCAGACAAAGTTTGGTTTAGATTGAGCAAAAAGATGAAAAGAGAACTTTGCAAGCCATCAAACATGACAAATATGGAAATATTGCAGACTGTGAAAAAGGAACCTTTAAATCCAGTATTTTCACATTAATGCCATTTAATGTTCAGTCTCGTATGGTTCCCAGATAAAAGAATGGATCAGTGGAAAATACAGAACTGATTCTATTACTGTATTCATTAACTTCGGGCAAAAAGGTAGAGGTTTGCATAGATTAGAATGCTGCAAAGCTATTTGGGTTATTGTAATTCTAAATTTCTCAGAGATGTGACAATGACTGAATGACAGAAAAAATCTCTCCCATGTTCAGTTAATTCTGATGTGAATTTGGCATTCAATCAGAAAGTTCCTCAAGATGAAACTCTTAATTGTAACCATTATCAATGGATCAGATAAAGTATAACAATGCCAGTGACAAAATGATGAGAAAATTGGTCTTGGAAGAGACAAAACTGACAGTTACAATCTGTTCATCCACTTTCTTTTACTTATAAACTCTTTGTGGATTTATTCATCGTTTACAATACATGAATTTTAAATCCTTTACCCTTTACTCCATATACAAGGGTTTTATCCCAATGTGCAAGCATATGCACCTTCAACCCTTTCCTTCATATATATATGCATTTTTACGCATGTGCAACCAGTGTAGATCCAGATCACCCGGCACATCTGTGCTGTCTGATCAGGATCTGCACTGATCGCTTTATGGTCAGAAATAACCTAATAAATGAAATAGCGAACAGTGCAGATCCTGATCAGATGGCACAGATGTGCCGGCTGATCTGGATCTAAACTGTTCACCCATGCCATAAGGGTGTGTATATAGAGGAAAGCGTTTAGGCATATGCTAACAGTGTAGACCCAGATCAGCCAGCACTGCTCACCCACGGAGGAAAGTATTAAATGGGATGTATCATGTACATACCTGGACCAATGTTTACAATGACATTTGGAATATCATCTTTGCCGTCGGCGGTGATGTTGTAACCAGGCTCGTTTGGTTTAGGCAGTGGTTTTGTCTTCTCTGTGGCTGGTTTACCACCCAAAGTCCTAGGTGTTGTCTTAGCGGTGGATGCTGTCACTGCAATTACAAATAACATCACATGAAGACATGCTGCAGTAATTCTTGCAGTAATTTTTCAGTGCATGACGATTTAACCCTTTCCTCCATAGATATACCTTATTGCGTGGGCCAACAGTTCAGATCCAGTTCAGCCGGCACATCTGTGCCGTCTGATCAGGATCTAAACTGTTTGCTTTTTGATTCATTAGGTTATTTCAGATCAAAATGCGACCAGTGCAGATTCTGATCAGATGGCACGGATGTGCCGACTGATCTGGATCTACACTGGTCGCCCATGCGTAAAAAGGCGTATATAACGAGGAAAATGTTAACTGAATGTGAAACTGATATTGTGAGTCAGGGTTATTATTATTTAATGTCAAGTCAAGTCAAAGAATTTATTAGCATATTCAAAATGAACATTGCTAAATAACATACATAACACAATGTATGGCATGCCGTGGAAATAAATACATGAAAAGAATGAAAGAAAAATCAAAACAACACAATATGGGAAAACAAACAAACAGAAATGTAAGGTAAACTATGAGATGTATTTTGTTATTGTAACATTATAATATTATTATCGGAGAAAAGTGTGTGTAATAAAGTGGGAAAAAATCTTTAGGTTTAATGAGTTTTCCTTGATTTCACAGGCAGATTGACTCCTTTTTATGTGTGTGTGAACAGTGTAGATCCAGATCAGCAGAAACATCCATGCCTGATCAGACTTCACCACTGATGTACTGATTAATTTAGTTCAACACTGGTTGCAAAGATGACAGATGCTGTGTTTATAAATCGTTCATGAATTAAAACAGTAACATTGAAACTGAATTTCTGCCAAGCTACAACATTTCTAAACTAAAATTATTTAGACTTAAAAAATTATTAATAAGATTTGACAACAATATCAGCTTTTTGTGTTCAATGATTTAAAACAGTAACCTCAAGTTATAAATTAAAAGTAAGCTCTGAAATATAAAGCCATATTAAGCAGTAGTTGCACATGAAAACATCCAAATCTTGACTAAGTCTACCAAATCCTTCTTGTATAGATTCAGAGCAAATTACTATGGCTACAATCTTAATGAACTATTTATCCACTGATATTGAGTATAATGGAGTTGTCTTATTCGTGGATTATTATCAGAGTTTATTTACTGAAACAGCCAACAGTAAAAACTGTGATTAGTCTGCAAATCCAGTGTAAGCTTCACACAAACTTGTGTGACTTACAAAGGTAGTAACAACAGGGCTTTTTCAGTGCCAGGGGAACAAACCCATGCCCTAAATATTTTTTTTTATTTTTTTGCGGGGGAGGGGGAGACATCATTTAGTCCCCAAAGAGAATTTATTTATGAAGAAACTCAATGTAAAGTAACTTTTTGTGGAAACTGCATGATTTTGAAGAAATTTCGAGAGGTGATGCCCCCGACTAAAGAAGGAAAAAAAGCCCTGAAGTAGGCCATAAGCAATGACCCTTTACTCTATAGAAATTCCATATCCTATGAGGGACCTGTAGATCGAAATCAGACTGCATATCCAGGCAGTCCGGCTCCAGATTATGATACCCAGAATGGAAACCAGTCTCAGATCTAAAGCTTCCCATCAGTCAATGCCCAAGATCATAAAACTAAATCTGGAGATCAGTCTCAAATCTCAAGCATCTGATTGGCTGAAATGGCGACCAGTCGCCATTTCAGCTAATCAGATCCTTGAGATTTGAGACTGATCTCAAAACTTAGTTTTATGATCTTGGATCTTGGACCCAGTTCTGAGATTGTAATCAATTTCATCCAGATTGCATAAATATGAGACTGGTCTCCATTCTCAGTTTTATAACCCTGGACACTGATCAGGTTCTACAGTGCTCATTTCTTGACCAGTAATAACACAATGTCTCAGACAACCACTAGACTGGAGTATATCCTGATCATACTAAATAGATGCACAGGTTCATCTGAATCTACACTGGGCTGGAGGTTATAAAGCTGAGATTGGAAACCAGTCTCAAATCTCAAGCATCTGATTGGCTGAAATAGCTCTGGTCGCCATTACAGCCAATCAGATGCTTGAGATTTGAGACTGGTTTCCATGCTCAGTTTTATAACCTTGGGCACTGGTCATGCATGGGATTTAAACTGTAATGATAGAGTAAAGGGTTAACCATTAGCCTACTAATTTACCTCATTGTTACATGTGACTGTCTATGCAAATTAAATAACCATTAGTCTGATTTGCTAAATATTCTTTTGTTAGTTAAAATCATGAACAACTATAATGAAATGTACACTGGAGTACAGCTCTGCACCTTCATCAATTCCAGGAAACTTAATGACAGACTAACTGTCTGGAATGTTTCGTCTCCATATATAATGGTTTATACTTACTTGGTGGGCACTTGGGCATATCTGGCTTGTTTATGATTGTGCCAGTGATCTCATTGCCTAGGGGGTCAACACACCAACACTGTGAGCCTTGGCACTGCACGGACTCGTACTCTCCCTCCAGTGTACACTTAGGCTTGTAGGTTCCAAGCATACCAGTACTGTGCTGTATCAACTGGAACACACATGTGCTCAGATTCTCTCCTACAATGTTAAATAATGTCATCAGATGAGAAATCTAGTCACATGAAAGGTTACATTCTTCCTAATAGACAGAACTTCTCAACAAAGTCAAATCACATGATGGGTTAATATATGCATTATTTCAATAAAGTTCTACTTAAATCATTTGGAGATTTGTTTATGACAGTCTTACATGTTGAAAAAGCTAGTCCGTTGGTAACCATGATGCACATGTTACAATGGGTAAGCTGGTGCCCAAGATCATACAAGAGCCGTCAGAGACGGGTTATGTTCCCCAACGCCGCTTTGTCACAAATACTTTTTTGTTAGAACAGGAAGAATTTGTAAGAAAGATATTGTATTTGAAAGTTTCCTTTACGATTCAAACAGAAAGCATTTTACAATATTGTACAAAAATAAGACAGAAAAAAATGAGAAATTTCAAAGGGCACTAACTCAAAAATGAATAAAGCAAGAGTTATGGTTCTTGTGCATTGCACTGCTCCGCATAGAGATCATTCTACTTATGAAGTTTCAAGTTCAGAAACTTTTATACTTTGTGAGATATGCACCAGATAAAACTAAGTAAGAGAAATTTCAAAGGGAAATAAATAAAAAATCAATAAAGCAAGATTTATGGTTCTTGTGCACTGCACTGCTCCTCATTGAGATCTATCTACTTATGAAGTTTCAACTTCCTAACTCTTATACTTTGTGAGATATGCCCCGGACAAAAAGTAAGTATGGTAAATTTCAAAGGGCATTAACTCTATAATGAATAAAGCAAGAGTTATGGTTCTTGTGTGCTGCACTGCTCCTCAACGAATTCATTCTACTTATGAAGTTTCAAGTTCATAACTCTTATACTTTGTGTGATATGCCCTGGACAAAAAATAAGTAAGAGAAATTTCAAAGGGCAATAAATCAAAAATCAATAAAAGCAAGAGTTATGGTTCTTATGCACTGCACTGCTCATCATTGAGATCTATCTACTTATGAAGTTTCAACTTCATAACTCTTATACTTTGTGAGATATGCCCCGGACAAAAAGGAAGTATGAAAAATTTCAAAGGGCAATAACTCAAAAATGAATAAAGCAAGAGTTATGGTTCTTGTGCACTGCACTGCTCCTCCCTGAGATCTATCTAGTTATGAAGGTTCAACTTCATAACTCTTATACTTTGTGAGGTATGCCCCAGACAAAAAGTAAGTATGAGAAATTTGAAAGGGCAATAACTCAAAAATGAATAAAGCAAGAGTTATGGTTCTTATGCACTGCACTGCTCCTCATTGAGATCTATCTACTTATGAAGTTTCAACTTCATAACTCTTATACTTTGTGAAATATGCCCCGGACAAAAAGTAAGTATGAGAAATTTGAAAGGGCAATAACTCAAAAATGAATAAAGCAAGAGTTATGGTTCTTATGCACTGCACTGCTCCTCATTGAGATCTATCTACTTATGAAGTTTCAACTTCATAACTCTTATACTTTGTGAAATATGCCCCGGACAAAAAGTAAGTATGAGAAATTTTCAAAGGGCAATAACTCAAAAATGAATAAAGCAAGAGTTATGGTTCTTGTGCACTGCACTGCTCCTCATTGAGATCTATCTACTTATGAAGTTTCAACTTCATAACTCTTATACTTTGTGAGATATGCCCCGGACAAAAAGTAAGTATGAGAAATTTCAAAGGGCAATAACTCAAAAATGAATAAAGCAAGAGTTATGGTTCTTGTGCACTGCACTGCTCCTCATTGAGATCTATCTACTTATGAAGTTTCAACTTCATAACTCTTAGACTTTGGGAGATATGCCCCGGACAAAAAGTAAGTATGAGAAATTTCAAAGGGCAATAACTCAAAAATGAATAAAGCAAGAGTTATAGTTCTTGTGCACTGCACTGCTCCTCAACGAGATCTAACTACCTATGAAGTTTAGTCTTGATACCTCTCACAGTTTTTGTGTAATTGTCCGGACAATATTATGACGGACGGACGGACGGACGGACGGACGAACGGACGAACGGGACGGACGGACGGACAAAGCGACAACTATATGCTCCCCCGAATTTCGGGGGGAGCATAAAAACTAAATCTGAAGATCAGTCTCAAATCTCAAGCATCTGATTGGCTGAAATGGCGACCAGTCACCATTTCAGCCAATCAGATCCTTGAGATTTGAGACTGATCTCAAAACTTAGTTTTATGATCTTGGGTCCGGGTTTCCCAGGGAATGAGAACTTGGCTATAAAAGTTGCCTTTCTATCATTAATATACTTAAAATAAATTGCTGGAACTAGAGTTAAATCTGTGTAGACCCTTTATTATAAGAATTCGCCTTTTACCCCCAGGGATGAAAGTGTAGATCCAGATCAACTGGCAGGGATTTCAAAAGATGCAGATTCTTGCTTTTTGATGCAAGAAAATTTTAATTTTTCAAATTTTGACCCCACCTGATTCTAAGCTAGGGGTCACTTTGATGCAGGAGAATTTAGGAAAAGTAGTCAAATTCTGCAAGAATAAAGATCAATAATGTGTCTATTGCATTTTAATTATTAAGAAAATACTTTTTTGACCTTTTAAAATATATTAAAATAAAGTTAAAGCATTTTATAGGTAGTCAAATTCAATGCACACAAGATATGACCCACAATGATCTGATTATGACCCCTTGAAAATTCTCAACAGGGGTAAGATGACCCCTGGTTTTCAAAGGCTATTGAAATCCCCAAGCTAACATATGAATTGTCTGATCTGGATCTACACCTTTCGCTTCTTGATCAGGTGCCAAGGTTATAAAACTGAGCATAGAAACCAGTCTCAAATCTCAAGCATCTGATTGGCTGAAATGGCGACTGGTCGCCATTTCAGCCAATCAGATGCTTGAGATTTGAGACTGGTTTATATGCTCACTTTTATAACCTTGGGCACAGATGGCATGATTGTGTGCATGATCTTAACAGGTTGACTGAGATACAAGTCATATCCCATGGACAGTGCAGGCTCAACCCTTTCCTCCATAAATATGCATTTTTATGCATGTGTGACCAGTGTAGATCCAGACCAGCCAGCACATCTGTCCCATCTTATCAGGATCTGCACTGGTCGCATTTTGGTCAGAAATAACCTAATGAATCAAAAAGTGAACAGTTCAGATCCTGATCAGATGGCACGGATGTGCTGGCTGATCTGGATCTACATTGTTTGCCCATGCAGTAAAGGTGTGGCTATGGAGGAAAGGGTTGACTGTAAAAGGTCAAACCAAACTTACAACTCCAAGTTCAACTAATGCCACAAAGGGTTTCTTAGGACCAGACCATTTGACCACGGAACAATCAGAATGAAACTTCAGTGTATTCAGTGTATACTATTCTTCTTAGGATTTTCCCTTGGAATGTTATGTAGACCCACACATAAATCATTCCCCTTACATAACAATTACCACTGCTCTTCTAAGTGAAAACATGATACATGTAAATATCATGTGACATACAAAAGTATGTAAAAGAATACGCAAGTTAAAAAGCAGTGAACATTAAACTGTTTTTATGTTCCAGTACAAATACAAAATAACAAACTTGTTAAAATTGTGTCTGAAAGCAATGTTAATGTTACTGTGAACAAAAGTAACTGGTGTGGGGAGTTTGTGTATAACATGTCTTTATAAAATGAAAAGACCTAAAAATTTCCTTCAATTATGTTTCTTGTGTCAGATGTATGTAATGTTAGAACATTTCCTTCAACCAACTGATACTGTTATTTAAGGCTTAAAGGAGAGATATTATTGATTGTACTTTTCTATACACTAAAACCATTTTGTTACCTTTCAACAAACATAAAAATTTCCTTTTAACATATTTGAAAGATATCAAACTAAGCATACTTGAGCTTGCAGTCTACTAAATTGGCCCTTTTAAGTGCTAGATACTGCTCTTGTCTTATTTGTGACCTATGTTGATCCTGATCCACCAGACTGGGCTGAAGATGATAAAACTGAGATTGGAGACCATTCTCTAATCTTCAGCATATGACTGGCTGACATCGAGACTGATCTCCAGTTTCAGCCCTTTAGATGCTTGAGATATGCAACTGGTTTCCATTCTCACTGTTATAATCTTGGGCAGTGGTCTCCAATTTCAGTTTTGTGATCTTGGGCCCTGATCTTGCAGTGCATGTTTGCTACTGGACTTGCTTTTAGGCTTTCACAGAATTATAGATCTTTCTTGGTAAAACAAACTCTCAGCTGGTAAGCATTTTTATTATATTGCAAAGAAATTTCCTTGAATTTGATTGGATAATTTGCCGCTGATGTATATCCGTATTTACGGATCGGCCGTAGATATGAACTGCACATGCCTTAATTTCCCTGTCTGGCCTCCCACCTTTTGTTGTCGTCCGCCATTTTGTTTTGAATTTCCGTAAAAATGCATAATTTGAAGCCGATGTTGTAAATTATAAAGCGGTATGCTTAGGGATTACTAAAATTGTTACAGAAAATATTTCTGTTATGTTTTTAACGTTGAAAACGATCAGATTATTCTCAAATTTTGTAAATAAAAATCAAATGGATAGTCCATTCAATTTCTATAGAAGTGACGTCATGCAGGTAAATTAATGACGTCAGACATGTAATTATTGAGGTTCTCAGAGGGGAATTAAGCCGTTTGGCATTAAATAAGCGAAAGAATCGAAAAATCGATATTTTCTTATTAATTTTGTCTGAAAAAAAGTCTTTGCAGTATAATAAAACAATTATTTGGTTCCTTGAAAGGGTATGTTAGGATATATTGCCGGTCTGGGTGTCATATTATCCCTCGCCTGCGGCTCGGGTAATATGACACCCAGACCGGCAATATATCCTCACATTCCCTGTCAAGAAACCAAATAACTATACGCCTTTCCAATAATTTGGTGAATTTTTCGGTTAAATCCCCTATTCAGTCACGTGACTACTCTGCAGGAAAAATTATTGCTCGCTGTATTAATGTAATAGGGAACATGTACCTACAACTTTCGTTTTTCATCATGAAATTTCTTTTTTAAAATATATTTTCTCGTTTATCGTTGAATTAGTAATAATACATCAGCGTAATGAAATTTTTTTATCAAGAATAGTTTATAAAACAACAAATCAAATTTGACTAAAAGTGTAAAGTCATTATTCCTCGCACCAAGGTTTGATTTAAACGACTTAAACTAACAGCCTGTGTTCTATCCACGGATAAATTGAGTGTCGTTTCCGGCTTAGCGTGTCTTATCAACTACTGACATGCCGGCTGCGATTGAGTTTGAAAGCGGCATGTCATAAAAATGCCAAATTGTCGCGCACAAGGGGTCCCCTGTCAATTACTAAGAAGAAGATATCACTGACCAATAGAGATCGGTTTACTTTTTTATGTACCTCCACCTCCCAATTAATAAGTTTATCGAAATCCTTAATTACTGAATCGGGTATCAAAAGTATTTGATATAGCAGTTATATGAATTATTAATCCTTAATACGACAAGTAGAACCATAAGACATCAATTAGAAACTCATCTTAGCAGAACATTTTATAAATATTCAATCAAGCGATTGAGCGTTTACAGAAATAATTTCTGTGACCTTGACCTTGGACATACTGGCATGGGTAATATACCCAACACACTGCCTTGTCATGGTGAACATTTGTGCCAAGTTATTTTGAAAACCCTCCATTCAAAACAAAGTTACAGCCCGGACAAGAAAATTCTATTTTTAGTTACAGTGACCTTGACATTGGACCTACAGGCATGGGCATGGTAAGCAACACACCACATTGTCATGATGAACATTTGTATCAAGTTATTTTGAAATCACTCTATTCCTAATGAAGTTACAGCCCTGACAAGAGAATTCTATTTTTAGTAACAGTGACCTTGACCTACAGGCATGGGCATGGTACGCAATACACCACCCAGTCATGGTTAACTTTTGTGTCAAGTTATTTTGAAATCCCTTCCATTTTTAATAAAGTTATAGCCCAGACAAGAAAATTCTATTTTTAGTAACAGTGACCTTGACCTTGGACCTTCAGGCCTGGGTATGTGCAGACACACTGCCTTGTCATAGTGAACCTTTGTGTAAAGTTATTTTGAAATCCCTCCATTCATAACAAAGTAACAGCCCAGACAAGAGAATTCTATTTTTAGTAAAAGTGACCTTGACCTTTGACCTACAGGCATGGTATGTGACACACTGCCCTGTCATAGTTAACATTTGTGTAAAGTTATTTTGAAATCCCTCCATTCATAACAAAGTTACAGCCTGGACAAGAAAATTCTATTTTTAGTAACAGTGACCTTGACCTTGGATCTACAGAAATGGGTATAGCGTGGACATACCGCCTTGTCATAGTGAACCTTTGTGCCAAGTTATTTTGAAATCCCTCCATTCATAACGAAGTAACAGCTCGGACAAGAGAATTCTATTTTTAGTAACAGTGACCTTTACCTTGGACCTACAGGCCTGGGCATGTACGTGACACACCGTCTTGATATGGTGAACAATAATACTAAGTTATTAAAAAATCCAATAGAAAACAACAAAGTTACAGAGCGGACACGATTTTGCAAGAAAATTCTATTTTTAGTAACAGTGACCTTGACCTTGAAGTTAAGGCCCAAGTGTATATTTTGCTTTACACAAAATGTAAGTGAAAAAGGGGCATAATTTAAAAAATATTGGACGCAGGGTTATGGGTCTTGTTGGTTATGATGTAGATTTTGATAGTGAAAATATATTTCAAGTTTCAAGGCAATATCTTAAGTAGTATTAAAGTTATGGGCAAATTGCTTAACACAAAATATAAGATAAAGGGGCATAACTTGAAACATATTGACAGCAGAGTTGTGGGTCTTGTTGGTAATGATGTAGAATTTGATGGTGAATATATATTCCAAGTTTCAAGTTGATATCTCAAGTAGTTTACAAGTTATGGACCAAGTGCATATTTTGCTTAACGCAAAATTTAAGTGAAAAAGGGGCATAACTTAAAAAGTATTTGTAGCAGAGTTATGGGTGTTGTTGGTAATGATGTAGAATTTGATGGTGAATATATATTTCAAGTTTCAAGTTGATATCGTAAGTAGTTTTCAAGTGATGGACCAAAGTGCATTTTTTGTTTAACGCATTTGTTTAACGGACGCCGACGGGAACGCCGACGCCGACACCGGGGCGAGTAGGATAGCTCCCCTATTCTTCGAATAGTCGAGCTAAAAATGCAAATATCTAACAAATAGTGAAAAAAAAATGTCTGACTAGAATAACAGACCAGTAACTTATTTTCGACCGGCGGCGACGATTACACACCTGAAATTTAATGGATTATGTTAGGCCGTATGTGCTTAAGCCATAGTCCGATAGTTCAGCTTTCCTGTGAAGCCTCGTTTTGGGTTGATATCTGGTCACGGGAAGTAACTCGTACAGGACTGCGAAACTGTTTATTGGAAAGGCGTTTATAATACCCAAGCTGGTATACATAAAGACATAATATTCCTAGAGGACCAGTTTTGAAAATGGATTCAAGTTGGCGTATTTAAGCCATGAGATTACATTTTGGTGAAATTCCATAAGATTTTTCTGGCAAAATCATGAAAATTAAGATTAAGCATTAAAAACATAAAACAGACAAGTTGTTTTTAATGGTTTTACTACACAGAACAATTTTATATCTCATTAATGCCAAGTGTTTATCCAGTTCTGCAGATCTGTGCAGGCTGGTCAGGTTCTGCACCGTATGCACACAGCATACATACATTACTGTAACCATGGAGTACTATCCATGAAGTAAAGAGATAGATAGAAATATACTCCTTATATCCAGCCTTGCTAGGTTTTATATAAATACATTTCTAGATATCACAGACCAGAGCACCATCTTTGCCATAAAAATAACCAAAATAGAAATTCTAAGTAATACGCATTTAGAAGAGTTTAAATGATTTAATTTTGCTACAATAATAACCAAGAAGCATAAAATTCAGCAGTTAACAAGTAATTTTCCAAATATTGACATTTCTTGGCAAGATGGACAAAAGTGGGCAGGCAGCCAGTAACTCACACCCACACGCAAACAGTCTCTAAATTTAAGATATAGACAAAGAAAGTTTGTTTGAAAGAAATAATTTTCTATCACTTTTAAGTCTGTTGACCTTTCACCAGTGGTTTACCTCAACCATCTACTTTTTACCCAAGATAACAGAAATTTAATGAGGGTTATAAAACTGAGCATGGAAACCAGTCTCAAATCTCAACGATCTGATTTGCTGAAATGGCAACAGGTCGCCATTTCAGCCAATCAGATGGTTGAGATTTGAAACTGGTTTCCATGTTCAGTTTTATAACCTTGGGCACTGCTAATGAGTCAACCTTTCACTGACACAGCATTCAAACTGTAACTAAAGCAATTGAGCCTGTCAAATAAAGACTTCACTTACACAGTGAGCAACCTCACAGCCTGTCAGATAAATACTCCACTTACCAAAGATACAATCTGGGGACTTGGGGTGTTTCATTTTGGTGCCCATGATTTCATACCCACGAGGGTCTACACACCAACAGTTCTTCTCCTTGTTTGTGATGTCTACAGTACACTGCTGTTTCTTGAACGATCCATCAAGGTCACATTCAGGTAAGTACGAGGCAGATACCTGCAGGGCAGTGGTTCGGAGATTCTCGCAGGCTGTCAGTGGTTTTTGTGTAGCATCCACAGGTTTGACAGTACCTGGAACTGAAATATAAACAATAAATAGTTTAATATCTACATCACATTAAACACAAAGCCAAAATCTAAAAACCTCTTTCGTATGGGCTAGTGTAGTGTCATCTCAAACTAAAGCTCTTTCTGTGTGTTAGTGTAAGTTCTTCACAATATAATATGCTTTCCTTACTGAACGGACCAAATCCATCTACCTACATGCAACATAGGGGTGTTCTACAGAAATTTATTGACTGAATAGTGAAGAGTGTAGACCGTGATCGGCACAAAACAGCTGACTAATCTATGTGTACACTGGTCAAAATTAACACTGGACACATTGCTTGCAAAGCTAATAGTTCACAAGCTGAGATACAACACTTGCTGTACCCCATCATGAACCTAAAATCCTGATTTCAAAGTTATAAAACTTCAAATGGAGGCACACCTCAAGGTTTCTATTGGTCAGTTAAAAGTGTCTGCTCAATGTCAACAAAACAGGGATCTTAGACTGGTACAGTATGATAACATTATGAAAGAGTTCACTGCCCATGGTTTCTTTGATGTAGAACACACAAGTTTAGCCTGTAACCTTTGAAGATCATGTTATCAGGTTTCACTAATGACATTGAATTTAAAGTTTTAAAACTACTGCCGATCTCCATTCTTATGTATAGATAGTGCTGTAAACTGATACATATAAACATTATACAATTCAGAAAATATATTTAAAAGATTTCTTGTCTCCTACAATATTACAAGAACTACTTCTATACTAAACAACAAATGTCTGAGAATTAAGGATGGACTTACTGGAAAGAAAACTACATGACATTGTATTGACTAAAAGGAACCAAGGAATTGTTTTCCTTCATGAAACCAACAATAACCCTTTACTCCACAGATATGCCATAATCACATGGGTGAACAGTGTAAATCTAGATCAGCCTGCACATCTGTGCAGTCTGATCAGGTTCTGCACTTTGCTTTTTGGTCAGAAATAACCTAATAAATCAAGAAGTGAACAGTGCAGATCCTGATCAGACAGCACAGATGTCCCAGCTGATCTGGATCTACCCTGTTTGCTCATGTCGTAAAGGCATATATATGGAGGAAAGATTTAAATGAAGCCTACAGCTGTCTTTTCCACCCACCTCCTCTTTTGAACTCAATCACACAAATAGCAGCATCTTCTAGTTGTAATTATCATGACTAAAGCTTAACTATTACAATAATTATCATGTATGAATACAGCTGTAACTGTGTGATTTTATGATGACATAAAAAACATTTTCTGCTGTTTCCTACAATATTACAAGGGATTGTCGTGGAAGAAATGTAGCCGTACTTAGTAGATGATTTACTGGAAGTTTGTATGTAGTTAGCTACCAAGAGATTGTCTATGGAAAACAATAAATTTTCTGCCTTTACTCCATATATAGGCATTTTAACATATGGTCAACCAGAGTAGATTCAGATCAGCTCAAACGTCCATGTCATCTGATCAGGATCTGCACTTGTCGCATCTTGGTCAGAAATATCCTAATAAATCTAAAATTGGACAGTACAGATCCTGATCAGATGGCACAGATGTGCCAGCTGATCTGGATCTGCACTGTCTGCCCATGCAATGAAGGTGTATCTAAGGAGTAAAACCACTATTTTTCACCATCCACCACCACTGAACAGTCATTCCTTGAACTCATTCACTTAAATAGCATTATCTTCCAGCGGTAATTAATATAATTAGAGGTCCTTAAATAGTGTTTATCTTCCTACCACAATTAACATGATTAACAGGGCGTGTACATGAGACATTATCCAAGGCTATTTACCATCCCTGTACTTACAGTCTGTAATCTGCAGTCTACAGCATCTCATTAGAGAAAATAACATACAGGATACCATTATATTACCGGAACTCAGAATTCTATACAAAATTAATGTATTTCTTGGAAGATTTTTCATGGAATATTTACACTGACAGACAGCATTAGCTGCTGAATAATCATTTAATTTACAAAACAAAATTTATGTTCTTGGAGGTTTAATTCCTAGCTCACTTTCAACTGCATATCCCCTGTGAAAAAACTAAGTTCTTAGTTCTACCGTACTTAGATCAAGTCTTAACTTGATCACGGCAATAGTAATTAACCCTTTAATGTTATAACCAATACAGTCACCACCCAGATCAGCACGCACATTCTTAGATAGTCATATAGATGAAATAAATTTGAATAATCAATGTACTAGTCAGCTTTATATACATGTGGTTATTGTGAGGACCAAGAAGCAAACAGAGTAGATCCTGATCAGATTTCACTGATGTGTAGGCTGAATGAAATCTTCCATGGTTGACTATGACATATAAGCCATATCAATAGCCAAAAGTATAAAGTTTTCAACATTTAAAATTAGTTAAAAACTGGCACTAAACACATTTTACTAGAACTTTCCCCCATAAATTGCATTTTGCGCAAACTGAATCTTTCTGACAACAAAACTGCATTATATCATGTATACGCTGCATCTTCATACAGAGTATTGATTACCGATGGTGATCACTTGGGATGAAATATTTATTAAATAACTCCAGTCTCTCCTGATTTTATAGGATCATTATGATCATAGGCGTAACAAAATGCATTTGTTGTGCTATGTGCAATTAAAAAACAGCAATATACATGTTTAATGCATAGTTTGTTTTTGAACAACTATTCAATGAGGTGTTCATCTAAAGTTATGAATTCCTGCATGGTAAGGTTTGCCATTTTCAGAACACAGAAATCTGTTCCAGAAATGTTACCCTTTGAATAAGTAAGGGCAGAAATGAAATGTGTACCGTAGATTAATCAGGATCTACACTGGCTGCCCACATGCTTTACCGATTATTGTATTAACATCCTGCTATCCCATGTGTTAAGAGGTCGCAAACATTGCAAATGGCGAAAACTGGCTAAAATTTCAAAAATGAATTTTTATACAAAAGCAACTGATCTACTTTCGGTTTGAACCAGGAAGTAAGTTTTCCTTGAATTTCTTGAAAACCCTAACATTATTTTGACAAATTGGCACTAAACATTGTAGACCAGCATATACTTATTTCAGGTATGAGTTGGTTTGGTATATTGTCCATGAATTTCAGAGTTCTCATGCAAACGGTTTTTCTTTTGTTTTAGTATGTGCTTGATAATTAGAACATGAATTAGACTAAATCGAGTGCAAACATTAACTACATCCATAGCTAAATACATTTCTTTACTAAAATCTAGGTGGCAATAAGTATTTTCCCCAAAATTCATTTTTGAAATTTTAGCCTGTTTTCGCCATGTGCAATGTTTGCGACGCCTTAATGTGTAGATTCACTGTGCTGATTCATGCCAGTCTGATCATGACCTACATTATATTTGTTAGGTAATTTCTGACCAAGCTGCAAACAGTGCAGATCCTGATCTGACTGCACATTGACATGGTGCTGTCTGATCTGGATCTTAACTGGTTGCACATGGGATATACTGGTAAGTCACATTCGTGGAGTAAAGGACAAAAAGGGCATACAATGAGGGAAAGGGTAAACAAACAAATTATAATCTCAATTTTTAACCCTTTCCTTGACATATACGCATTTTTACGCATGTGCGACCAGTGTAGATCCAGATCAGCTGGCACATCCGTGCCGTCTGATCAGGATCTGCACTGGTAGCATTTTGGTTAGAAATAACCTAATGAATCAAAAAGCGAACATCCGTGCCGTCTGATCAGGATCTAAACTGTTCGCCCTAGCAATAAAGATGTATCTATACAGGAAATGGTTTATGTAAATGAACAGATCATCATCTTTTCATCCAGCCAATGATTCTCTAACTTCAATCAATCATCAACCATACAATCAAAACCTATCAAAAGTGCAACACAAATTTCTAAATCATTCTTTCATCTATAAACAAAATTACTTAAATTTACTAAAGAAATTTAGAGGTTATTTCAGTCTTTAGATGTTTTACAAATCTTCACATCTTAGAAAATGTTTTTGTTTCAATTTATTGAATTATTTGAACCATTCATGCAATTGGGTAATTATAATCCTTTTATTCCGGCAAGTTGCAGAATAAAGACAGTTTCAATTTGGATATATATAAGATCTTGTAATATTTTGTTTTGTTTATGTAGTTATTTAATGACATTTTATAAATGTTATGTCAACAGATTTGCTGGATACCAGCCAGTAGTGCAAACAAAACTAAAGGGGGCGCTGCAATCTGCTGACATATAACCCTTTACACCAAATAAACTCATTTTAATTCATGTACAACCAGTTTAGATCCAAATAAGCCAGAAAAGATCTGGATCTGCACTGGTTGTTTATTAGTCAGAAATAATCTAACAAAAATCAAAACAAACTTAGCAAATCATGATCAGATGGCACAGATTGATGGCAGATCTCGATCAACACTGGTTGCACATAAAGGTAAAGGTATGGGTTTATAGTCTGTAATTACTCTATTCAACTGACTTTCACATTTTTTCCCCAGATCACTGGATTTATAAGTCGTCCGTTAACAGTCGGCGCCGTAGGCAGCCATGGAACATTGGCTTATATTTCTCACAGGTACCCATTATACACCTGGGTGGAGAGAAGCAATGAAGGCTTAATTTCTTGATTCAGGGAATTAGTAGCCAGACTGGGGCTCGAACCAGGGACCTCTGAATCCCGAAGTGAGTGCTCTACCACTGGACTACCGCTGCCTTCAATGCATGCATTAGAACATTTATATTATATAATGGAATACAAGAAAAGGCAAGAGTAGGGGGGTTGCTGTTTCTAGATAATTTAAGTATACCAACTCCCAGTCACTAAGTGACTAGTATGTACAAGTTTTCTACTGGTAATGTCATGGTCTTTTGATGAGCAGACTAATATATGTGGAAATTTGATCCCATCACAGGTTGTCAACATCCTCTTCATGGATAGACTTATATTTTCAGGGAGAAGCTAAATACCAATTTAATCAATAATAGGTAACATACATTTAACTAGAATTGTGAGTTCCACCGAACACAAGTCACCTAAAATTGCATTTGAATGGGCATAACTAAAAAAAAAGTGGAACACGAGTTATCATTCTTGATTTCACTGATGGCTTTGTTCATGCAGATGATATATTCCAAGTATAAAGGAATAGGAAAATACTTTAAAAGTTAAAGGCAATATTAAGTTTCATGTTATGTTAAAGTTGGGGGACTACCAGACCCTGCCGCCCTATAATGTCCACCTGCTATTTTTGCAGGCGACACAGAAATTGTGTGGGAGCTATACCTGTTTTAGGGAGATGTTATCTATGGTTCCTAACAAAAACACACCCTGAAAATCAACTTCAAGGCTCAGCAAAGGGAGATGTCTGAGTGACCAACTGTCAACCTGTAAGCTGTAAGCTCTACATATCATTGTAACATAAATATAGCAGAATAGATCTTAAAAAAAAACAATGAAGTTTTGTCAGACATGCCAAACAATGTAATTTCATTTGCTTAATCATAACTAAAACTAATGAAGAAGAAATTAATGGGAAAACAGAATAAATAAACAAATAATGAGCAATCCCTCAACATTAAACTTAACCTTGGCTTGGGAGTGTATTATATAAAACTGGACAGTCTGGCCAAAGTCAATAGCCAGAGGATAGCCTTGTCAAAACAAGAAACTGAGTCATTTTGTGCACTCACTGTTGAAACAAAACCATGGTGAAAGGTTATGAAAACAGGGTGATGGGTGGTCAAGTGGCAGATTAAAAATAAAATTTGTTAGCAGTTACAGCAGGGCTGCCAACAGCAAATTGTAAAAACAGAGGAAAATGCGCCGGGGGTCAAGGGGGCCGCGTTAGGCCCCCTTGCCAGGTCCAGGGTGGAGCCCTGGTGGGGGACCAGGGGGCTTCGCCCCCGGAAGCTCCTGGTTTCTAGTTGTTTTGGTGGGCTTAGAACCCCATCTCCTGCAATGTTTTTATCCCATTGAGAGTATCATAGTTTCTATTTATTGATCTATACACAAATGAAAAATATTCTTACAGTACCAGTAATATTTATTCCTTTGTAATCTCTGTCTAGAAAACATGATCTTGAAGGGCAACCAAACCCCTTGATCCATAATTTGTCTGCTTGTTGCATAGTTTGCAGAACGCCAGACCGGGAGAAGCAAGTTCAATGTAATCGTCACCGATACGAATAGATTTCGTCACCTTATTTACTTCTATGTCCACTATAACTTCCAACCACTTGAAATTTTATTTATTGACCACATCCCTGTCAATTTCTTTAATCCTTTCCGCATCTTTTAAAAGAACGATTTCCATTTTAATATATTAATTTCTAATCTTCCGAGTTTAGTGTGCTGTGCGCCATTTTTTCTGTCAGGAGCGATACGATGGGTCGGGCGAAGCACGTGATGGGAAAGACTAAAGTATTTCCAAAAAGTCCGATCCGAACTGTTTGCGAGCCGTCTCTCTCTCTACCCCCTCCCCCCAAATTTTTTCTCGGATTTACATCGATCTCAAAATTGGTCCCGGCGGACCCCAAATTCGCGGATTTCCGCAAATCCGCGGAAAATCGGCAGCCCTGTTACAGGTTATTTAACAAAATATCCATAAAGTTAACATAGTTAAAATAGGGCCATTTTTATATATTATTTATTAGAAGCTTTTAAAGTTCTAAAAGACACCTTTTCTTCTCAAAATCTCTTTTAAATCATGCAGTTTCCCCAAAATAGTTCTTTACATTTGGAGTCTTATGGGCAAGCTTACTTTATTTTCCCCAGAATTACTGGGTTTCGTCACCTTTATCCGGCTGTAAGAGAGCCCTGTAAATCCAATCACTAAGTATATCATTGTTCCCAAAATTCTTGGCATGATATCTTTATCTAACTGCAAGAGGGTCAACAGCTCTTTGACAGTAAATCACTGGAGGAGGGGGTACGGAGGGCCTAGGTAAGTGAAGTGTATAAGTGTGTGAAACAGAACTAGAAACAGTATATTAAAATCAGATCTGTATCAACAGTTTCAGATGATAGACAGACATTGATCATACCCTGCAGCTGGTACAGCAACATGATATTTCACATTTAGATCAAAGTGAACATAAAAAAAAACTGTATAATGTCTAATATATGTACAACATAAATAAACCTTTCTTGCCTGGTGCAACAGTGCTGATCCAGATCAGCTGGCACATTCGTGCTGTCTGATCAGGATGTACATTGTTCACTTTTAGATTCATTATGTTATTTCTGACCAAGGTGCTACCACTGTAGATCCAGATCAGATGGTATTTATGTGCAGACTGATCTGGATCAACACTACACTAGTGTTTAAATGCAAATATATGGAGTTAGTCCAGTTTTACATCAATCCTATGATTTGACAAGAACTATGTAGATGACAAGATGAGAGTGTGAGGACAGTGTATATCACACATTCCTGTCCTGTTCTCACAGCTTGTTACACCAGACATGTTGACGTCCACTACTATAAAGTATCATTATGCTTACAGCAAATGTCAACAGCCTGTTACAATAACTGGGACCAGAATTGCCCATAAACAACTTTGTATCTCTTGTATCTGACCTTTCTCTACTTCACTTCCTCCTATCTAATAGGTTTTCTCTTCACACTTTGTGGCTATGCCTTAAATTTCTTGGGCAACCATTGTAGATCAAGATTAGCCTATACATTAATGCATTATGATCTGGATCTACACTAGTGGCATTTTGATTCATCAGGTTATATCTGACCCTGAAGCAAACAGCATAGATCCTGATTAAGAATGCACCTATTTTCTCCACATTTTGCGATTTCACACTAATTTTCCCCAACTGAAAAGGTACAGTAAAAAAAATCAGAGAAAATCAGTAGTGTGATTATATCTCCTGTGCTTCATAACAGATTGAAACAGTGTCACTAATGGTGCTCCCCAAGGTACAGCAAGGACATAATAACTGTGGCTATAATATTGTTTATGTAACTAAACTCCATGAATATCACAGAGCTAGAACATTCTGATAATTTGTGCATCTAATCTTCTTAGCAAGGCTTCCAATAGTTTAACTGAAGTCCAACTGCAGGTTGCTGACAAAAAGTAGCAGGATGGATGCATGAACAGGCACCAACTATGTGCTCATCTCCAAATGCCCCTCCCCATCCTAAAGGGGGCATACTGAAAATGTACCTACAAACTCAAAAAAAAATTTCAGGATCTCAAATCAAATCCTGAAATCAAAGCCAGTTCTTAACAACAGAGAGCCAGAAGTACAATCAGCACACTGTGTAAACATACCTATAGTTTCCTCCACAATACCGGCACCGCTAGCACTGCCTTCCAAATAATCATCCTCATCATCGGTTGGTCCTTTATGATCATGCTTAGTATGGTCGTGTTTATCTGTATCTTTGTTGTCGTCTTTATCAATAAACATGTCAGAGTCTTTGTCTGTGTCAGGAATGATTGTTGTTTGCTTGAAGTCATCATCATCACCTGACATGTCAAAGTCCTCATCATCAGCGTGGGTGTGGTCGACTTTGTTTGAGTCAGTATCTTCATCTCCACTGCCTTCTGTGTCCTTGATAACAACAGAAAACATGAATTAGTTCAAAATGCTTGAAAATAAGAAACAGGATTAGAGACCAGTCTGAGATCACACCAATCTGATTGGTTGAAACCGAGCACCGTTTGAGAACTGACCAATTGCAACTCATGATCTGAGAACTCTCGATCACCAGTCTCGGTTTAATCACTTTATGACACGGCTAACAAAACTGAGACAGAAATACAGGTTTAAACTCTAGCTTGTGATTGTTTACTTAAAAAGTCTGCTTAGTTTCAACAATCAGCTAACAATCAGCTTCTTCCATATATACACCTTCCTGGCAAGGGTGAATGTTGAAGTCCCGATCAGCCAGCGGTCTGATCTGGATCTAGACTGGTTGCACATTCTTTAAAATGCAAATGGAGTAAGTTAAAACATACCACTCCACAAGAGGGGTATATCAGCTAAACTGGGTATCTGGGTTTCAGTAAGAGTAAATGGGTTTAATTTTTTTAGGCATTTCCAAATTATTTCTCCATTAAAACTTAAGGCAAAATTTAAACTCGCCCTAGTTTGATGTATACAGTATAGTTAATAAAATTATTAAGTGTAGAACAATTATTGGCAGCTTCCTCACCCAGGAAACAAAATCCTATGACTGTACCATTCTCATTTAGTCATTCCCAACACTTGGTTGTCACCAAACCCTGGTACTTATGTCCCCACCTTCTCATTTCTGAAGATGTACTAAAGACAGTTCATGGTAAGAACAGCCTCTTGTGATCATCCAACTTCCAAGTACATAGAGCTAGATTTCTCAAGCAACAACACTTCACTTAATGGATGAGCAATGATCTGGATCTACATTGTCACCCCATGCAATAAAGGTGAATCTATGGAGTGAAGGTTAATTTTTTAAGTATTTCCTTCACTTCAATGTTCTAATTTTTTCTCTATTCAAACCTTCTAACTTGTACTAGTGTGTTGAATAGATAAAATTATGAAGTGTAGAACAATAATTGACACCCAGGAAAAAAACTCTATGACTGTACTATTCACATTAAGTCATTCCCAACACTAGGTTGTCACCAAACCCTAGAACTTGTGACCCCACCTCCTCATTTCTGAAGATGTACTAGAGACAGTTCATCCTTAGTATCTCTTGTGATCATCCAACATCCAAGTACATAGAAGTAGATTTATCAAGCAATGATACTTCACTTAATGGATGAGTAATGGTCAATGAGTTTGTAAAACATGACCTCTTATACATGTAAGTTAAATGTTCAATGGCTACTTCCTGGGTTAAAAAAACTTTTTTTTCTGGAAAATATTTGAAGAATCTCATTCTTTTTGTTTCTAAGTGTGTGTTAACATGAACCTAGTGTGGGCTTGCTCAATGATAATCAAATGAAACAAACTCCCAGACCTTACCTTAACCTTCCGTGAAGGGACGATGTCATACAGGTCTACATACCAATTAGAATGCTTGCTTTGCCAAGTGCTAGTAATTATTTGTATAATAATAATGCTGTGATGATAAAATATTTTAAATTTGTTGTTCACTTTTTCTGTTTTTCTTGGGTGCATGTTCCTAAACCACGCAAATGCTTCCAACGCACGAGTGATTCCAGTGTCCAATGTTATAAAACAAAGCAAGGAAACCAGTCTCAAATCTCAAATATCTGATTGGCTGAAATGGCAACCAGTCGCCATTTCAGCCAATCAAGTATTTGAGATTTGGGACTGGTTTCCAAACTCAGTTTTATAACCTTGAGCCCAGAGAGAAGTTAGCCTCTGTGGACTTACCAGAGTTATATCGTTAGTTCCAGCAACAGGGGCAGCATTGTCTGTGGCTTTACTCCAGAGGTCCCAGAAACTCTTCTTGTTGCTTTTCTGAAAATTGCTGAGAGCAGTTTGCCTCTGTGGACTTACCAGAGTTATATCATTGGTTCCAGCAGCAGGCGCAGCATTGTCTGTGGCTTTACTCCAGAGGTCCCAGAAACTCTTCTTGTTGCTTTTCTGAAAATTGCTGAGAGCATTTTGTCTCTGTGGACTTACCAGAGTTATATCATTGGTTCCAGCAGCAGGCGCAGCATTGTCTGTGACTTTACTCCAGAGGTCCCAGAAACTCTTTTTGTTGTTCTTCTGAAATCATAGAGATAGTAGGCGGTAAAAATCTATACAGCACAAGGGATTCAATCATGAGAGCTTGAAGGACAACACCAACAGCAGACCTTGACCACAACTGCTGATCTGCAACAGAACTGCTGATAAAATATATAAACAATACAAACTGATATGAACTTAACCATTTCCTCTCTATGAAGGCTTTTATGACATGGGCCAACAGTGTAGATCTTGATACGCTGGTCACACATTTGATTAAGCCCATACACATGCAGTAAAGGGATAAACCTTTACTCCATATATATACATTTAACACATGTGCGACCAGATCAAATCCAAATCAGAAATATCCTAATGAATCTTGAAGCAAACACTGCAGATCCCGATCAGATTGCACAGATGAGCTGGCTGATCTGGATCTAAAATGTTCGCCCATGCAATAATGGTGCGAGGGGGTAAGGGTCTTATCTACATAAATGTAATAAAAATTAACTTATTAATGTATATTCCAGTAAAATGTTGTTGACGATTGACTGCTGAGAACGGTCATAATTCGGTCTGGCCGGAGACTCATAATGTTGAAATTCACATTTGCCCTAGAAGGATACAAAATGTCAAACTAGATTGCCTAATAGCCACTGTTATAGCTTTTATATTTGAATCTATAACCTAGACATCAAAGACCTAGTACCAGGTCAAATTGAGCTCTAAATCCAATTAAGCATTGAGAAATGTATAAAGTGAAAAGACCCCATACAATGATTTGTTACTGGGAGAATGTCCAATACCCACTCAAACAGGGCTTTACAAAGTCATTTTGAAACAGATATGACTGCTGGCACAATATTGACAAGGCTTCTACACTGTAATTAAAGCACTTTATGAAGATTTCTTCAGGTCAATGATGCCTCTGAGTTTCTACATGACCAAACATAGCTTGTTATCAGGTGGCCTTTTCTTCAAAGTTTGTGTGCCTACAGACTACAGTGAGAAATATATACCCCACCATGCTTCCATAATAATTATGTATTTTAAGTTTTTTATCTTTGACTCCATGAAATATGGCTGTTATCCCATTGGCAAAAATGATGATCCAGATCTGCCAGTAGATCCTAATCAGCAGATACATTATGTTCCCTCTAATCAGATCTATACATGTTCGTTGTTAGATTTATTGGGTTATTTCTGAACAAGAAGAGACAGGTGTAGATCCAGATCAGAGAACAGATCTGGATCAACACTGATCACTCCTCCTGGCTACATTGATCATATTACCTAGCTATTATTAAGAAAATACTTCCATGTTGTTTGTTTTGAGCTCAGAATTCCCCTTATTCCTTTAGTAAAACGTCTTCTTTTATGAAGGATATAAGACCACTTCTGTTCCTAAGATTACAAACTGTCAGATTGATCTATTACTAGTGATCACCCTGACCAAACTGAAAATTATACAGGTTAATCTGGGTCTACACTGCTGAAAACAGCAGGTGAGTACAAGTAGCACAAAGTTCCAAGACCACTTTGGTAATAGCAACTGCAATAACAACTTTGTAAACTCCCCAACACCATTTTGACATGAACAGTTAGATTTCATTTGAATTCAATTAACTTTCAGTGGAAATTCTTTCAAGTCATGGAATATTTCATTATCAAAAGTAAGACCAATTAATCTCTACCAGAGATCAATTTCCAAATGAAAATTTTTTCCTCTCTACTTTACAGCAGGCCTTCACAAAGCTTAACTAAATGGTATATTTTGATATACAAATTTGCCCAACACAAAGGACTGAATATCCCAAACCTACTAATATTAAATAGTTTCAACAGTGCAAGATCACTTGAGCATTACACCACATTTCTGATTTTATATCCGATTTCAGACCCATGACATGTAAAACAAGCAATGATATTTGATTTTTTAAATCTTAAACTTTGTGCAGCTGTAAATGGCTTGCTTTTCTAATACCCTTAACATTATGGATGTGGGCAACCTGTGTAGATCCAGATCATCCGACACATTGTGTGCTTTTTGCTTAAAATTTGATTCATAATGTTATTTCTGACCAAGAAGCAAACAGTGTAGATCCAGATCAGATGAGATGAATGTGCTGGCTGATCTGGATTAACAATGGTTTCCTATGTAATAAAAGATGTATCCATGCAGTAAAGGGTTAAAAATGGACCAATTCATTAATTATTCTTAAAAGTGTTTTGGCAGAAATTTAGGTTTCCATAACTGCTCTATTTCATATTATTGCCCATATGAAAGTCACATGAAATCATCTGACAAAAATGGTTTAGTTTTCATGCATTCTGATTGGATGGAATTAGGTTAAACACTTATAATGGACCAGCCCACAGTGTAGACTCAACTGTGGTATCATTTTATTTTGCGATGGTTTAATGTGCATTTCCCCCTTTGACAAATTTTACGAATTTCAACCCAAGTCAAATTTAACAACATTACAATGTCTTAACCTTTTCCTCCATATATAGGCATTTTACGCATGTGCGACCAGTGTAGATCCAGAACAGCCAGCACATACATGCCTTTTGATCAGAATCTGCACTGGTCGCATTTTGGTTAGAAGTAACCTAAAGAATCAACTAGATGGGTGTTCAGTTGAACACTTTTGTCGCCCTCTGGTGCTGTCGGAATAAAAATGCAAGTACAAAAAGAAGCATTACTCCAACAAATGTGACCTTGACCTTAAGAATATAGTATCGTCATGAGCGTATTGTCATAGGGAATAAAATTTGAAAGTTTGATGAAGAAATATTAATAAATGGCAAAGTTATAGCCAATGTTAAATTTTCATATAAAGGGGAATAACTCCATCAAGTGTGACCTTGACCTACAGAATGTGGTATTATCAGGAGTGTGTTGTTAAAAGGAATATAATTTGAAAGTTTGATGAAGAAATATTAAGAAATGGCAAAGTTATAGCCAATGTTAAGTTTTCATAAAAAGGGAAATAACTTCATCAAATGTGACTTGACCTAAAGAATGTGCGAGCGTGTTGTCATAAGGAATATAATTTGAAAGTTTCATGAAGAATTATTAAGAATTGGCAAAGTTATTGCCAACATTAAGTTTTCGTGTCTAAATATAAGTACAAAAAGGGGCATAACTCCATCAAATGTGACCTTGACCTTGAGAATTTGGTATCATCTCGAGCGTGTTGTCATAAGCAATATAATTTGAAAGTTTGATGAAGAAATATTAAGAAATGGCAAAGTTACAGCCAACGTTAAGTTTTCGTGACGGATGGACCGACGGACTGACGGACAAAGCAGTCCCTATGTATCGCCATTTCTTCGAAAGGGTGAGACAAAATACAAACAGTGCAGATCCTTATCAGATGGCACAGATGTGCCACCTGATCTGGATCTACACTGTTTGCCTGGGCAATAAAGGTGTGTCTATGGAGGAAAGGGTTAATAGAATAAACAGCCCCCAGGCCAGCAGCGGAGCATAAATGAGATCCCTTGCTATCCTCTCAAGCACCAGATGGCGCAGAGAGAACTAAGTGAAAGTGAGTAATACCACTGCGCAAATTCGTGTCCGTATGAACATTCCAATATTATTGCATTTTTTGGTTACAATTTGTCCCCATGAAATTAAATGATACCACAGTAAAATTTAGAGTATATAAGTGAGCATGCTATTGGTCACAAAAAAGTAACCAGTACCGAGCTTCCAAGAACTTATATGGGAAAGGTTGCATCAATTGTGAGTAAGTGACCCTTAATTTAGCATGCTGAGAAAGTTATCTGTTTTATCTAGTTGTGTTGGCTTTCCAAGTGGTATTTTCAATGACATCTTCAACCTTCTTAAAATTTTGTTGCCAAATTCATGAATGTACCAGGTTACCTCAGCCACAAATCCAGGATCTAAAATTAAATTGTGTGGGATTTTAGATACATGTAACATTAACAAGATGTCTTGAACTTTCTTAGATTTTGTTTTCCCATATTGATAGTGATGAAGCGGATGTACCAAGTTAGCTTGAGTAGACCTGGATCCAAAACTGTGAGAGTAAAAACAACTGCATGCATATCCCAGCTAAGGGTTTGATTCACTGTAAACAAAAGTTTCATGATGCAGGAAATTATCAAAGTGCAATATTTGACACTATTGACTTTTTAATGTTAAAACTGAAGTAGTACTGAACATTCTGCACTTAAATCTTGAACAACTACATTATTCATAGTCACACATAATGGAAAGCAATCTAATCATCATTGCAGTTGTCTTCTGTAGCTATCTCAGCAAAATTAGTTAAAACCCTTGCCTTCATATTATGTATTTTGTCAAGTGTGTGGACATTGTAGATCCAGATCAGCTGGCACATCTGTGCCCTCTGATCAGGATTTGCACTGTTTGCTTTTTTGGTCAGAATAAACCTAGGTAATGAATAAAAAACCAGTGCAGATCCTGATCAGACGGCATGAATGTGCCCGCTGATCTAGAAACATGCTTTTTTAGTGGGCTTTGCACAAATTTTGAAGGAGTTTTTCATAAGAAGTTCAGTTTGGAATATTTTCAAAATAAAAACCAGACTAAATTATGATATCATTACCAACACAGCGTTTTATTTCCCCAAAGGGGAAAGGTTCCCCTTCCCCTACAATTGGGAAATTTTCGCGTCGTAAAATCTTGAAATTGGGAAAAAATCAGTCGCAAAATCAGCCAAATTGGGATTTTTTCTTAATTCATGTAAATAAACACTAGGGATTTTATTCAGCTTCACCAAGCATCATAAGGTCTGGTTTTTTACACAGGAAACCCTTAAGTGATGTAACTGTTTTGCCAGAACTAAGTTACTGCCAATCCAATGACTGCCTGTCTATGGAAAAATAATTTCCATTGGCAGGAAAAGTTTCTTTGAGGTTGCAATTAATGTGAAATGAATCTGATGAATCTGCATTTGAAATTATAATGGAAGGAGTGAGGGCTGGATTCAGTGTCAGGTTGAGGCGATGTGTCTTTGTGCTACATCTAGCTCAAGGATATTTTCTGAGTGGGACTCAGTTTGGTTTCCAAATATGTCGGAAGGTTGGATTCAAGTTTAGTTTCAGTCTGATTTACAGGGGAAAGTACGGGAGGTTGCTCGATACCGGTACCTACATTCATTGGTTCAAATCGCTCAGACCTGGGACTCGTCGCCAATGACATGGGATCGGTCGATATATACCCAAAATCTCGCAACAAAAGAGTGCCAGTGTTCGTATTTAACGGTTTCCTTTGAATAATCGCTCATTCTAAACGTTGTTGTGAAGTTGGTTAACTACTTTAAGTTTCTGGAGACTGGTCATTGCGCTTCAATTTTTATACGTAAGAATCAGTCAACTTGCAATTATTGACCGTAAACCAGTCTGAAAAAAGGACGTGTATAAAACACGGACCGGATCAATGATGTCACATGTCTGTATTTTATTTAATGATAACAACTGAGTAAGAGTCTAACCGGAGCGTTGATAAGAGTTACTCCCCTTTGAACTGTACAATTTGTTTACGCGGAACAACATTTCTTGCAAAAAAACTCTTTTGTCAATTGGGAAACGGCACTGTTTGTTGTTGGAAACATTAGCTGTCCGCTTTTAGACTCATTAAGTTATTTCTGACTAAAAAAACAACGAACAGTGTAACGCCGGATCAGATGGCATTGATTTTATGGCCGATCTGGATCTACACTAGTCCTTATGTGATAACAGACGTGTCTATGAAGTAAAGGGTTAAACATTTTAAGAAGTTGATCGTCAGCCAAAAAGTCAACGCTCAAATAATATTTAATTGATTTCCCTTACCTCTCTCTTTGTAAGTCACGCCTACTTCCACGCTTTAAAAGATTGTAAGCGAACAATACATGTTCGTCATTAAATGTTCGAACAATAATTGTGAACAAATTGTCCTATAATAACACATTTTCGACGCGCAACATTATGAGAATTAAGGTTCGAAATATTTGAAAAATACTGCATGGCGATTGGCTCAAAAATAATTTCAACCATTATACCAGTATATAGTTTGTTCAGCGTATACTGTCAATGAATTTCAAAGTTCTGCTGCAAACAGTGATTTTTTTTAATCTTTTTAGCACTTGCTGTGTATTGTATAAGGGCATTAATTTGACTGACCTCGGCAAGCAAACATTAATGAATCCTCAAGATAAATAAATTTTTACACTAAAATCTATCTGACAAGTAGTTTTCACAAAATTAATTTTTGAAATGTTGGCTATAGTTGTTTTTGCCATTTTCAATGTTTATTTTCTCTATGGATACAGTGTATATAAAATTATATAAACCATTAACTTGTGCAACCAGTGTAGATCCAGATCAGCCTGCACACTGATTGCCCATGGGGTAAAGAAAGCCAAGGATACCCAATCGTAACATCATCCAACAAATGTAATGCAGAACATTTTCCTCCAAAAACACAACATTCAAATTACAGTAACAAATTTTAACTCTCTTTGATGATTGTTCACTAGATTTTAGGCTAACCTGTTTTATAGAGGTTTTCTTGTTTTGTTTATCTGAATGCATACACACATGCTGAAATCTTGAGGTCAGTTGGCAACCATTTAAACCCTCCTTTTCATCTTTGGCAAGAGATTTTGCAGCTGTAAACATGTTAAATGCATGTGGTCTAAGCTTTAACAGAGATTTATCCAGTGGTCTATGCTTTAATAGAAATTTATTTTCTTACACTAGTTTACATAGTTCCAATTGTCCAGTGATTAATGTCTTAAACTTAAGAATCCTTGGTCTAAGGAAAAGAACCTCACATATTTCCTCAGAAAGAAAAATTCTGATATGTGAAGTTGTATTCTGTGCAAAACTGTATTCATCTGCAACTAAATGACAGCATCTTACCCACAAAAGTAACAATACATAATGTTCTAAAGCAAGCTTTAAACTTTGTGATTAAACATTTACACCATGGGATTTAAACATATACATGGGGTTAAATACATGTACCATGTGCTACCAGTGTAGATCCAAATCAGCACATCAATGCAGTCTGATCAGGATCTACAATGGTCATTTTTGGTCAAATAATCTAATTAATCTAAAAGCAAACACAGTGTAGATCCTGATAAGACTGCATGTATATATGCAAAGCAAAATGATCTGGATCTACACTTGTCACACAATGGATGTTATATGCCATAATCATGGAGCCAATTGTTTATGTAGCAAACCAGTATCATTTTAAGTCAAGTTACTGGTTAATGGAAGCTGGTTGCATCCTTTATTGATTCTCAAAGGCTCTAGTAACAGGCTGCACTTTTCCTCCAAAATTCCTATAAACAATAATAATCATTACCCTGGATGATAGATGTAAAGAAAGCATATTGCTAGTTTTCCAATAGTTTCTGACATACCACACCACTTGACCCACATGTTATATCTATTAACATGTAAATTCTGATCTACAGGTATTTCCTACTTTGAAATATTCTGGATGGTTTTGAGATAATAATATATCCTTCAAACAAAATTTATTCCTTAGCCTCATATTATATATGCAGGATTTATCATTTGTGTTACAATTGTAGATCCAGATCAGCAGGCATAATGGAGCTGTCTTAACCGGATCTTCACTGCTTTTTAGTCAGAAATAACCTAATGAATCTAAAAATGACCAGTGTAAATCCTGATCAAAGAGCAGCAGTGATTTTTTTATGCCAAATATTGGGAGAAATAGGGCCCCATTACCCCCTCAAAATAGTATATATTTTTCCCCCATGTCCAATAAAAAATTCCCCCTTTGCTGGAGTCTGTTACAGACCATACTGAGTCAGGATATGTTTAATGGATACCCCACTGATAGACAATACATTGACAAGAATAATTGATAAAATTGCAGAGGGAGAAAGAGACATTCCACTGTAGACCACTGACTTTCTTTGAATTAAAAAATCAGTGAACCCTTTGTTTTGTTGTGTTTGAGAGGCTGCAAGTATATTCCAAATATTCCCCCTTTCCGTTGTTCACGTCGCAATTTTCCCCCTCCAAAGGGCTGCGACCCCCTTCCCCCAAAAGTGAAAAAAAAACACTGCAGCAGAGCTCAAGCTATTACTAAGAAAAAGGGACTTTTCTATCATCTACAAGACTTTGGAGCCATGGCTTGAAAAAGGGACCTCTGTGAGAAAACACTGTAACCAACAAGCTTGGAAACCAGAGCGAATCTAAGCAAATACTTAACCCTTTCCTCCAACATATACCTTTATCATGGCATGGTTAAACAGTGTAGATCCGTGCCATCTGATCAGGATCTACACTATTTGCTTTAAGATTCAAGTTCTTATTTCTGACCAATATGCTACCAGTGCAGATCCAGATCAGATGACATGGATATTCTGTCTTATCTGGATCTACTCTGGTCGAAAACATGTAAAAATGTGTATTATGGAGGAAAGTAGTGATGTGCCGATGATCGGAAGACATCGATTAGCGACGTGTAAATGCTTCTCGATGTCGATGATCGATGTCGTTCTATCATAATCGATTAACAGTTGAGACATGCGCAGTGTAAGAGACAAAATATAAAGGTACGGGTTCCGGCTTTTACACCGGCCATAAAGGGAAATCACTTTGAAAAACTGAAAATTAAAATGGCGACCCGAGAGATTTACGAGAACCTAGGCAAAAAAATTTATCAGAAGCACTTTAGATTCTACAAGATTAACGAAGAACGACATCGCACAGAAGAACCTAGACCTAACAAAAGGCTTTTGCAGTATTTGTTGCAAATAGTACAAAAATACAGGCAACAATCAAAAACGCAAAATGGCGTTGATTTCGTCGAGCGTCTGAGTTGTGTAGCTAAATGACGATGGTAAAAATTCATCGAATAAATATGTATTGCATTAACTAGACCTCTTATCTTGTGTCTTCAGCCTTAAAATCAGTATATTATTCATAGGAAAACGCAACATTTTTGCATTTGAGAATTCATGTGGTGTGGCGGATGTAGAGGGGTTCAGTTCAGTTGCACAAACCTTTTTGGGCAGCAATGATTTTGATTCGATTTTTGTCAGAAAGTTGAAAATTATTAGTATCCAGTAATTATGTATGCTACTGATCTAAGACCATTTGTAAACCTAACACTGCGTAAATTAAGAAACTGATTATAATCGTGGAATCGCATCGGAAAGGGCAACCGATTCCAACCGATGATCGATTATGATTTGCAACCGATTTCCCAACACTAGAGGAAAGGGTTAATACCAAAACATAACTGGGCCTTGAACTTGCAACCTTTAATTTGCATGTTATACTTTGAATATAACAATTTATTATATGGAAAGTTCTGACAAGTGGAACAGTGTATCACTTGCAGATTTACAGAAGAATGCTTCCAGAAACCAGGTTTGCTGCACATGGTGGGCAGAACACTGCAAGATAAAAGTTGAAATGGTGGGCAGAACACTGCAACGATAACAATTTGGCAATGTTTTCAAAACTGTTTTGAAAGATCTGCTGATGCTACAATTTTTGCTGGTAATAAGCTTAAAGTTGAAAACAGCATTGACAAGGGAGAGCTCACAAAGTTTACGAACATGTGAAAATAAACTCTCCATGGACCAAACAAAATCACCCCCAAAAAATCATCAAAGAAAAGGTCTTGTAACTCTTGCTCTGCAGAACTGATAGACGTGAACTTTAACCCTTTCCTGGATAAATATGCATTTTTACGCGTGTGCGACCAGTGTAGATCCAGATCAGCCGGCACATCCGTGCCGTCTGATCAGGATCTGCACTGGTCGCATTTTGGTCAGAAATAACCTAATGAATCAAAAAGCGAACAGTTTAGATCCTGATCAGACGGCACGGATGTGCCCGCTGATCTGGATCTAAACTGTTCGCCCTAGCAATAAAGGTGTGTCTGTACAGGAAAGGGTTAAAGAATCAGACCTTTACTAAATTTGGATTATGACAAATCAAAATATGTTCACCACCTAGTTAAAAACATTTTACTCGGTAAAACACACCAGTTGCATATGGGATATGCCCAATGGAACTGAACAGTAATTTTAAAATTTCCAGCATTAGAATGTTACTACAATGTAACTGTTTAAACTTTCGTGTAGCTTCACATTGATATTTGATGCCGTATAAAGAAAAAAAAACAACATCAGTTCCAGAACAGGCTGGCTTTTTACAGATATTTCCAATTTTATCTTATTTATAAAACAATGTTTGTGTTTTATCTACAGCTGAAGTCTAGTCATTCTCATATGTAATTTCTCTGAGAATGCCCAGAATAGAAATTAGCCTTATAATGATATATTCTATAGTTTATTCTTTTTAAATAATTCAACTTTAGCTGATCTGCTACAATTTCACTTGCAAAAAGTAATGTCAAGTCAGTAACATTGTATTATTATTAAATAACTGACAATGTGCACACAAAAAAACTTTAAATAGACTTTATCAGCAATATAAAGTAACAGCTGACTATGAAGAATATAAAAAATCATGTGACCAAGTCTGTGGGCCTGTGGATTTTTGGGTGATATGTTATGAACATGTAAAATATTGTCTGATTCTTTTCTAATTTAAAAAAAATGAGAAAGCCAGGCATTGTCAAGATATGTTTTGTGTAATAGATTACTCACTTCACTGAGAGAGACAGTGTAAATGTACATTAATGTCAGTTTAATGACACATGTCTGTGAATTTCTTTATATTTTTTATATTCATCTCTTATAAATTTCTTTTTGCTTGTATTCCATACATATCCTAACATAATTATCCAGATTATTGGCCATGTATTTTTATACATTTAGCGAGACATATTGACCCCAGTACCTTTTGATTCCCAAGAAAATTTATGGGATATTTCAAGCCCAAACCAAAGAGATGTTAACCCCCAATCTTTGAGACATTTCAACCACAAGATATAACAATTCCAGTATACCTAAATCACACCACAAATATTGGATTATTACACCTCTTGGAATAGTACACTGATTAAACTAGCAGTTTATTAAAATGTATTATAGATTGATATTTACCAAGCATGTTGACAAAAAAAATATTGAGAAATAACATGTTCGAAAAATTAAGTTAACTGCAAAAATTATGAAAACATCTACTGCAAATATCAAAATTAAAATGCCTAGAAGATATGAACTTTAAGTATGCACAAAGCTAAATTTTTTGTTGATCCGAATAATAAACATCACTAAACAAAACATATTTAGTACTCTGAATAATTTTTGCCAATAATGTTGAACTTACTGTCCTAGGGTCCAAATGTCTTCGCAGTTGAATTGTCTTGGGGTCCAAATTTCTTAGTGGTCAAAATGTACTTGCCACGATGGTTATGCATCAAAATTTGGCAAAAGTGGTTGCAAGTCTTGGGGTGAAAACACTCTTATGAATCCATTTTTACTAATTATCAAACCTCATAGAACTGGCTAAGAAATTAGGAATACGGTTACAAGACTTTTAACCACTGCTATAATCTTTATTTCATACTTATTCGTAACTAACTGATATATTTACTTCTGTATATTAAGCTACTGTGCCTGTCATGGCTGTAAATGGTCTGCTGTCAAGAGAATAAATATTGGTGAGTAACCGGTCATTTTCAGGGATGCAAGAAAACGATTGTGACACTAGGGACCCATGATGGGTGCTAGTCAACCCTTAGGACTAACTACATCGCAGTCTAAGAAAAAATTGATCAGTATTTACAGACAACTTTTGGGCTAAATATCCAAGTGATCTTTGAAAGTTTACCTTTCCACAAGTCAACACTTTGCGCTGACTCCGGTCAAAGACTGGACATAAGTATTTGTGATCGCTCGTTTACTGTCTCAACCTGGTAAACTTTCAACATTTCGATACAGAAGACACATAAAGCTATCTATATTTTTTTCATTTCCTTACATACAAACATAAAGTGAAAACCCTACAAACAAAACAAACACAACTTTGTGTAAACCAACTCGTGGTTTTCATTCGTGGTGACAACTTACCGAACATTCTACTTGGACGGCTAAAAGGAGCACGCAGACTCCTAAAACTGGTAAGAAACGTTTCATTACAGTCTTTGAAATAATCCTAATTTGCCGAGTTCAAATTTTCTCCACAAATAATCGCACTAAATTTGAAGAAAACACAACAATTTTTTTCTCTAACACTATTATTTTCACGAACTATTTTTCCCGAGGTTAACAATATATTCTTGCGCAAAAGTATTGACCAGTATAAATCTTATATGTATATTCTGCACAGTGACTTATTGCAGAGTGAAATGTTATGTTGTCTAGCACATAATTCTTTATAGATAATTTATAAGTGTTCTTGGTTTAATAAGTGGAAAGAACTACTTTGTTTTATTTCGTCATTTCCGGTAATTTCACACATTGTGAAGCCTGAAATAGAACGGGATTGCCCGTGTTGACTCACTCTTGTAGTGGGAAGTTTTTCAATCCATCGAATCATATCGTGTTATATTTAACTGAAGCACAAAGTGAAATTTCCATTGTTTAACATACCCACAATACTAAAATACCGACTGGTTTAGGTTTACCAGAAATCTAAACCTACTATGGTTTCTAGATTCCAGGTTTACTAAAGAGGAAGAAATTTGAATATTGACTAATTATTTAATTGGTGGAAAAACATGCTTATTTTATTTAGTTGGACTTTGTCACATATGCTGCTCACGATATAATACATACATATATAATACATACATGTGCTTTTTGCTGTTCTGTAGAGCTCTAGAAATGACATGTATAACGTTACATGTCGATTGTGCTAATAGATCATGTAGAATATTTGTTGTTGTTTTGGGGTTGTTTTTTTGTAAAAAAGGGTGTAAACCGGAACTGGAAGAAATGTGTTGGTGTTCGTTCAAGAAATAAAAAACAAGGCCGTACTCTCATGAATAATTATTGTGTATGTATAGTAATACTATCTATAGCACACAAGGCAGCAATTTCTGAATAGTTTAACGCAGGCCTGCCAAAACTTCTTCATTAAAAATCCGGAGATTTTGACTGAATATGTCAACGATGATGACGACGACAATGATGTTGTTGTTGTTGTCTTATTGCTGCTGTTCAATATGACTGTGTCTCAACAAAAACGATGGTGATGATAAATGAAGTTTGCCGATTTTGTTAGAAATGGTCTAATACTGTAGAATCTCGGAAATAAGCGCATAATCGAAAGTAAGCGCATACTTAATATAAGCGCATATGTCTCTTACAGAAAACTAATACCTAAAAATAAGCGCATATCCGTTCCTTAAGTTAAAATCTATCCCCAAAAATAAGCGCATACCCTCCCTTACAGTTAAAATATATCCCAATTATAAGCGCATATATGCATACCTAACTTGCTGACAGTGGTTTAAGTTTTATTAAGCTGGGAGCTAAATCGGCCTTTCAATTAAAGATTATTACAGTATAATAGTATCTGTATCGTTTACAATGATCATTAAACGGTATTAGCCAGAAAGGTGTTAACAACTCGCATTTTTATTTTCAAAGTGAACCGTTTATTTTTTGGTTTGAGTACAATGAAATAAAGTATTATAGTTTTCAATGTATCTTTGGTAATATTTATGTTGCTTGAAGTAATTATTTTGTGCATACGCAGTTTTGTGTTATAAAACAAATAGTGGATGAAACTCCAAATATAACTATAAAAAACACTCGGAAATCTTACAGTTGAGAAAAAAAAAGAAAATTATACAATTTTGCTTGTCTGCATTGACGTATGATGATCTATTGTTGTAAAGTTGTAAATAAACATGCATTTTTAAACACGTGTTTCCTCTTCGAAGACGACAAAACTGGTTTGATAATGTTTGATGCATGCGTGTCTTTTAGTGTTATTTTGTTTAAAAAATAAGCGTATATTCAGTCAATCTAAGCTATAAGCGCATATCAAATACAAGCGCATATTCGGCAGCTTAAATATAAGCGGATATAAAAAATAAGCGCATATTCGGCGGCCTAAATATAAGCGCATATCGAAATATAAGCGCATAAACACGTCACAAATTCAAATATTATATAGTTATTTGGTTTCTTGACAGGGAATGTGAGGATATATTGCCGGTCTGGGTGTCATATTACCCGAGCCGCAGGCGAGGGATAATATGATACCCAGACCGGCAATATATTCTCACATACCCTTTCAAGGAACCAAATAATTGTTTTATTATAATGCAAAGACTTTTTCAGACAAAAATAATAAGAAAATATCGATTTTTTTTATTTATTTCGCTTATTTAATGCCGCACGGCCTAATTCCCCTCTGAGAACCTCAATAATTACATGTCTGACGTCATTAATTTACCTGCATGACGTCACTTCTATAGAAATTTAATGGATTATCGATTTGATATTTATTTACAAAATTTAAGAATAATCTGATCGTTTTCAACGTTAAAAACATAACACAAATATTTTCTGTAACGATTTTAGTAATCCCTAAGCATACCGCTTTATAATTTACAAAATCAGCTTCAAATATTACGCATTTCTACGGAAATTCAAAACAAAATGGCGGACGACAACAAAAGGTGGGAGGCCAGAGAGGGAAATTAAGGCACGTGCGTTCATATCTACGGCCGATCCGTAAATACGAATATACATCAACGGCAAATTATCCAATCAAATTCAAGCAAATTTCTTTGCAGTATAATAAAATTAAAATATTCTGCTTATTGAAAAAAAAAAAACGGTAAGCAAATTTAGAGAAACTGTGATTATTGTCTGTAACATCGAGTTTATTTTTGACCCTAGGCCTATTCACGTGTGATGTTCTTTGATCATGATGCAATATGACGATGAAGCCAACTCTCGAAATGCATCTATTTGCTTGGATTAAAAAAAGAACCCAGTGAAGAAGACCAGGCATAACTTCTTTCTAGTAGATTTTTGTACAGATCCTCGTCAAATCTCCAGATTTGAAGGCACAGTGATAAAAGTACCACAAATTAAGAAAAACGTTTTGCAATGTTTATCGCGATACCGATTCGCAAAATATTATCGTAAATTGAGAAAGAAGGGCTAGGCCTTCCAACATGATATTCTATAGCGCTCTGCATGCTTGGTGATTAACCCATCTACAGTTGATCGCTGCTAGTTACTTCTTTGCAGGAGTGTATAGAATTTTCTAAAGAAATCTAGTGTAAAAACGTAGAAGCTCGATCTGTTTCTTTTATTCCAGCCATCGTTTTCTTGCTGAGTTGAATAGGTGCTCTGGTCTCAATGAGGTAATTGAGTTCCCACATTTTTTGCCTGGCAATGTCATAAGCTTCTTATGTTTTATAAGCATCGTTGTCGAATTGATGAGTGGGTTGCAGCTAATTCACCAAACACAACCGTAACTCAGTTGTTCAAACTGGAATGAATATTTTTAAAACCGAAGATACCCGGGACACGTTCTTAATATAATTACCCCTTAAAACAATGTAAACATAAACTTGACAAAGGTTGAATTTAAACATGAATTTTTATTTAACCGCTATGCAGTCAATTTAGAAACACAGCAAGTTGCACAATCCTGAAGATCTGTGCTTCAATGTTTTCATCCTATTTTATTTACTGTTGGAGTAAACTGGGTTAAAATATAAGAAATAATTCAGTGGAAATAATATAGAAATAGATGAAAGGGGGCTTTGAAAGCCGCAGAACACGACAAATATGAAACTATTGCAAGTTCGGTTTGTTAGAGCTTGTTTATGGGCAGTAGTGAACATGCATATCACTACCCCCGCGGCCTAGCCCTAGGTTGAGCGCACTATCTACACCAGTAAACCGGCAATACAATTTGATCTGGGTCTACATTTACTGTCCGTTTGGTCAAGTACATTTGCCCATGTGTCACGTATGTCTGTGCCCAAGATCATAAAACTAAATCAGGAGATCAGTCTCAAATCTCCAGCATCTGATTGGATTAAATGTGAAAACCTCAAACATTACAACGATTTATTCAAATATACTGAACAAAAATGAGAACCTACCAGTGAGTTTTTAAATTCAAATATTTTGTTTAGTGATGATGTTTCCAAAACTTAATTTTCCACAACCACGTAATTGTTCTCTTTGTTTCTTTTTTAAACCGATAGAAACTGAACAGACAACTTTCAAGAGCAACATATAGGTGATCAAATTCCTCCAGACATAAACATTCACTGGCATCATTTATGTCATTGGAGTTTTCCGTGTTGTTTTTGTCAAGTTTTCATTTAGGCTCAGTATATTAAAGTATCAGCTTATAATATTGAGTGAGTTCGACCAGCAACATTTACTTGAGGAAACTATTCTTGAAATGCGAACGCTGATTTGTTAAAAGTAAAGTTTGCCCTCAACAGAAGGATGAGTGAAAACATAACACAGATTTGGCGTGAGGGTTGAGACTGGTCTTCAATCTTAGTTTTATTTGGACCCTGATCTGGACTGGAAACAGCTGTCTACAAATCACTTAGTAAATAGATTACTTGCGGTCGAGTTAATAGTTTATTTGCGGCCGATATTGGACCGCCGCTCTGGACGGAAACGTAAATCTTGATACGAATTCAACACGTTTCCCATCCAGTCTGATTTTCAGGTACATTGTATTCGAACAGCAATTAAGACGAATTTAAAGATAATCTAACATATATAATATAAAATAATATTACTTTCATTTCGAATTAGATCGAAGTAAGAAGTAAGAAAGATTGGCAGTTCTAGCGAATATTTAATTATTTAAAATATATCCCGCTTATCTAGATCCAAGTGTATATGACTACTCTTGCTCAATTGTAATTTGTGCATTCTGAAAGCCAAAACATATTCGGCAGTTTATTTAATTTTTTTTCTTATTTGCGCAGTTAATATTTTTGTCGGAAGAAATGATAGAACGAAAAGGTATGATGATGTGGTACATGTATTTTCACAGATTTACATCCTTCTATGTAAAAGCAAAATATGGTCCTCTATTAAGATTTGGAAAAAACAACTAACAAAAACAAAACAAAACAACAACAAACGAAAACACCACCACCACCACCATCAGTAACAACAACACAACAATAGAACTAGAATATGTCCTCCGATACTGATGCCCCAACTGCTACAACAACATTTGTAACAAAGGGTCATCACTCTGGTAAAATGGTCGCAGGAAAAATCTTTTCATTACAATCATCTTCACATTTGTGCAAGTTTGAAAGAAATCCGCCCAATAGTTAATGAGGAATCGATGCCACAAGATTTGGGGGACATACGAACGGACAGATGTACGTACGTACGGACTGACGAACGGACGAGTGCAACTCTATATGCCTCCCACTTCGTAGGGGCATAACAAAACGAACAACAACAGCGTACATCAACAACTGATTGAACTATGACATGAAGCTTGGGACAAACATTCCGAGTTACCCCGGCTATCAAGGGACGCTGAAGGCATAAATTAAAAGCATGAGGTAGATCCTTATATTGGCTGGGATATTAAAAACCATCCATAAAAAGAACAGAAATAAAGAATAATAAACATTTCAAAGAGTAAAATTTGCGTATAAAGAATAGACTCGCTCAGAAATCACAGTCTCCCCACTCACAGCCAAAAATAAGAGAACAATCGATTATAAATTAAGACAGCACAAACATTTAACGAATATGAGAACACGAGGGGTTACCGCCTCGGAATGATTAGTTGTGAAAACAATACCACTGAGAGGGGTGGGGGAGTTTAAACCAGGTTCTACGGTGCCCTAACCACACATTTGCCATAACATGTTAACAAGTACAAAGTTGTCTTGGTGAATCAGCTCCAATTAACCAAGTAGCATGTTTAACAATCTTCTGACGCCGTTATTGATAACTGCACTGATTGAATATGTTGGGAGTTTGTGACTAAAATATTATGGGACATAAATACTGGAAGCAAGACATTTAAACTCCACGACATTTCAACACCTTTGCAATTTTTAAAATATAAACTTTTCAACCCCTCTGGCATTTCATTTGAAATGTCTTTTTTTATTCACCAGAGAGGTTGAAATGTCTTCAATAATAGGGGTTGAAATGTCTTCAAAGTTAAGGTTTTATATGTCTTCATTTCATGGGTTAAAATGTGTAATGGGATATGGGTTGAAAAAACTTCATTTGAGGAGTTGAATTGTCGAGGGGTTGAAAAGTCTTCGTTTTGAAGAAAGGTTTGAAATGTCCAATGGTTGAAATGTTCGACACCCTAAATTCTTCCGTTAAGAAAATGTGTACCCGAGGGGTTGCCACCTTTGAGCGGTCAGTGGGAAAACAATTAACCACTGAGTCAGTGTGTGTTAAGTTTAAACTTATTTATTTTACATTAATTGTGTGTGCGTGAAACAAGTAATTCCAACTTACATTAATCACGCTCGATGACTGCTTCCTGGGTTACAAACCAGTAGGGTTCATAAAACCTCACACTCGGGCATGTACAAATACAAGTTGTCTTGGTGAATTAGCTGCAGCCCACCTGTCAACTTGACAGAAGTACACGAACGTGCAAAAAGGTGGGTCTATCAATTACTCTCATTACAGTTTCTGTACATAGTTTGCTCATTGAGTGAGAAAAAAACTTGCATTTTATCAACTCCAAACTGATCATGACAAGTGTTTCGTCAGAAAATGTTTCATTTTAGATGGTTCTAATGTTTGTAGTTCTAATGTATGTGACTCTGTTGCCACTGCCCATTTTCTTTATCATTTGACCTACTGACCTTATTTGGTAATCATTTTGACCTGTAACCAGTAGTAACAAAATATTGAACTCATTCACAAATTTCATCAATACAAGCATTTGAGAATTATGAGTGAGGAACTGTCACAATATATGCACACAAGGTAGCGGATGTGGCTAATTTGGTGGCGAAGCTTGGAAAATGAAGCCATAACTTTAGAGAAACTGAGGTGATCTAGCTGATAAATTATTGAACTTAGATAAGATCATACGCTCACAAAAATTCTGATAAAATTTAGTGACACACACTAGACAAAAACTACCAAGCTAGATAGCGGACAATTCTAATTCAGTAAACAATCAGCAAATGAATAACTCCAGAGCAACTGGGCAATCTGGTTGGTTATCATACTATGTCAAAATATTTTGGCCTCAGTCTAACTAAAATTGACTGGAAAGTGAACAATATTTACAGAAACCTGCCTGCCCTACATAAGTGAAACCATAACACATTCCAGATCAAGGACATTAAAAAAAGTCTCTGCAGTGTGAACTATTGAAGGACAAACAGAAGATATATACTGACAGTCAGAAACATCCTAGACAAAATCTTGATCATAACAGCTTCAAAAGTTTGCTGGTGGATCCAAACTTAAATTCATATTAAACATGGATGACTTATATTATATTACATGCTATTTAATAAAGCATGCACATGATGAGAATGAAAATCAAAATAAAAGACTAAACACATTGTCATTCATTTAATCAACAATACCGATATTTCATAAATAAATTTTTCTAACAAAACAACAGATCATCAATTAATTAAAAACAAAAAACAACAACAACAGTTACATATACGGTAATCTGCTAAAGAAAACATGACTTTAAATACCAGAACTCTAAGATTAATCTTTTCCTCCAATAATATGACTTTAACACAAGGGGCAAACAGTGTTGCTGCTAATCTGCCAGTATTCCATGCGCGCTGATCTAGATCTATACTGTTCGATTGTGTATATTCATTATGTTAAATCTGTATAGGATGCAAAAAGTGTTTAACCTGATCAGATAGCATGGATGTGCTGGCTAATCAGGATCTACACTGTTTACACATGCAACAAAAACCTGAATCTAAAAAATAAAGGGTTAACAACACAAATTTTCAGCATTGGGTCCATCAAATCGTTGCAGACGTTTAGAAAGTTTATAGCTGTCATTTCCCATTTATTAAAGTAAAAATAGTATTTAATGCACATTTGATTGGATGATTGTGCCAGCTGATCTGGATCTACAACATTCCTGAATGTGATAAAAGTTTTTAAACCATTATATACGGAGAAAAGGGTTAAATGCCACTTCAATAACATCATTAATATAATAATTTCTAACTCTATGTAGCACAGATAAAACATTAAGAAAATTTCTACATATTTTTTGTATATAAAATGTCTCTGTGTCAAGTACAGTTGTTACAAGGAATGTATTTAACCCTTTCCTGCATAGATACGCCTTTATTGCATGGGCAAACAGTGTAGATCCAGATCATCCGGCACATCCTTGCCATCTGATCAGGATCTTCACTGTTTGCTTTATGATTCTTTAGGTTATTTCTGACCAAAATGCGACCAGTTCAGATCCTGATCAGACAGCACGGATGTGCCAGCTTATCTGGAGCCACACTGGTGGCACATGCGTAAAAAGGTTGTATCACTTGTGAGATCCAGATAAGCTGAAACATCCATGCAATCAGATCTGAATTTACAATGGTCACTACTTATTGGTAAGAATAACCCAAAGAATCTTAAAGTAAATATTGAAGATCTTTCTCAGACTTACAGATGTGCCAGCTGATCTGGATCTACACTGTTGACCCACATGATAAAAGTCAAATCTATGGAGTAAAGGGTTAACACTTGCGCAAAATGCGACCAGTCCAGATCCTGATCAGACGGTATGGATGGCCGGCTGATCTGGATCTACATTTGATGCACATGCTTATATATGGATATATATGGAGGAAAGGGTGAAGTATTATATATAACACAATTCGTTGTCAACTTCATGAAAAAAGAGAGAAATGCTCGGGCCCAGATATCACAAACAATCTTAAAATTCAACTCTTCTACACCTCTAAATTCAATGACATATTTCTAAAATTTCTAAATGTACAATAAGCTTGACCTTATCACCAGTTTGAAAACATCAGTGAATAAATATCAGAATTCAGCTTACTACTTTTCATAAAATGGGGAATGATGCTAAATTTTTCAATTTTGGAATGTTTTATTTTCTCACAGATGTATATTGTACAAAAAGTGCAGAAGCAGTATCATTTACAAATGAACTTACATTTATCAGAAATTTTATTAGAATTTCATACAGCTTGCTTATGGCAATAACTATAGGTTAACCCTTTCCTGGATAAATACGCATTTTTACGCATGTGCGACCAGTGTAAATCCAGATCAGCCGGCACATCCGTGCCGTCTGATCAGGATCTGCACTGGTCGCATTTTGGTCAGAAATAACCTAATGAATCAAAAAGCGAACAGTTTAGATCCTGATCAGATGCATGGATGTGCCGGCTGATCTGGATCTAAACTGTTCGCCCTAGCAATAAAGGTGTATCTGTACGGGAAAGGGTTAACATTAGATGAAATTGCTTTTTTGAATGTTGTCCTGGGCCAAAGGTCATAAAACTAAGATTGGAGACCAGCGAATCAGATGCTTGAGATTTGAAAATAATGGTCACCAGATTAATTTTTATGATCTTGGTGTGTTCAATATATTTTCAACAGTGTAATAAACCAGACAGAACACACTGTGACCACATTTTTATCACAAGCTTACCCTTGTTTTCGAAGTAACACAACCATTATCAATATTTGTATCTAATACATGTTTAATACAACTTATCATTTTGTGAAAGGCTGGTTACATTTATTTGAACTTTCCACAAATACACAAAAAATAGTTTCCCACGAATATTAATGAGTTTGCAGTATTTTAAGGATATTTGCTTTTACCAGTGTATGACAGATATTTTGCCAAGAGATCTCTGGAATAAGAATTTTCATGACAGTGCTGAAGGTTATAAAACTGAGATTGGAAACCAGTTCAAATCTCAAGCATCTGATTGACTGAAATGGTGACTGGTCGCCTTTTCAGCCAATCAGATGCTTGAGATTTCAGACTCGTTTCCATGCTCAGTTTTATAACCTTGGGCACAGGTGTAGCTGTGAGTAAAAATAAATTATTGTGAAGATCCGAAGTTTATTTCTGTATTGCACTAAGAGAAAACTTTTTCAAAACTTTAAGCTTTAAAGTGCTTAACTTTTACACTTGTGCTCTATATCTATATGTTTTGTATGTGCTGTTTATGAAATGAACTGAAGTTAAATAAATATAGTAATAGAAAACACTGTCAAATAACTATAAAACTCAAAAGCCTAAATGCATGCTGAAATTCAGATTGATAAATATCCAATTTTGAGTTGCAAAATCAACAGAAAATCCACTTTTGGCCCATTCCAGTTACCACATTTTTGCATACACTTAATTTTATAGGTTCCCATTTAGAGTAATATACACATACCAGTAGCAATATCACAGGAGACAGTGAAAATAAAACTGATTATCTGCTGTTACAAAATTGTTACAGTAGGTCATCACTAATATTCACTGAGGAAATTCTATATTTCACAGGAAAGATTGAAATAAAAACCTGTTTCTTTAAGTTAATATTATGAATAAATTAAATATTATTATAAACAATATCATAAATAGATAAAACAATATCAGACATTCAAATCCTTCTGAGAAGTTAAAAGATGTCAGCTCATTGATGCAATAAATACGAGCTACTAGTATGTATATAAATACAGAAGGCACTTGTCTCAAGTTTGCATCAAGCTGTGATATGAAATTTAAAAATGTTTTATGTGTATTTAATATCACAGTTTTTATTCAGCATTCTGTTGCACCCACCATTTCCTCCATGTGATATGTCTGTCGTCCAGGGGTGAACAGTGTAGATCCAGATCAACCAGATTGCTTTTTGATCGATTAGATTATTGTTGTATCATTTAATTTTGCGGGGAACATATTTCGCATAAATGACATAAGTAACATTTTCACGAGGGCTTAAATACGCACACATGTATTATTCAAATAAGACTAGATATTTGATGGTTTGATTTGGCTAGGGTTTGATTTCATGCATTTACCCTGGCGCAAAATACACTAAAATTAAACCACCGCGAAATATAATGATACTACAGTATTTCTCACTAAAAACTGAACAGTGTAGATCCTGATCATATAGCATGAATGTGCCATCTGATCAGGATCTACACTTTTCACTTTTTTGATTTATTAGGTTATTTCTGACCACAGTAGCAAACAGTGTAGATTGTGATCAGACAGCTACACTGTTCACACATGTTTACCTTGGCCCAAGATCATGAAACTAAAACTGGAGACCATTCTCAAATCTCAAGCATCTGATTCGCTGAAAGTTGCCATTTCAGCTAATCATATGATTGAGATTTTAGACTTGTCTCCAGATTTAGTTTTATGATCTTTGACCCTGTATATATAGAGTAAAGCATTAAGTTTTGTTCCAGAATTTGACAAAAAGCACGCTAGTGACGACTCCAGATGACAGAAATCCGAGGTATCCAAACGATGGGAATCCGAGATTTTCCAGCATTATCCCTCCTACTGTTGGTGAAACTGTCCGGATGAGAGAGTTGGTTGCCATGCTTAGACCTAACATTGCACCTGCAAAACAAGAAGATATATCTCAAGTCTTCTATCTATTTTAATACAATAGACCCTTTACTCCATATTATAGTGTTTGCTTTTTATTACAGGGGTGGACTGTGAAGATCCATACAGTGGGCACATCTGTACTGTCTGATCAGGATCTGCACTGTTTGCCTTTAGATTCAGAAGATTGTTTTCACCAAGAAGAAGCCAATGTAAAATCTAGATACACATCTGTGCCATCTGGGCCCAAGATCATAAAACTAAGTATTGAGATCAGTCTCAAATCTTTACATATTGTACGGTTCAAGAATATTTTAGTATTTTGGTAAAAACATTAAGCAATATTCAGAATTCAAGGGAAGACATGGGAACAAACCAGAAAAGTATTATACTCTTTGAGCCAGGACACTTTTTCTCTAGAAGTCGAATGAGTTCTATTTCTATTAGACATAGACTTAGCATACAAGGTTGGATGCAAGATTTCCAGAAAAGGGGTTCATTTATGGCAGTCTGTGGGTAGATGAAAACTAATTTTTAAATTCTGAAAGTTTGGTAAAATCAAATGAAAAATATATACTGAAAGAAAAAAGTTTAGCAAGTTTTTCACACATATTATTTTTTCTTTTTTAGCTTTCAAATGAAGACGTTTTTATATGTAAATGGTGTGTTTATCGATGCTCTTTACACATCTATTGTGTTTGTTCGAAAACCGTGTATTTCATCGGCGAAGCGTAAGAAAATCAAAAATCACGTGCAATGTAAGCACTGCAATTTCGGTAGTGTGTAGAGTCGAGTAATATACCTCATTGTTTTGAGCTGTTACCACAAACAAAATAACCAGTTTAAAACTCGAAGAAATTCCAATGGGGCGTCGCCCAGGAATGACGTTAGAAGAACGTTAAAGAGCTGTAGGTATGCTCCACGCTGGTATGACGGCGAGAGCTGCCGCTCGGCATTTCAATCGCTATGATTCTACAATTAGACGCCTTAGAAACCGTCTGAGGGAGACAGGACGAGTCAACGACAGACTCAGATCAGGTAGACCACGGAAAACAACGCCACACGAAGACCGTCACATCACGACGCTTTCTCGACGTAACCGGTTTATATCCAGTGGGAAGATAGCCCGAGATCTCATGAATACTTCTGGGACTAGGGTGTGCCTCAGAACTGTCGATACTGAACTCCTTGTGATTTTTGACGCCTTACCCCTAACGTCTTTCAGGTTGTACAGTGATCTAAGGCAACAGGGTTTTGACAATTTATTGTTACAAACCAATTGAAAACTAAATGCTTTATCCAGTTATGTACTTGGTTATAGTCTAATTGGTATAGTTTCAATAAACCAGTGAAATATTTCCAAACTTGCTAAACTTTTTTCTCTCAGTATATTTCAGGATTACGAAATTTTTGTTTGGTTTACCTAGTTTTGAATCCTAGAAGACTCGGATTCAAATCAATGAGAAAGTTGGTGATAATAAAATGAAAAAAATAATCTCTACTGTGTCAAAAAGCTTTGTCAAATATTTGACTTAATTACCTATTTTTTTTATTCCAGTTTCCAAATTTTCCAAATTATTATCAAGATAACAATTTTGAGTAGGATTTACTAAACATAAAACAAACAAAATAATATATTTGCCTCAATTAGGTTAAAAGGCTTTCATTCATTGACCCATTAGCTAGTTTTTTTTCAAAATGACCCAGTTTCAAATGCTTCTTAAATATCACAGAGATTTATATGTTCAGTTCTTTTGATTTGACCTAACAATATTTGTTTCCCAAACATGACACACAACTTTAAAAATTATCAGTGGTAAAATCACAATTTTCAGCAAGCCTAGCCTGAAGTTAATTTTATTACATTGTAATTATAATATTAAATGTGACCTCTTCTGAGTTTAATTAACTGAACTAGTGGCATAGTTTTTGACACAAGATAAGCCAGTTCCTTTCAAAATATGTATTATGTTCATAGTTGGTGTTAATCAGATGAACAATGTGGCCTCTCATCTGTTACAAAGTATTTTGTACGACCTAGTGATCTACAGTCTTATAAAACTGAAGATAAACATTCTGAGTATGTTGGAAAACAATCAGATGAAAAATATAGCCATTAAAATTGGGTTTCTGTGAGGAGCTTTTTAAAGGTCTTGCTGGTCATAAAGAAATCTACCTGTGTCAGATTCCTCCACTGTGCGTGTTAGAGCGCTGCTGATGACAATGTTCTGAGATGCGAGACCCACGACTAGAGGTGCCAGGACTATACAGAGCTGTGTGATGGATGACACATATGACTGCAATCAAAAATTGGTTTGTTCAAAAATTTGACAAAAAGCACACTAGTGATGACTCCAGATAGAAATCATCCAGAGTCCTATAATCTGACATAATGACTGCAATAAAAAATGTCTGAATCCGATATGACTTCAATAGAAAATAGATTTGTGTCTGCAAGACATAGATGTCCCTCTTCCATGACAGTCAAAAAAGAGCAGATTGTCCACCATGTTAAAAAAAACTTTTGGTCTATTTTCATGACTTTGTACAGAATGAAATCATATCAGGTTTAACAAACACAAATGATAACAGAGTAACAGCCAGGTTTTCGATGGATCATATAAAATGTGGGTGTTAGATGACTGATCATGTATCACAATTCGCTTTAAAATAATCCTAAGGGATATAATTAACAAATCATCGTGTGTTTTCTCTTTTATTAATGATGTTAACTTTCTGCATAATGTCTTTTTCAAAATAAATACAGATAAAAACTGTTTATCATGTTTTGTTATTTTCATTTCAAACGTCCTAGATGAAAACTTATCTCGATTTATTTTGGAGTTGTTATTGTAGTTCTTGTACTTACAAGACTGAGGTAGGACCAGACCAAAATAAAGGAGGCCCACTTCAAGATGGCGTTTTCACTGACCTTCTTCAGTAATATACCCACTCCAACACCTTGAACAATCTGAAATCAATAGTTTTCAATTACTCAATCATTTATAAGAAGTTTTCATAATTTAACACATTTACTCGATGTAAAATTTTTATGCATTTTATCACACATGCAATGATGGCATTAACATGTGTATTATTATCGGGATCAACCAGAACATCTGTGCCCAAGGTTATAAAACTGAGAATGGAAACCAGTCTCAAATCTCAAGCATCTGATTGGCTGAAATGGCGACTGGTCGCCATTTCAGCCAATCAGATGCTTGAGATTTGAGACTGGTTTCCAATCTCAGCTTTATAACCTTCAGCCCTGTGCCATCTGACCAAAAAGCTAACAGTGCAGGTCCTCATCAGACTACATGGATAATATCCATATATCATCATATAATATGCCATCTGATCTGGATTACACTGTTCACCCAAGCATTGAAGGGGTATATGTGGAGACAAGGGTTTAATAAATATTACATGGTACCAGTTACCACTTCTCCATACAAGAAGTTTCTGTGTTTACAGCATTTATGTCATAGGTAACTACTGTAAACCCAGCTCAACTAGTACACTTGTGCAGTGTGCAACCAGTTTAAATCCAGTTCAACTAGCACATCTATGCCATCTGATCTGGATCAGCACATTTTGCTTTTTGGTCAGAAAAAAAACTTTCTAAATCAAAAGCAAACAGTGTAGATCCTGATCAGACAGCACAAATGTGCCAGATGATCTGGATCTACACTGTTTGACCAATGTAATAAAGGTTTATCTATACCTTTTAAAACAAGAATATTTAAACTGTGCTACATGAAACCAGAAATAATTACCATGGTTAGAACACCTATATAAGCCATCAAGAAGCCATTTTGATCAGCTGGTAGTTTGAATGTTTCTAAGGCAACCACTTGGAACATGCTCTGGAAAATTCCTATTGGTATTCCTGAAATCAGCGATCAACTACAGTGAATAACATAATGTTGATTATTTACAAACTGTATGTATATATCACATGTGCAAAGAGCTTGACCTTTGGCAGTTTGACCTTCAGAATCTATACACCGATATGGGTCTTCTACTGACTATGATGATCTACCAATCGAGTTTGGTGGTCTAACGATTCTTCAGTTCAAAATCAGCAACATAAACTTAAATAAATGCAAAGACATACTTTTCAATACACCTGTCTTTGTATAGTTTTTGTTTGTCTGATTACAAGCAATAAGCAAATTTTTGTTACAGAAACACTGGAATCTTTTGTTACAGAAACACTGGAATTTTTTGTTACAAAACAATGGAATCTTTTGTCACAGAAACAATGGAAACTTTTGTTATAGAAACAATGGAATCTTTTGTCACAGAAACAATGGAATCTTTTGTCACAGAAACAATTGAATCTTTTGTTACAGAAACAATGGAGTCTTTTGTTACAGAAACAATGGAATCTTTTGTTACAGAACAATGGAATCTTTTGTTACAGAAACAATGGAATCTTTTGTTACAGAAACAATGGAATTTTTTGTTACAGAAACAATGGAATCTTAAAGTCAATATTTTGTTCTGTTTCTTACCATACCTAGTGGTAGCCAGTGTGTAGAATAGATGATGCAGCAGCATATAATGTATGTTTTACAAAGGTGCATAAAAATAGTCACTGAAGATGTAAATTTTTTACTCCTTTTAAGCTTATGATATTTTTTACTGGAAAATGAATAAAAAGGAAATTTCGCAAGTAATCAAAACCATGTAAAACACATTAACAATCAAATCACTATTAAACCACATGGGAATTGTTGAAGGGGTCCAATTTTTCCTGATTTTTAAAAGCTAAATCACCTCACTCGATGGTAGAATGCTAATTAAAACCATTCAGAATGTCAATCATTGTGGTTAGCAGTATATTGGCATACTTGAACTATCCTTATTTTGGGGATATATATGGCATGTAATGAGTCTTGCACAGTTTGCTAGGCACTTCAAGCTATTTGTATAGCTTTGAGGATTATGATATTTGTACATTTAAAGGAATTGCTGGTACCTGTTGCAACTCTGAGCAAAAGTAGAAACAAGGCCCCTGGGGCGGTTATCAGGGAGATCCACTTTCTCCAGTCCAACAATGCTCCACCCGACTTCTCTGGAAAATAATGGAGAAAATTGAGCCAGTCTCTGATAAAATGACCCTTTTCACATTCTTCAAATTGTTGGTCACTAAGTCCCTTAACTGTTCTCCACAACTATGGCCTTTAACTTTACTTCAGGGGATATGGCTGTTATCCATAACTGAACAGTGTAGATCCTGATCAGCCAGCACATCTATCCCTTGCATATCCCTTTCCTCCACAGACACACCTTTATTGCATTGGCAACCAGTGTAGATCCAGTGTAGATCCAGATCAGCCGGCACATCAGTGCCGTCTGATCAGGATCTGCACTGTTTGCTTTTCGATTTATTAGGTTATTTCTGACCAAAAAGCGACCAGTGCAGATCCTGATTAGATGTGCCGGCTGATCTGGATCTACACTGGTCGCACATGCGTAAAAATGTGTATGTAATTATGGAGGAAAGGGATATGCTCATATGTAGAATGTTGCCAACATTGGTAATCACCATAATTCCAGCAGAATGTACAGAAAAGCTAGATTTGAATGGAATGAATCTTACATTTTACTCAATACAATGGGATATTGCTGTTACTCATGGGCAAACAGAATCCTTGATAAAAATCTAAAGTTTAAAACTGTTAGCTTTTTGAACCATAAGGTTATTTCTGACCAAGAAGCAAACACTGTAGATCCTGATCAGACAGCAGGAATGAATCTGGTAGTTAGGATGAGCTATAAAACTCGTATTTATGAAGTTAAGGGTTAACACTTTTTGTATAAAGTGTACTCTAAGTGCACTTTTATTCCATCAATATCCCACACAAGATTTTACCTTCAACTTGTACTTTTTTGGTCTGTTTTGGTACATACATCATCACCAGACACACACTTAACACAGATCCCAGAAAGGCAACAAATGCTGCAAACTCCAACCTGTCAAATACTTTATGCATTTATCAAGGTATGGAAAACATTTGGGTTGTGTAATGCATGTAAAACCTGTGAGGCCCACAGGGCTTCACGCTTTCTTTAACAGCCAAAATGTATTCCATGATGAACATGATACAATTTTTATTAAATTTTTATATTTACAGCCTTAAAATACTAAGTTCTTACCAAAATACTGAAAAGATTTTGATATCACACCTTTAGAATGGCTGTTGAAACAGCCACATTTATGACATTGAAAGCAAATGATGATACATGTTTTCGCAGAAACTCATGGTAAAATGTACATGCTTGTTGAAATGACAAGCAAAAACATTGTGCACAGTCCAATAGCTTTTGCTTGTCTGTTGTTGAAGCAACACCTCATACCAAATGCTTTCCAATGCTAAACAGAAACAGTCTAAAGCGAGATTCTTGTATTTGATACAACAAATTCGAAAGATTTATTTTACCCTTGAAATTTGGTAATGAGACCTCCGACCACTGGTCCTATAACCATTCCTACTCCGTAAGAAAGCCCAAGTTTGCCCAAGGCATCAGCCCGCTTTCCTGACTCTCCTAAATCTGTCACTATCATCTGACCACCTGAAAAATGTACGAAGACAAAATGAACTGCCCCAACATATTAGTCCTGTTGTCTGTTAACCCTTTCCTCCGTTATACACCTATATTGCATGGGAAAACGGTGTAAATCTAGATCAGCCAGCACATACGTGCCATCTGATCAGGATCTACACTGTTTGCTTTCCGATTTCTTATGTTTGTTATTCCTTACCAAAAAGTGAACAGTGCAGATTCTAATCTGAAGGCATACATACTGGCTTATCTGGATCTACACTAATTGCATGTGTGATATAATGCATGTACACATGGAGGAAAGATAGTAAGAAAACAAAACAGTTTGTAGCAAGAGCTGTACTTAAACCATCACTTTTTCTGATTCAAATTTAATCTTATTTTTAAAATATATATACAGTAAAACCCCTCATTATGGACACTTGATATTACGGATACCACAGTATTATGGGTGATTTTTTAAAGAACATATATGTTCTCTTCTTCTTGATTTAAACCCACAATTAAGGACAACCTTCTATTAAGGAAACTTTCCCTCAGTACCATAGGTGTCCGTTATAGAGGGGTTTCACTGTAGTGTGTTATGGAACTTTGCACACATGCTTGCATAATGATGGTGAGAAAATAGGCAGCACAGAAAACCCTATCTGAAAGTGCGACACCAAAGCCGAAAAAAAAGGAAAACCCTATCTGAAAGTGCGACACCAAAGCCGAAAAAAAAGAAATGAGTACAATAGCTCGACATATTCTTTAAAATCCCAAGCTAATAATTTATTACTCTTAATAAATAATAAGTTCAGAGTAGATACCTTGCATTGCATGCATGAACACAGAGGGCAGCCTGGACAGAAACAGCACTGGCACAGATGAAGAAACCGACAGCAACAAGTATGATAATGCTGCCGATACAAAGGCCAAGGTCATGGCAGCCCGACTCCCGAACAGATCACCAAACCTTCCATATAAAGGTCCACCTGCAAGCTGGACAACAGCAAAGGTTGTCTGGAGATATCCATACCATACTGCATTCACTCCAAGCTTCTTTGATAAATACTGAAATTATATTTTAAGAGGAATGATCTCTCTATCATTCTCATGGCTCTTCATTGCTATTGATGATCAACAAATTCTTTTCAATATATGCCACAGTTGTCCAAGTCCTCACATCAAAAACAAAATGTTTTAGTCTACAAAACATTCTTTACAGTTTTCTGACTTGGTCAAGCAACCAGGTAAGACCCTGGAATCCAGGTTGTGTAATCAGGTAAAGCTACCCAGTTAACATCTCAATTAAATCATAAGTTTTCTGTTGCATTTCCGAGGTTTTAATTGAAATAATGATCTAAGTTAGTAAGTACATACAAGAAAGATAAACTTATTATCAATTTAATAACCTTCCATGCAACAAAACCTATCAATAAACTCTTTACTCTGTGGACTATCTTGTGCTTAGGCTGTGAGAACAGGGAGAAGTTTTTCCAATTTTAGGGAGAAGGTTTGGTAGTTTTCAGCCTTCTATAAGAAACATATAAGGAAAAACTTCTCCCTTAGCTTGTAGAGGGAGTTCAGCAAATTTATGAGACTATCTCTCCTAAGTCTCCCTCTAAGCCATTCCCCGATACTTGTAGCTTATTTCTCATGATCGTAGGTCCAGATCAGCCTGCATACCCATGTATCCACACTGTCCACATCTTCTTAGTCAGAAATAACTTCACTTAGCAATAGATCTAAGGCGGGTGCAGATCCTGATCAGACAGAGTGGATGTGCTTGATGTGCAGATTGATACAGATCTACACTGGATGCACACGCAACAACCCCACAAGAAATATCCGAGTTCAATCTATGGTGTAAAGGATTAAGTTTCTGTATTTAACTCACAGGTAATGTTCCATTCTGTATCCAAAAACATGTAGAATACAGGAATATATTAAGGTGGGTGATTAGAATAACTTTGTTCAGTTTCCATTTTAATATATGTATATTCTGGCTGCTTCTATAATCCATGTTGAATGTAGAACTGTCACCGTTCACAAGGGGTTCATGATCTATATCTGGATCAGAATCCCTCATTATATGTCTCTGAGATTTGGTATCAACTTTTGGTTGTTTTCTTTGGTAAGCAGAGCTGGAGTTTGGTTCATTTTCTCCAACCATATTTCAGCACCCTGAGGTTCTGTTGTTTATTTTCTGAAATTATAATTAACCCTTTCCTGTATAGATACATCTTTATCGGTAAGGCGAACAGTTTGGATCCAGATCAGGATCTGTGGTGTCTGATCAGGATCTAAACTGTTCGCTTTTTGACTCATTAGGTTATTTCTGACCAAAATGGGACCAGTGTAGATCCTGATCAGACGGCACGGATGTGCCGTCTGATCTGGATCAACACTGGTCCCACATGCGTAAAAATGTGTATATATCCAGGAAAGGGTTAAAGAAGAGGATTATTATAGCAGTGAGTCATCAATGAAATGTTGTTTCTTGCTGTTTGTGAATTGTAAAAGAAGATCTCTCAGTGGACTTAGATGCTTTATTGTTCAAATAATTTCTTTGGAAAACAAATGTATTTCGAAATTTTATATCATAATGTTAATTTTTTATATTAATATACGATTCAATTCAATTAGAGGATTAAAAGTACAACAGCTATTCAACAACATGCATCCATCCAGTTTTCAGTTTTTGTTGGAAAAATATGACTTCATTAGAGCTCTGCTATATCCTGATCAGATATATTGCGAAATACTATCTCATGGTAAGACCGTCCACCATGTTTGTTCTTTAACTCTTTCCTCCACAAATACGCATATTTACGTATGTGCGACCAGTGTAGATCCAGATCAGCCGGCACATTGGTGCCGTCAGATCAGGATCTGCACTGGTCGCATTTTGGTCAGAAATAACCTAAGGAATCAAAAAGCGAACAGTTTAGATCCTGATCAGAGGGCTTGGATGAACCGGCTGATCTCGATCTAAACTGTTCGCCCACGCAATAAACTATTTCTTTATTGCACGGAGCATCATCAATTGTCTGCGAGTTATTTGTATGCAATGTAACATTTGTTTACCGTGTAGAAACCTTTTAATCTGTCAAATACATGTCCCACATTCTGAACTGTAAGTTAAACCGAAAGCGACAATCAGCGACAGTCATGTTTACGTGTTCTTACTGGTTCCTATCTACAATGAAAATTCAATTGTGCCAGACACCAAGACGGTGTAAAAGGTAAAATGCTAGCCGTGAAAACTAAAATGCTTAAAGCAGCTACATTGTTTCCGAGCACTATGCATTTAAGCACATGAATGGTTTACAACAAAAACCTATATATATAATTAATAATAAGTAATATATAGGTCTTTGTTTACAATCATCAGAGCAAAAATTGACTCTTTAAATTTCTAAATTACTTTTGCAGGAGCCTGACTGTCTGCAAGGACAAGTACATGTATTTATGTAGTCAATTTAGGCAAATACTTGGATGTATGCAGATATACTTATTCAACCAAAAAGAGTGCAGTTGTTAAATTTGCAAACAATTTTTTAACTTAAAGTTTGGTCTGGTCCGGTGATATTGTTGTTGTTTTTTTAACAAAAACAGCAAAAAACCAACAAATCACATCTAGATCTTAAAAGACACACATCTACATCAACAAAATAACTGTACATCCAGAACAATATGAAATAACACAATTGCAAGTTTCTTGTCTGTTTCAATATTAAACTGTTGTGTTTCCTCTTTCTTTTAGCAGGCCTACATAGATCTATTTCCACATGCAATAATTATATATTCACTTAAAATTTAAAGACATTTCTTTAAACTCCTTCAATGAGTTATTACCATATAATATTATGTTGTATTGTTTCCAATATGCAGTTTAATGAATGAACCATTAAATAATATATTACCTTGAAATCTTTCTGCCATTGGTGGTACCTGAAATCACTTTACTATGAAACTGAATGTAATTACAGGAATTTCTACTTTCTGTTTCCCTTGTTTACTATAGTAAAAGCATTTAACCACTCTCTTACACTATTGGCTCATTACATTCACCTCTGTTATAGGCTGGGACTACTTTCAACTACTTTTACTTCATCTCAAAGAAATAGTTCAGCAATTACATTTACAATCGCTTGGGTTTCTTAGGTTTTAATGAAAGATAGTGAAGATTTCAGTCATTTGTTTTACCTCATGCTTTTCAATTCATAATTTATGACTGTATAAAATAAGGCTGTCGAGTTTGGTCAAAAATCTTGACATTGAGCCTTTCGCAGAGATGTAAAGTAAGTGTAAGGAACGACAACACTGCGAAGGAGATTGGCATTTAACTACTGATTTGTATTTATTTTTGTCAGTTCAAAGGGAATATTAGTTTCTTAAAATTGATTATTATTTTTGACAACAATAACTAAACAACGGTCTAGTGAACGCCATCAAATGAAACAAAATATTTTTATTGAGTACTATTAAAAATTAATAGCATTTCACAGTTATAGATGGTGTATAGCAGGCACATATTGTTTGGTAGCACTCATCCGGACATGAGTAGTTTACATGCACATGGCTAGGCTAATATTAACACTCAAGTAGTTTACATGCAGATGGTTGGCTAACCTTGACAAAAGCATTTTTCCTGCTGATGACTCTCCATGACAAAAGTATTTTACAAGATCTATACTGACACAGGGATTTAGTACCTCAGAAGAAAGCCCATCTTGATACAATAAGTTTACATGAACAAAGCTCATTCCAAAACAAGTAGTTACCTGCTGCTTGCCCATCCTAACACAAGTATTTTACATGCACTTGACCCATAATGACATTAGTATTTTATGTGCACTTGGCCATCATGCCAAGTATTTTTCATGCACTTGGCCCATCATGTCATAAGTATTTTACATGCACTTGGCCCATCATGAGACACATGGCCCATTATATTATGTGCATTTGGCCCGTCATGAAACAAGTATTTGACATGCATATGGCCCATCATGACACAAGTATTTTATGTGCATTTGGCCCATCATGACACAAGTATTTGACATGCACTTGGCCCATCATGACACAATTATTTTAAACACACTTGGCCCATCATGACACAAATATTTTAAGCACAATTGGCACATTATGACAAAAGTATTTTAAGTGCACTTATCCCATAATGACACAAGTATTTAATGCACACTCGGCCCATTATGACAAAAGTATTTTGTGTGCACTTATCCCATAATGACACAAGTATATTATGCACACTTGGCCCAATATGACAAAAGTATTTTACGTGCAATTGGCCCATCATGACACAAGTATTTTAAGCACACTCTGCCCATTATGACAAAAGTATTTTATGTGCACTTATCCCATAATGACACAAGTATTTTATGCACACTTGGCCCAATATGACAAAAGTATTTTATGTGCAATTGGCCCATCATGACACAAGTATTTTAAGCACACTCGGCCCATTCTGACAAAAGTATTTTATGTGCACTTATCCCATAATGACACAAGTATTTTATGCACACTTGGCCCATTATGACAAAAGTATTTTAAGCACACATGGCCCAATATGACAAAAGTATTTTATGTGCACTTATCCCATCATGACGCAATATCTAGTATACCTTAACTCCTTATTTATGCATTTTATCACATGGGCACTAATGTAGACCCAGATCAGTTGGTACACCCATGCTGTCTGATCTTGATCTACACTGGTTGCTTTTAAGTCAGAATTAGTCTAAAGAATCAAAAGTGAACAGTGCCTGATCTGGGTCTACAATGTTTGCCCACGGGATATCCCAAGGAGTAAAGGGTTAGCAGGTCATATAATTTAATATATACATGTAATTTTTGAAACAAACATGTATTTCCAGGTCTAATTACTAGCTTCACAGCATAAGGCATCTGTAAGTAAATGGAAAGACTAACTCATCACAAAAACAGAATTTACAGTTTTATATGTATATTGACAAAACTTTATCATGTAATAATTCAAATACATATACATGAATCTGGTTTCCTGAAACAGTTTGTGAGGGAAAATACCAGTTTCATGCAACATATTGCCCCAGGACGCCATCAGAAAAAATACCATACTATCAATATTAAATGCTAACAGGATATTACAATGTTTAAAAAACCGGAGAATTCAATTAAGCATTAAAAAACGAAAAACTTTTTTAAAATCAAATATCATTCAATTTTTTTCATCAATTCCAGCTTCATCTTGACATGTTGTTTACCAGAAGTGGTAAAATCATGATACTGGAGCTAATTTGCACAATCATGGTTGTTGAATGGTATTCAAGGGCTATTGAGGAATATCCAATGTATTTCTCATCATTTTTCTGCGCAAGTCATTTTTAAAGGAAACCCCATTTATTTAACTACCGGTTCACTCTCTGAAAGATACTTGAGTTGGGACAAATAAATTTTACCTTTCAACAACAATAACTTTAAAATCAGAAACAATGTAGTTTGACCACAAAAATGTATGTGGAACAACTTGGTTTTTAGTGTTCAATACCATTTTCAAACCAATTGGCTAGCTTGAATTTCAAATATTCTGTACCATTCACCACATATCTGTTGAAAGATAGAATTTCAAATAACAGGCATCTGTTACCTGTTAAAGCTATGTACACTTCAACTGTTGTGTAACTGCTTTTTAAACTTAATCATTTTGTGTCTGTTAAGTATGAATATTCATTTGTTAACATGACATATCTAATGGTTGTAAGGAAAAATTATAGCAATACCAAGCTAGACATATTTAGCATTCAAGAGGTTATGTTTTGACAATGTATGATCCTTTCTGTACACTTTGTTCCCATGAGAATTTCTTAACTGTTCAAAGTTCATTTAATAAATGCTGTAATATCATTAACTAGTTAAAGTACTGATGTACTCCAAGGCACATTACATCCAACCAAATGGTTTATGTCAAACATAGTCAAAATTACAAAGTAGCATCTGACTTTTCTACTAATGCCTCTCTTCTCTAATCTAACCACAAGAGCTGTCCACGAGTATTCACTTGCTGTAGAATTTTGGACAGTTATTGTCTTTCATTCATTTGGGCGAAAGTCTTTCACAGAAATAGTCCTGATATCGCTTAACCTTAACAGTGCCTCTGGTATCACCCCCATTGGCGTCACGAGATCACTGATCTGAACTGACTGCACATTAATGTCTATAGCACGGATGTTGCCAGTGACTGAGGTTTTCCCATACATGTTAATATCAACCTTTTGGCCATTTAGAGCTGCCATCAATCGAAGGAACCGCTCACGGAGAAAGGTCCGAGTTTCCTGTTTTGATTGGTCAGTTATTAATGGGTCCATCATCCTGCAATACATAACGCAATGTTGAAAAATTGATCCTTTCCTCCACATACATGTACAAGACAAAGACTTATGGCATTGGCAAGCAGACCAAAAAGCAAACAGTGCAGTTCCTGATCAGATGGCATGGATGTGCAGGCTGATCTGGATCTTCACTGGCTGATCTCATAATAACTGCTTTTGGTACAATCAGGGTTGCCAGCGGACTTGAAAAGTTAGGGAAATTTGATTTTTTTTCAAGGTCAGGGAATTTTGAAAAGTCGTCAGTGAAGAATAAAAATCCTAAAAAGTCAGTGAAAAGTCAGGGAAAAATATTTTGAAGGGGAAAAAGTTGTTCTATTTTAAGATTGACTTCACAAATTTTTCTGTTATGATTAATATGAAGCTTTTTTTCTATACAATTGTGCATTATAATAAAAGTTGAAAGGCTCTGCAACCCTTGCCTCCAGAAATTTTTAATAAAATCCATGTTCCTCCCTCCAAGATCCAGCACACTGCAACCCTCTGAAAATAGTCAGTTCTACTATATAGGTTAATTGACAGAAATGACTGCTATAGTCTGAACATTGTGTCATGTACAAAATCTGTGCTCCAACTTTCAGTTCACAGCAACCTAGTTTTTTGTATGTTTGCAGGATTTTTTGTGCCGCAATATTTTGTGCCGATATATTGGATATCGCGATATAACGGATCGCGATATAATGGAGTTGCAGTGTACTGCTACATTTTTCAAAATACTGACTGGAAACTTTAACCACATTAGTTATGGGGTATCATGTGCAGATGTGCATGACATATTTTTTATGTCGGAACAGTCTATCATATTTTATGACAGGTGCATGATTTTTCTTAAATCTTGTGACACAAACTTCAGAAGTTTTCTCTAGATTGGTTTGAAAATTAAAGTATTCATTCAGTACCAACTAACCTATTTTCTGCTTTGCCCAGAATAAATGTGGGTGACATTTTTCATTTGTATCAGACTACTAATATTTGTTTGATTGAGACAGGGGTCTTCAAAACCTACATGTATTTCTTTCTAAGCACTGAACAGGCTAAATTGTATATATTTGTATTACTTGTATGGTGTAAACAGCTTTGTATTTGAGTTGTGTAAAAAATATAATTTATTTAGTTTTTTCGTTGAGAGCAACCTTTCTTTTATCTGGGGGCCATGCGCCTCTCAATATTGAATGGTATTAATCAGAAAATACCACATTGAAATTTCCATGTTCACCACCATATGCCTCTCAGTATGGAATGGTATTAATCTGAAAATACCACAATGAAAGTTCCGTGTTCACCACCATATGCACACCATCATTTGGGATAGATCAAAATTGTACAATTTATTGGTGTAAATATTGAGTTGCACTCAAATGGTGGCGTGGGCAATAATATGCATTTTCATTACTGCCCATGAACAGGCTCAGTCATACAATATTTTCCTAGTTGTTGTGTTCCGTGGCTTTCAAAGTTCCCTTTTCATCTATCTTTTATAACATAAAATTAACATGTATGGGAATTCTGTCTGAGGGGTTGTTTTAATTGTGTGAAATGGTATGTTGTTTGCTGGCCCCTTTTGCAGATTATATACATCTCTTTTAATCTGCATTTGATGATTATTCCAGTCAATGGTGAATAATGAAGCCTTAAGCTCCGGTTGAGATAATCTCTTGCTTTTTACTATTTGTTTATTAATTCAAGTTTTTGAATGTTATGTGATATTTTTGTTCCTCTATCACTAGTCAAAAATACATAATTTGCCAATTGTCTTAAAAGTATTGGTTAAATCTTGTAAGATTTGCTTGCTTATTTTACATTGTTTAACATTCACTGAACATTAAACTACCAAACTTTGTATTGATATATAAAGCATGCTTTAATTGTTAAATAATATAATATTATATTGATAAAATAATAAAAATTGAACTTACCGGGGGATTGGACAGCAGTAGGGGAGGTGGAGGCCGTTAAAGTTTGGTAATAATGGTCAGTGAAAAACCAGATTTGGTCAGTGAAAAGTCAGGGAAAAGTCAGGGATTTTTTTTCATCTATGGTGCTGGCAACCCTGACAATACCATCCTGAATATATTCAAATCATGTTAGAATTTGTAAAAATATACAAGAACAAAAACATAGCAGAGGATGTCATCGTAAAATGAGTAACAAATAATAAATAATAAATTAATTATGACTAAGTATTTATCATTTAATAAGATAAATTTTGTAAAGAAAAAAAAAGTGAATTTCAGTAAAAATTCATATTAATGAAGTACCAATAACAATAACGTGTGTGTCTAAACATGACCCCCACACCACCACCAAGATACTTCTCAAACACCACAGGAACTTAAGATAACACAGGCTTCTTGAACTACCACATTTTGCATTTATAAAATAAATCATTGGATTTAACAAACTGAAAAATTATTACCGTAATAACAACTAAGTTGACATATTGGCTAAAAATCAACTATGTGTAATTAGAAAACATACAATGTAAAAATCACTGCACTACAATAAAGAACAAGTTACGTCAAAGACCTATAACAGATCCTAGCATTTACTGATGTCTGATTTCATTCAGTTTGGCATCAGTGCTTGTATTTATTTTTGAAAGATTCTATCAAAGTTAAATGGCTATCCCGATTCAAAACACATTCTTTTCTTACAATGTGTGCCTAAAATCTCCCAGAAGACAAAACTGATTGCTCCTAACACTAAGAAAGACCTATATATTAATTTACATATATTATATATAAAGGTCTTTGCTTCTAATTAAACTGTCTAAAACCCTGCAGCTGAAGATTTTCAATCAGGTGCTTATACTGGCATATGAATGTTTAACGCATACACATTTTCAGAAAGGGAAAAGAAGGTTCTATACAGGTAATGCCATAGAGGTATAAGCAGCAAGGCTGAAGGTTATAAAACTAAGATTGGAAACCAGTCTCAAATCTCAAGCATCTGATTAGCTGAAATGGCGACTGGTTGCCATTTCAGCCAATCAGATGCTTGAGATTTGAGACTGGTTTTCATGCTCAGTTTTATAACCTTGGGCACAAGACTCAGAGTATGATTTAAAAAAAAACAACATAAATAAACTAAAATGGTTAAACAAAGATCGATGATTATCTACTTTTAAGTGATTAAATGCCAGTTACTGAAGTAAAATGTTGCAACATGATTTAATTACAATTATTTAATGTTTCAAGTGCAACTAATTTAATTGCAATAGGGCCATGCACATTGTGGTCAGTCAACTGTAAAGATTATTAGTTTAGCCTAACAAATTATCTCAACAGTTGACTGACTACAGTGCACAGACCTTATTTGAGTGTCATAATTTGTATGAATAATAAAGTTATATGATTTGCAGATTAACACTTTGCTTAGTAAAATTATTTTCTCAATATACTGATCTAACTGATCCCAGATTTTCTATATTATGTTCGCAAGTTTGTACATACATGTACATATACAATTTTTGTAATATATTAAAACATTGATTTACTTTAAAATTTGAATAAAATGTAGTCTACATGTAATTACAAATGGGATATAGCTGCTTTAATTAAAAAATAATTTTTAGACTCCGACTTTGTTGATGCAGTCATCGAATAATCTTGAAAACATTAGTCATTACAACTTGTCAAATTATGTTTAAACTAGAAATTTTCTGTTACGTGTTTTATTGTGAATCTCACCATGGAATTGAAGCCTTTAACCTAGATTTTGACCTAGCACGCACCTGTTACAGATTATACATGTATACGAAAAGATTCTGTATGGTCACTCCGAATCCGAATTACTTAGAATTCCAGTTGCATGTTGATGAAAAGTTGTTATGTCTTCAAATCAATAAAATTACTTTGAAATATTAGTCTCAAATGAAACCTTAATGTTTGAAGGCTGTTCAGTTTAAAAATTAGACATTTTTATTTCGGATATGATATTTCTTTCGGTTTGTAGTCACCCGGAAGTGGGTGCTAACCAATACAAAATGGTTGACATTGCAATTTGACAGCGGGAGTAAACCAGTAATTTCCCTTCGTTTTGGGTTCCAAAGTTCAAAGCAACAGTTGTCCAACTGAAAAATGGCGGAATCCATCAAAACAACTAACCCGCTGGAGGAATCGAACAGTGTAGAGGAAGACGTTGATATGTTTGATGACATTAAAGTTGCCAGAGAGGGGATAAGCAAACTTCTAAATCACAATTTTGAAGAGGCTTTCAAACTGTTTCAGACCCACAAGTGAGTATGGGGGAAACATTTGTTTCTTTATGAATCTATAGGTGGAAAAGAACGTTATCCCTTTACTAATAGAAAACAGTGTAGATTGATAATGCTCCAGATATAGAAGACTAAACTAGCAACACAAGCAAATCCAGAACAGTATCATACTGGAAGAAGAAGAGATCTAGTCTCAATAATTCGACTGCAAGCACAGACCCATTATCATACTGACTTTTTACAGATGTCTGTTCTTTACGTCTCAAGCAGTTACGATCGAAGCTGTTGTGGAAATCGACCCGATTTAAATTCTGTTATTTCAATAAACGTGAGTTAGGTAAACTTTAAGCGCCGAAATCGAAATTTGTTGACATGGGTGGAGGTTAAAAAGATTTTGACATAAAAAACGAAACTGTTATTTATAACGGATTACATATTATTGATTCTACTTGAATGTGGCTTTTCAGGTACAGTACAGCTCGGGTGTCTTTTACATTTTTCACTCATCGCCGCGTTTCACTGTCAGCGCGACATACAATTTTTTTCGGGTGATCACGGGTGATCGTCAATCTTGCCACCGCGATCACCTGACAAGAAAATCACGGTGATTTGCCGCGATTTATCAGCGCGAATCGCGGTGAAGATTTACTGGTGATTTAAAGACATTCTTCCAAATTTATTTATTTTAAAAGAAATATTTTGTTCATATTTTCGTATCAGAGAAAAGATCTGAAACTTGATCAATGCATAAATATATTGTCCATTATTTGAAACACTGGAGTTTTCCACACCTTCCGTGTTGACATAAACACCTTTGTACTTGCCCCGTAAATTGCTGCCTATTATGCTTCTAAGTGGAATGTTGTCACGGTCATTGCAGAAAGTGAACAACAGTTATTAAATTGGTTAATTATTTTACGACAAATTATAAGAATTCATTGACAAGTAGAGTATTTACGCCTCAGATCGGAATTCAATGTCATTTAAAATACGAGTATAATTGCGATTGAAACACACAGTAAACTGGACATAATAGATCATTATCGAGAGAGAAAAGTGAATAAAAATTGTGTCGTTCTTACCTTATCGTTTCCTTAGTTGTTATTTTGATGAAAGATAAATATATAATATTCTTTTTCTTAAGTACTCCGAACATGTTGAGAAAATAAATAACGGTGAAAATATAACAGCCAAGTACATTAGCTACATGTATAAAATCCATCTCATCAGTATTTTTCCCCAATCCCTTCCTAAAACATCTTCATTTATGAGCAATCAACACCTGTTTGAACACCTGTGTGATCAGCATTGTATATTTCATCATCACTTCTGTTTATTCACTTCAAAAAGAACGCCGACGAGTAATACTGTTTTTTCCGAGATCAAAGGTGCTGTGTTGGGTAAAAAAAAAATTATTGATCAAACGTCGGCGTTTTTTATTCTTAACAGATTGACTCATTTGTCAACTCTCAACAAAAAAATTAAATCCAACTCCGATGTTCAGCCCATGGTTTCCTCTTAGGCCAGAGAAAAAAAAATTTTTAGATTCTCATCCCCGCCCGCCCCTGTCCAAAATCACCCGCCCCCCCAAAAAATTGGTAAAAAAATCGAAACATATTCTGTTCCGTACAGAACGGGTTTAAGACCACGCCGAAATACCTTCATAAGGTATTTCGTTAATAAAAAATAAAAATTAAAAAGTGCCCACCAGCCCCTTTTTTCCCCACAATCCGGACGAGAATCTAATAATTTATTTTCTCTAGCCTTACCAGCCAGACATTTTTTTGCGTTACGACATCTTTAAAGGTTTTGCGTCAATAAACGATGTAGTCAATAGAATTTTAAGCAATTTTAATTAAGGCTGTGAGATTGTCAAGCCATTCAAAAGTGTACACTTCAGTGCCATTGTTTATTTCCATTGCATCCCATTGTAACTTGTATAATAAAAATCCAATGATTTCTGCGGCGACCCTTATTGCTACGCATCAAAGGTCTCTTGTATACATATAATTTCATTGAATAAACTCGCCATTAATGCTTATTTCTCAGACCACTGAATGATTCGGGGACGACTAGAAGCCGTACCATTTTTTAGAAGAAAACGCTAGTAGCCAGACTGTCAATTGGCTAGTAGCCGTACCATCTTGTCACACTACCAGTGCAAATGAAAATTCGAGTTTTTCGAAAACTAGCGGGTTGGGACAAGATTTAACTACATGACGTGATACAGTAATGAATACACTTCACATAGTAAAACGAATTTCGGCCAAACAATGTAAATAAAGCTTTGAAATGGACGTTTGAAGTGTCACGATTGACAATTTTTTTGTAAATTTTGGTGATCGATCGTATTTTTTCGAAGTTAACGTTGTATCACGTTCATTTTATAACTCGACGCACTCTATTTCTTGCTAGTCTAAGTATTTTAAGTAAAAGAATTAAATAATTACTCTTTATTCAATTTCTTACCCGCTTTTTAATCAGCTCCTTCGTGATGGCTATGTGTATAGTCAGCGCTATCGGAAGTAGGGTCGGACTTTCGAGTGTACACTGTGAGTTTGCAAAAATCGGGCGTCGGTGATAAAATCAAGCTCTGTTATATTAAAAAGTTATTACATTTATTAAGAAACTCGATATTTTCACAGAAGATACACAAACAAAGAAAATTGTTTTTTTGTTTAATGCTGACTAATCGGCACGTCCGATTACGCGACTAAAATTTTTACATTATTTTGATACAATGTTACGTTCAAATTGGTTAAAGAATGTTTTACATTAAAAAAATACATTTTAATACACTCCTTTTTCGAAAGATTTTTCACCGCAATCCCCTGCGATTGACCCTGAAGCTAAACTGCTGACGATGAACACGAGAAGAGCGAGAATGACTGCAGAATTATCGCCGCGAATCACGGCAAATCACCTGAAAATCGCCGCGTCGGAAGGACATATTCGCGGTGAATTTCCACCCGGACTGATTTATTTACGCGGTAGACGGGTGAAAAATGTAAAAGACAACCGAGCTGTACTGTATGTAAATTTTTTAAAGATAAATATGGTTTAAGATGATTTATGGAGCCGCCAAAGTTGCGATTCAAATTCCGATCGGCGGCATATAGAAATAGAAGAAAAATTTTCCGCATTGGATTGAATAGTAACTGGGTTGTTGGCGAAGGACGATCATCACATATAGTGGCGCACAAAATAGTTGTGCTAGAAGAGATCCAGATCAGCCAGCACATACAGCCATCTAATCAGAATCTGCAGTGTTCACTTTAAATAACAGGAACATTGTCAATTACTTCAACATGTAATTTATTGTTAAATTATGATTACTTCCAGAAATTCTCCAATTAAATTGTTGTATAAATTAATTAATTAAATTATGATTACTTGCACCATGTAGTTAATTAATTATGATTACATTGCTTTTAAGTACTAAGTAATTAAAGTATTATGGAAAAGGATTGTGACATCAAATGAGGGTTAAGATCTGAACAATTTTATCTGCAACAAGGCTAACCTTAACCCAGAAAAAATCAGTCAAATGTTAATTATAACATCTTATTTTTGTCTAATATCTGTTATCTGAAGACTTGGGCTAAACATCACCGCTCTCTTATGTGAACAAAAGGTATATTCATGATATATAGATGTATTCCTTATGTGTAAACAACATTTTTCTGTGTAAGTACTTATTATATAAGAATGATTATTTTCAAAACTAAAGATACTGGACAATCCCTTAATGTGACTAATTAGTCTTGATTAACAATTGATGTAAAATAAAAGCATGAATTAAGAATTTACATGTGAAAACAATCATTCAGTGAACTGAATGGATACAGTATTTGCTGTCACAAAGAAGAAAAGTTATTAAAAAAACTGTACAATTCACATCATACCATTTATAAAATTAAATCATCAAATGAAAACAGCTTCATAAACCACCAAAATGTTATTGAATGTAATTGGTTTAATTGCATGAATTTTTATAAAGTATTTAATTAAATTACAATTACAAGTAATTGGAAAATTACGAATTACATTCAATTACTTGTCAAAATGTAATTAATTACAATTACTTTTTTCATTTACCCCATCCCTGATGATTGATAAGGTTATTTTTGACAAAGAAGCGACAGATGTAAATCCAGACCAGGCAAAACAAATATGCTAGCTGATCTAGATCTGCACTCGTCACAGCTGATACATAACATGTGGAGTCAAGGATTAACATGCTTCATGTTTACATACATCTTCATCTTCTGCCAAGACTTCCATATTATTATAACTGCTAGTTAAATTACTTTGATAAAATGTAATTGTAAAAATGATGTGAAAACCAAATCAAATTAATTTTATATCAACAAATGGAAATTCTGACAGAAAAATTAACTCATGATGGTTTATTTTGTTTTGCAGGGATGAAAGTCCGTTGATGCATGCAGGATACAGCTTTGTTTATTTTATGGTAAATGTTATTGCTTTATATTTTATTTATTATTTAGGTTGTGTTTGACATAGACACAAAGTTTATGGCAATGGATCTTTTAATTACTGACCAGTTTGTTTGTAATTTGCAACTCAGGTTCTACAGAGTCTGCCCATGAGCATATTGTGGCAGATCTGATGCTATTTTTGAAAACTTAAGGTTTTAGAACTGTAATATTGCCGCCAAACATCGACTTATGCCGTCACTAATTCGTGTTTTCTGAACGCTGATTCGTACGTTTCCGGTTGATACTATTTTTGTGTCGCCCTTTCGAAGAAATGGCGATACATAGGGACCGCTTTGTCCTTCCGTCGGTCCGTCACGAAAACTTAACGATGGCTATAATTTTGTCAATTCTTTATATTTTTTCATCAAAATCTCAAATTATATTTCTTATGACAACACGCTCGAGATGATGCCAAATTCTCAATGTCAAGGTCACATTTGATGGAGTTATGCCCCTTTTTGTACTTGGATTTTTACACGAAAACTTAACGTTGGCTATAACTTTGTCATTTCTTAATATTTTTACATCAAACTTTCAAATTATATTGCTTATGACAACATGCTCGTGATGATACCACATTCTTTAGGTCAAGATCACATTTGATGGAGTTATTTCCCTTTTTACGAAAACTTAACATTGGCTATAACTTTGCCATTTCTTAATATTTCTTCATCAAACTTTCAAATTATATTCCTTTTCACAACATGCTCCTGATAATTCCACATTCTTTAGGTCAAGGTCACACTTGATGGAGTTATTCCCCTTTATATGAAAACTTAACGTTGGCTATAACTTTGCCATTTATTAATATTTCTTCATCAAACTTTCAAATTATATTCCCTATGACAGTACGCTCGTGACAATACTATATTCTTAAGGTCAAGGTCACATTTGATGGAGTTATGCCCCTTTTGTACTTGTATTTTTATTGCGACAGCACCAGAGGGCGACACAAGTGTTCAACTGATCACCCATCTAGTTTTGTAAAAGGAGTCTACTCTTTAGGTGTTTCCCATGATTAGGACGTCATTAATAACTAAATCAAATAATAAAAAAATGCGGATAATTGATGTAAAGTAAATAAATATTTTCATAACAAATACTCAAAATAAGACTGTAGACGAACAATACTGAGCAATGAATATAGCTTATTGTGTCGCCTGCGATAGCAGGTAGACACATAGGGATGCTATTGTCCGGCGGCGGCGTCGTCATCATCATCGTCGTCGGTGCCGTCGTCCGGTAGTCCCCCAACTTTAATCTGAAACTTAATGTTGCTTATAACTTTGAAAGAACTTGACCTATTCACTTCATACTTGGAATATATCATCAGCATGAACAATGCCATCTGTGATGACAAGAATGATAACTCCAGTTTCAATATTTTTTGAGTTATGCCCCTTTCAAATGCAACTTTCACATGAAACTTAGTGTTGCCTATAACTTTGAAAGTACTTGTCCTATTCACTTCATACTTGGAATATATCATCAGCATGAACAATGCCATCTCTGACGAGAAGAATGATAACTCCAGTTTCAATATTTTTTGAGTTATGCCCCTTTCTAATGCAACTTTAATCTGAAACTTAATGTTGCCTATAACTTTGAAAGTACTTGTCCTATTCACTTCATACTTGGAATATATCATCAGCATCAACAATGCCATCTGTGACGACAAGAATGATAACTCCAGTTTCAATATTTTTTGAGTAATGCCCCTTTGAAATGCAACTTGAATCTGAAACTTAATGTTGCCTATAACTTTGAAAGTACTTGTCCTATTCACTTCATACTAGGAATATATCATCAGCATGAACAATGCCATCTGTGACAACAAGAATGATAACTCCAGTTTCAATATTTTTTGAGTTATGCCCCTTTCAAATGCAACTTTTATCTGAAACTTAATGTTGCCTATAACTTTGAAAGTACTTGTCCTATTCACTTCATACTTGGAATATATCATCAGCATCAACAATGCCATCTGTGACGACAAGAATGATAACTCCAGTTTCAATATTTTTTGAGTTATGCCCCTTTCAAATGCAACTTTAATCTGAAACTTAATGTTGCCTATAACTTTGAAAGTACTTGTCCTATTCACTTTGTACTTGGAATATATCATCAGCATGAACAATGCCATCTGTGACGACAAGAATGATAACTCCAGTTTCAATATTTTTTTAGTTATGCCCCTTTCAAATGCAACTTTAACCGGAAACTTAATGTTGCCTATAACTTTGATTATACTTGTTCTATTCAATTCATACTTGGAATATATCATCAGCATGAACAATGCCATCTACGACAACAAGAATGATAACTCCAGTTTCAATATTTTTTGAGTTATGCCCCTTTCAAATGCAACTTTAACCTGAAACTTAATGTTGCCTTAACTTTGAAGTACTTGTCCTATTCACTTCATACTTGGAATATATCATCAGCATGAACAACGCCATCTGTGACGACAAGAATGATAACACCAGTTTCAATATTTTGGAGTTATGCCCCTTTCAAATGCAACTTTAACATGAAACTTAATGTTGCCTATAACTTTGAAAGTACTTGTCCTATTCACTTCATACTTGGAATACATTATCAGCATGATCAACAACATTGGTAACAAAAAGAATCATAACTCCTGTTTGATTATACTTTGAGTTATGCCCCTTCCAAATGCAACTTAATGTTGACTTTAACTTTGAAAATTCACTTGATATTCGAAATAAATCATCTTCATGAAAAGCGTCATTATGAAGAACAAGAATGATAACTCCTGCTGGACTATTTTATGAGTTGTGTCCCTTTAATATACAACTTTAACATGAAACTTAATGTTGCCTATAACTTTAAAAGTACTTGTCCTATTCACTCATCGAATATATCATCTTCATGAACAACAACATGGGTTACAACAAGAATCATAACTCCTGTTTGACTTTTTTTTTCAAATGCAAATTTCACATGAAACTTAATGTTGCGTATAATTTGAAAGTACTTGCCCTATTCATTGAATACTTGGATTGTATCATCAACATGAACAGTGCAATCGACAACTACAAAAATTATAACTCCTGTTTGAATATTTTTTGAGTTATGTCCCTTTCAAATGCAACTTTCACATGAAACTTAGTGTTGCCTGTAAAATGGAAAGTACTTGTTCAATTCACTTAATACTTTGAAAAACTCATCTGCATGCACAAACCAATTTTTGAAGATGATAACTCGGGTTTCACCATTATTATAGTTATTCCCCTTTTAAATGCAATTTAGATGACACGTGTTCTGTGGTCTAGTATTGAAATCAACTTAAATAAAATATTTTTATTATATATGATTAAAAATAGGCCCAAATTTCAACTTTTTCCATGCAGGCAACACATGTGTTCCGCGGAACACAACATTCTAGTTTGAAATTGGCGAGGGTTAGATCAATCCTCTGTGGTGCAATGGTAACGATCAGGACTCTTCATTTTGACGGACCTGGTTCAATCCTTGGGAGAGGAACTTTTTTCCTTTTTCTTCTTTTTTTTTAAAAATTATTGTGTGGTAATTTTCTATTTGGTATGATCTGAACACCCAAATTCAGTTGATAAGATTTCAAGAAATACAGGCTGTAAAAGAGAGATGTTATAAAAGAATTAATTGACAAATAGCATCAAATTGGAAAGCCTCATTATAAGGCGAGGAAGTAAATAAATTATCTATCAATGCAATTCTGTTTTTCACACTACAGAGCTTTTTTTCACTGCCTTGGGAAGGGGCCCATGCCCTTTAATCGGGGGAAAAGTGTGATTTCTTCTTTCAAGGGGAATGAAAAAAACATTTGTAACTTTTTGGGGAAAACTGCATGATTTTAAAGAAATTTTCTGAGGGGAAGGCCCCGTAAACAGCCCCTGTTAAAGGAAAAAAGCTCTCCACTAAGGCAGATGCAAAGATGTTAAAGGCAAGATGGTGAGATAACTAAATTTTGTATTCTGTTTTGTAACAGATTGTTGTAATTGTTTGTAGCAAGGACTGATGTCGTTTGAGGAGGAACAGATGGACAAGGCGCTGAAAGCTCTAGAGGAGACGGAGAAAAAGTGTGAAGTGGCTGACGGTTTTGTCAAGTCAATCAAGAAAAAGTTCTCCAAGAAGAAAAAAGAAGTAACTTTTTTACACTTTGTTTGGTTAAAACTTATTTTTTATTAGTGATTTTGTGAAACAAGTTCTTATAATATATATACCAAATATACTATATATAAAAAATCCTGGTTATTAGATTGGGGTATGTCGTTGGGCGGGCGGGTGGGCGGCTGGGCGGGCGGGCGTCAACATTTTGTGAAGTTTTTTGTTAAAGTTGTGTTTTTCTCAGTAACCGTTCAAGGTACAACTTTGAAACTTAACATAGTTGTCTGACATATCAATACCAATAATCAGGACAAGTTTCATAATCCCTGACTGTATTTTGACAAAGTTATGCCCCTTTTTCACTTAGAAATTTTGTGAAGTTTTTTGTTAAAGCTGTGTTTTTCTCAGTAACCGTTCAAGGTACAACTTTGAAACTTAAAATAGTTGTCTGACATATCAATACCAATTATCAGGACAAGTTTCATAATCCCTGACTGTATTTTGACAAAGTTATGCCCCTTTTTCACTTTGAAATTTTGTGAAGTTTTTTGTTAAAGTTGTGTTTTTCTCAGTAACCGTTCAAGGTACAACTTTGAAACTTAACATAGTTGTCTGACATATCAATACCAATTATCAGGACAAGTTTCATAATCCCTGACTGTATTTTGACAAAGTTATGCCCCTTTTTCACTTTGAAATTTTGTGAAGTTTTTTGTTAAAGTTGTGTTTTTTTCAGTAACCGTTCAAGGTACAACTTTGAAACTTAACATAGTTGTCTGACATATCAATATCAATTATCAGGACAAGTTTCATAATCCCTGACTGTATTTTGACAAAGTTATGCCCCTTTTTCACTTTGAAATTTTGTGAAGTTTTTTGTGAAATTTGTGTTTTTCTCAGTAACCGTTTAAGGTACAACTTTGAAACTTAACATAGTTATCTGACGTCTGAATACCAATTATGAGGACAGGTTTCATAATCCCTGACTTATTTTGACAAAGTTATGCCCCTTTTTCACTTAGAAATTTTGTGAAGTTTTTTGTGAAATTTGTGTTTTTCTCAGTAACCGTTTAAGGTACAACTTTGAAACTTAACATAGTTATCTGACGTCTGAATACCAATTATGAGGACAAGTTTCATAATCCCTGACTTATTTTGACAAAGTTATGCCCCTTTTTCACTTAAAAATTGTGTTTAGTTTTTTGTGAAAGTTGTCTTTTCTCAGTTACCATTCAAGGTATAACTTTAAAACTTTACATAATTGTTTGACATCACAGTACCAATTATCAGGTCAAGTTTCATAGGGGTTTTGATTGTGTTTTGCAAAAGTTATGCCCCTTTTTGACTTAGATTTTTTGTTAAGTATTTTGTGAATGTTATCTGTTGATGCCAAATTGCCTGTTGACGCTTAGATTGGTTTGTGGGTAGCTTATATCAACAGGCAGCTTGCGATTGTTACCCAGGTGTCTGTGATAAATGTCAAGGTCACTTGCTAAATATAGAAATTCAGCTTACCCTCAATAACTTGAGTTTGCTTTTACCTCTGGATGCCAAACTTAGTATATGAGTAGCTAATATCAAAGGACAGCTTGGGATTGCCACAGGTATCTGCGATCAAGGTCAAGGTCACTGTTGCTAAAAATAGAAATTCAGTTTTCCCTCGATAACTTGAGTTTGCTTTGGTATATTTACGCCGAACTTAGTGTTGCTTTCTAATATCAACATGCAGCTTGAGATTGCTACCCAGGCGCCTGTGATAAAGCTCAAGGTCACTGTAGCTAAAAATAGAAATTCAGTTTCTGCTCAATAGCTTGAGTTTTCTTTGGCCTATTGACACCAAACTTGGTTTGTGGGTAGCTTATATCAAGACACTACTTAGGATTGATACCCAGGTGTCTGTGATAAAGGTCTATGTCATTTTTGCTAAAAATAAAAATTTAGGTTTCTCCTTATTACTTGGGTTAGCTGTGATCTATTGACACCAAACTTTCTTTGGGTAGCTGATACCAAGACGCAACTCGGGATTTCTACTCAGAAGTCTGTGATCAAGATCAAGGTCACTGTTGCTAAAAAAAGAAGTTCAGTTTCTTTATATCAGATATTTTCTTTACAAAAGTATAAGTATTAAATGAAAACCTGGTTTTCGGCGCGTGGCGACGACTTTTTCTTGTTCTTAACTGTAGGATATGGATGTTAACCCATGGGCAAACAGTGTAGATCAAGATCAGATCTTGCTGGCACAGTGCTGGATAATCAGGATCTACATGGGTTGCACATGTGAAAAAAACTTGTATATATATGGAGTAAAGGGTTAAATAATCAGCACAACATTTTTTATCACTTTCCTGATCAGCTAATCTGGATCTAAAATGTTCATTCATGCGATACAATGCATAAATATGGAGTAACAAGTCCTTTCAAATTATTTCTTTTTCAGGGTTCCCAAATAAGTGTAGAAGAAAAGATACAACGACAGGTGATTGTAGGTGACTCCTTGTTGTATCAAGCTATTCTAGTCTTTACGGGTCAGGATATTCCAAGCTACATCAAAGGGGGCTGGCTCCTCCGCAAGGCCTGGAAAATCTATGAAAAACTCTACAAAGAAGTGAAAACTCTACGAGAAAATCCCAAAATGAAAAAGTCTGCCTCAAAATCTAGTATGCAGAGTAATTCAAATAGTATATCATCATCCGAGGGAGTTATTGATGGAAACTACAACGAAATCCCAAAAGAAGTTTTGGATCGACTACAAGGGGCAGTTAACTTTGGTTACGGAACTTTTCAGATCTGTATATCGATGATTCCACCCAAAATTATAAAAATTATAGAATTTTTAGGTTTTGAAGGTGACAGGGTTGTAGGACTTGAAGCATTAAATTATACTAGTGATTCAGACGCTATGAACGCCCCGTTAGCAACGTTAGGATTATTGTGGTACCATACAGTATTACGACCATTCTTTGCTCTTGACGGAGCAAATGGCTATGACGCTGGTAAGTTAACATTTATGTTGATATTTATACAGCATAAGGAGACTCTCAGTTCTTTAACCCTTTACCCCATATAAAGGTCTTTATTGCCAGGGCAAACAGTGTAGATCCAGATCAGGCAGCACATCCTTTCATCTGATCAGGATTTGCACTGTTCACTGTTTGATAAAAAAAAATTTCTGACCAAAAATTTAACAGTTTAGATCCTGATCCGATGGCACAGATGTTCTGGCTGATCTGGATCTACACTGTTTGCCCATGCAATAAAGTTATATTATATGGAAGAAATGTTTAAACCAGGTTCTGAGCTGCACTAACTTAACACTTGTCCCACCAGGTTCTCAAGAAGAAGCATAAAAGTCGCCTTGGTGAATTAACTCACCCATCACCTTGACAATGCTCTATGCCATGCAATCATATACATGTACATATACAAGCTAATGCACTGTCAAGAAAAATAGGTAGGTACTCAATGAATTTTCCAAGTGAGAGCACCTGTGTAGATTGATAAATTACCTGAATTAAAAACACTTGATTGGAATTAAAAACAAATAAAATAAATAATCAGAATTTTGTGGTAAACTTATGCCATTGTTGTTATATCTGCTTTAAATATAATTACAGGCTGTGATGAAGCCGAAAGGCTTATTGAGACCAAACATGACCAATTTCCCAACTCCTGTCTATTTTTATTCTTCCGTGGTAGAATACATCGACTCAGGGTAAGTTGGCATTTGGGTTTTATATTATATTATGATTACATCATACACTCTTTTAGGCCAACCTGTTATTTAATATCATTGTGAATTATTGACTGTTGCTGAAAAATATGGGCAGTTGAACAAAATGTTATATGAAGACAAAAAGACTAATTACAAAATTTTGCAAGATTTGGAGTAAACATATAATCATAACTCAATTTAATGTATATTGTAAAGTGCATTCATAAATACGCATGAAATTACTTTTATCTTATCTATATTATAAAGCCTATTGGTAACTACTTCTCCTTTGTCATTGAAAGAAAGATTTAGAAAAGTACTTGTTTTGTGTGTTACAGCAACAGACGGATCTGTCTCTCAAGATGTACAGTGATGCTTACAAAGCTGCAGACGGACAGAAGGAGCTCGAGCTCATGTGCCTCTATGAGATAGGTAGGTTACTCTTTGTAGGGCTGTCAGTGATCTTCCAGTGTTCGTTGTTGTTGTGCCTGCTCACCATGAGGTAGACATAGGTACCTATATGTCAAAATGTTGGTTTACTGTATGTGCTTTGGTTGATTCAGACCAGTTTTGGAACTTCACAACAAATTGTAATGGAACTTACAATGACAGGATGATAGAACTCCTAAATGACAGTTAGATGAGAAAAGAGTGACAGTCATTTGAGTCATGTAGAAGTTTCACCCATGATGATAAAAAAGCTGTTCGATCTCTTCATATATAAAATTGGTAATCCACCGACCAAGCTGAGCACGATATATTGGTTATCATGATATTACAGTTGGCGATATAAAGGAGTTGTAGTGTATTATATTGTTTATGCTTTAAACATCAAGAGCTGTTGTATGGAATAAATGTATTGTTTGTTTTTCAGGTTGGTGCAATATGATGCGACTGAACTGGCGAGAGGGTCTATCAGCATTCACAAGGTATTGAACCCTACACTGTTCATTTCTTGATCAGAAATAACCTAGTAAATCTTAAAGCAACTAGTGTAGATCCTGTTTATTGATGTGCTAGGTGGTTTGGATCTACACTGGTAGCGAATATTGATGTGCCACTGGTTTGGATTTAGACTGGTTGCAAATAGGATAGTTGTATTCATCTAGCAAAGTGTTAAATGGTAAAGGCAAACAAGGCAAACACTTGTTAATCAATAATATTCTCTTTGATAATAATACAAAAACCTTAAAAAAAATGAAAACGAAATCAAAAGTCATTTTCAAATTGAAATGATCCACAACCACCAAACTAGAATGATGTTGATCACAGGAAGTATTTTCAATGTTATAATGAGTAAAATTAATGGTACTGTAGAATCCCTATTTTACATGCACAATGTAAAAAAACTTAAAAATCAGACCATAACTTGGTATTAATTCCAGCATAAGACATCATTTGTGGTTTGTTGGCTTATCTCAATTCAAGCAATATGATTTAATTAAGCAGTAAAATAACATTCTTTTGTTTTACGAGTGTTTTAATGCCCTTAAGAACTGGGAGTCATATAGAGTTGCACTTGTTAATTTTTCTGCCCACCTGTCGTATGTACGTCCCCAAATTTTGTGGCATCAACTCCTGATTTACTATTCAGTAGATTTCTTTCAGACTTGCACAGATGATCAAGCAGGATGTGTTGATGATCGTAATGAAAAGATTTTATCCTGCAACCATTTTTACCAGAGTTATGGCCCTTTGTTACAAATACAGTTTTAGCAGTTGGGGCATCAGTGTCCGAGGACACATTCTAGTTTAAATCTTGTATTATTTGTTTTGTAATTTACAGATTGAGGAAAGAAACAAAATGGTCCAAGTGTTATTATACCTACATGGAAGCAGGTAATGTTTACACAATACCTTGTGGTTATAGTGGTACAGTCATCAAACTTGATAGTAGTGTTATGCAAAACTGTTCTCTGAGTGTTTCAATATACAAATTGTATTAATAATGTGTTTATATTACTTTGTTTTTGACTGCTCAGAAAATGATAGGATAAAATATTATGTTAGGACCAGATTTTGATTTATCTACAGAAAGCAAATTACATGTGTTTCAATTTTGCTCTACATCATGAGAGAAACAGACAATTAATGGAAATTTCTTGTCCTATTGGGTTATGTGATAAATAGAACACATACAGTGTTCATTTTATAATGACTGGTAAAACTACTAAACTCATCATCAAAATTGATTTACAACCCAGCAAAAGCTTCATTTTTTATCAATTTTGAAGACTTCTTTATTTATTTCCATGTAAAATGAACTTGTGGTATCTTTAAAATACATTAAAATAAATTCATTTACATGAAACAGAACGTTTTATAGTATAAACAATGAAAAGAATACTGCTGTTGAGTGAATGTTGTCAACTGTACCTGCTGCACCTTGTACAAACCAGAGCTGGAGTAAATGTGTGTACTTAAGCACATAGTCACATCTTTTCATTTTCTCTGACATTGTCTTGTATTTCAGTCTGTCTAGGTGGTATGGGGGACATTAAGGGAGCCTACGACCTGTTCAAGGAGGTCCCAGGCCTGCTTAAGAAGAAGAACAATCAGATTGAAGCCTACGTGTCCCGCCGGGCAGAGAAAATGAAGAAGAATCCACCAACCCAGGAATATTGTCGTCTGCTGACGCTGGAGCTTATCTTCCTGTGGCACGCTCTACCAACAATGACAGCGGAGGAACTGCGACCATATCTTGATGGTAAATAAAGTCATGTTTTGATTCATTTTTGCCTATAAGCACTTAAGTTCTATTTGACAAAGTCAAATTTTAAACAAAAATTTATCATGGACAACTTTATTTTAATATAATGTATAATTGGTTATTTTCGCAAGCATAATATTTTCGCTATTTTGGCGATCGTCGTGAATTTGCTAAAAAAATAAACGCCAAAAATTCCCAACTTTACTTTCGCGAAGTGCACTATATTGCTATACCGTAGGGTGCGCTTGATAAAATCTGCCGTTGCTATTTCTTTATGTTCTGGGTTAATGAGTATATCCCATAGTGCACAAATTTAGTATTATTCGGGCAGATTAGATATGTACCGGTACAATTAACAGATCAGGAGTCAAAATCATTGGTATTGAAGACAAGCTTCAAATCATGGGTAGGGATAATTTCATACTTGTAAAATTTGTCGCATATACTATGCTTAACAAACAATGCAGATGAGCGATACTTCATAAGCTCCTTGAAAAGGCTTTATAATCTCACCAGCGAGCTAAAGGTTAATTATCGCTACATAATTCTATTTCTACAAAAGTCTATATCTGTGGTGGTCACTGTCATTATTCTGCCGATTAAAACATTATCACTTTTGTTACTAAGATGTATGTCAATTATGCTATGGGCAGTTTTATTTATCACTTGCAATTTCATATTATATACAGGCTTATTAGGCTATTTCTGCTGACAACCGGTATCCCAAATGAACTCCTTTCAGGAAATTCTGCATCCGTCCAATATATTTTACAAAATAATTACAGTATGTAAAATAGAGACTTTGTAAATAAACTAGAAAGTAATGTGACACATTTCTACTTGCAGTGTGTGATATGCAGACTGATGCCAAGGTGTTCCACATAAAATCACTGCTAGAGGGCGCTATATTCCATCAGCTGAACGAAGAAGATATGGCAATGAATGTAAGCTTACAAAATTTGTTCATCTTATGTGATTTCATAACAAAACAGTTTATTTTAGAAAATTGGTAATACAATGTACATGTATATCAAGTTCATCAGCAACCACCTACATGATACACTCAACAAAAATAAGTATGGGTCACACAAAATCTGTTACTGAACTCAGGAGAAAATGTTATTGTATATCCAAAGATTAAAACAATTGTTTTACTTTAATCACAACTATACATGTAATTCGAACATTAATTTGAAATTTAAGATTTTTATTCATGATCTCTTTTACAAATGAGGAATACATGTATACTCATTGGTCGGAAATAAGCCAAGCAAAAGCGAACAGCTTAGATCCTGGTAAGAAGTTACTGATGTGCTGACTGGTCTCTATCTACAAGGTTCGTCCATGGGATAACACCCATATCTGAAAGGGGTAAAGGGTTGAAGTAGAAGTATAATTAATATGACGCTGGAAACATTTCTTTATTACAGAATGATAGAAATTGTTTCAATTTCTTAGAAGCATTAGAAACACCATTACATTTAGGGCCAAGGTTGGAAAATTTTTGCAGTTTTGTTATTGCAAAAAGCTGTGAATGGAAAAGTTAGTGAATGTATTTCAGTGTTTAAACGAAGCAATTGCAAGGCATTCTGGGATGAAGGATGATTTACATATACCACCGTTTGCCATGTTTGAATTGGCGTCTATATACATGAAGAAACCAGAGGTATTTCTTTGAAGTATTTCTAGATTTATTCTAATTCAGTTTAATTGATCTTTTAAAGTAATTATATGATTTTATACCAATCTTGAAATACATAATCTCTATGAAGTGATTCTGCTTACTGTGAGGATTTGTTTAATTTTCCAGCTCAATACTTCTAGGCCTATTCGACCTTAAGACAGTTAATGTTGAGAGCACATTGCTGGTCTTCACATGATTGTTTTTCATAGATTTTTGTACACCATTTACACGAGTGAGATAACTTGGATAGCTCAGGTTGTGGCTGTTTGAAGACATACAATGCTTATGTCATGAACACAAATTATGTGACTATATTAGTCTGTCTTCGATATGAGCCAAAACAAAGATCAGATTAGTATCAGTAAAATTATGTTACATTTTTAACCAGGTTTTTTTTTTGAAAACCCTAGTTATTGGATTGGTGTATGTCGTTGGGTGGGCAGACAGGTGTCAACATTTCATTAAGGTTTTTGTTTAAGTTCACTTTTTCTCAGTAACCATTCAAGATATAGCTTTAAAATGTAACACAGTTGTCTGACATCACAAAAGCAATCATCAAGACAAGTTTTGTAACTCCTGGCTATATATTTTTCTTTTCATAGTCATGGCCCTTTTTCACTTAAAATTTAACCCTTTCCTCCATATATAGGCATTTTTACACATGTACGACCAGTGTCGATCCATATCAGCTGGCACATCTGCCGTCTGATCAGGATCTGCAGTGGTCGCATTTTGGTTAGAGATAACCTTACAAATAAAAAAAGGTGAACAGTTTCGATCCTGATCAGTCGGCACATATATGCCGGCTGATCTGGATCTAAACTGTTCGCCCTTGCAATGAAGGTGTTTCTATGGAGGAAAGGGTTAAGAAGATAACCTGGTTTCATCTTATAATAAAGTAATTTGGCTAAAATAGCTTGTTTTATGGTGAACTCTGCAGCAACATTTAATACTTCTGTCTTTCAGACATCAGCTAAAGCAAAGGCCTTACTGTCAGAGATCAAGGTAAGAATAACCAGGTTTATTATATTACTAGTCATAGTTTAATCAAATTAATTCTATGATCAGTCTGCCAAAATGAATTATGTATTCCTTATAATTACATTGTACCTGTTTCGTGTAATGAGTATTAGAATAAAATCTTGAGTTCTTGTCCAGATGGCATGGATTTTTGATAAGTGAAGAATTTAGATATGCAAAAAATAGTGCAGTCATGCAAAACATTAATTTTATGAATGTGAAAATTATTCGCTTACATTAGTGATTTAGAAATGATAACATAGCTCATTTAATTGAATAGCAATGTCACAAGAGTCATGTTTAAACTGCGTTAAACAAGTTAGGCAAGAAATGTGTTACAAGAGTTAGGTAAGAACTGTGTTACACGAGTCATGTTTTAACTGTGTAACAAGAGTTAGGTAAGAACTGTGTTACACGAGTCATGTTTAAACTGTGTTACAAGAGTTAGGTAAGAACTGTGTTACACGAGTCATGTTTAAACTGCGTTACAAGAGTTAGGTAAGAACTGTGTTACACGAGTTAGATAAGAACTGTGTTACAAGAGTCATGTTAGAACTGTGTTAAACAAGTTAGATAAGAACTGTGTTACAAGAGTCATGTTAGAACTGTGTTAAACAAGTTAGATAAGAACTGTGTTACTAGAGTCATGTTGAAACTGTGTGACAAGAGTTAGGTAAGAACTGTGTTACACGAGTCATGTTGAAACTGTGTTACAAGAGTTAGGTAAGAACTGTGTTACACGAGTCATGTTTAAACTGTGTAACAAGAGTTAGGTAAGAACTGTGTTACACGAGTCATGTTGAAACTGTGTTACAAGAGTTAGGTAAGAACTGTGTTACATGAGTCATGTTTAAACTGTGTTACAAGAGTTAGGTAAGAACTGTGTTACACGAGTCATGTTGAAACTGTGTTACATGAGTTAGGTAAGAACTGTGTTACACGAGTCATGTTGAAACTGTGTTACAAGAGTTAGGTAAGAACTGTGTTACATGAGTCATGTTTAAACTGTGTTACAAGAGTTAGGTAAGAACTGTGTTACATGAGTCATGTTGAAACTGTGTTACAAGAGTTAGGTAAGAACTGTGTTACATGAGTCATGTTGAAACTGTGTTACAAGAGTTAGGTAAGAACTGTGTTACACGAGTCATGTTGAAACTGTGTTACAAGAGTTAGGTAAGAACTGTGTTACACGAGTCATGTTTAAACTGTGTTACAAGAGTAAGGTAAGAACTGTGTTACATGAGTCATGTTTAAACTGTGTTACAAGAGTTAGGTAAGAACTGTGTTACACGAGTCATGTTGAAACTGTGTTACAAGAGTTAGGTAAGAACTGTGTTACATGAGTCATGTTTAAACTGTGTTACAAGAGTTAGGTAAGAACTGTGTTACACGAGTCATGTTGAAACTGTGTTACAGGAGTTAGGTAAGAACTGTGTTACACAAGTCATGTTAGAATTGTGTTTATTGAATCATGTTCGAACTGTGATACACAAGTCGTGTTATAACTTATTTATAAGATTGTATTCTGTTTACAGGACAAGCACAAAGACTATGACTTTGAGAATCGCCTTGTCGTTAGAGTGAACAATGCTCTCAAGCAGATGAAGCAAGACAAGGCCTAGCCTCCTATATTACCAAAATCCTGAATAATAAATCTGAGATAGGATATCAGTCTTGAACATCAGACTTGTGATTGAATGGCAGAGCTCAATTTCAACTAAACCAGCTTGAGATAGGATATAAGAATTAATCTAGTTATGATTGGTCTGTTTACAGAAGGATATCAATTAAGACCAATCAGCAGCTAGAGATAACTCAGATTGGATGTCAGTATTGAATCTCTGGTTCTTGATTGGTCATTTTGCAAAAATAGCTCAGTTTTAACCAATCAGAAGCTTAAAATTTGAGACCAGTCTGGAATCTGTTTGCTGGGATTGGTCAGCTTTCTGATTGAGCTTCAGTTTAACCTTTTAGCTTCTTGAGTTCAGAGACTGGTTTACAATCTCAGTTTTGTGTTCTAAGTTCGCTTCTGAACTAGAACTGCTACTTAATTACTGCAATTCGTTTTTTGTTGAACAAATTTTCATGGACAAGTGCTAGCTTTCCACAATCCCCCAACTTCTGTCTCCAGTTACTGTTGATCAAATCTATTGAACAATGCATATCTGTCCACTGTTCACTTACTGCTATTGATAAAGACTTGTTTTAAATGGTCTTTAAATGGCCAATTATAAACTTTAATATGATATAATTGCTATCAAGGGCGTCTGATTAAAATACTCATTTAAGATTGTTTCTTACATATATTTTTGGTAAAACTTTTCATAAACCAGTTTAGAAGTGGAGAAATATATGGAAATTTAAATTAGGGATATGTATACAATTTTTGCAGGGGTAACAATTTAAATTTGGTTCGTTTAGCTGATCTGGAGCTGTATTGTTTGCTGCTTGGTTAGAAATAATCCAATAAATCCTACAGCTAACAGTGTAGATCCTGATAAGGCTGCAAGAAGGTGCATGTTGATCTGGATCTACACTGTAGATGGGGTATTAGCTATTTCAACTGAGAATAGGGTTAAGATGACAAGTGTTGCATTCTGATTTTACAATTAATAGCATTATTAGATTATCTGAAATTGTTCTTTCACAAATAATTTGAATTTTTTTAAATTTCAAACATATTTAAATTTTTGTATGTTTTTGTAAAGATATTACATTTTTAAAGTGATCAGGCAAATAAAAATTAAAAGTTTAGCGAAAAATGGTTAAAATAAGTATCTTGTTTCTATGAGCTTTTCTTTTCAGATGGATTTTTTTTATATGTATAAGCTATTTACATTTATGTACAAGGTTTTTAGCTTTTTTCGAGTGTGTGCTTTATTTTCATTGGTTGAAAGCCATTCACTGTTTTGATTTTTGTTTAAACGTGTTTTGATATAAGAGGTATATAACCTATTTATTGTTTAACTGTCCTATCTGCTTACATGCATATACACAAAGGGCACTTTGAGTGAAGTCTGTTACCAGGTAGGTTGTAAAAAATACAGTAGCTTTAGTCTTTTAATTGAAGTATTATCATATTATACATATTCTATCAAACGTTTCTTTGGTATTTGTACAATGCATTATATATTTATTTTGTGAAAACTAAAAGTTTTATTGTGATAAATTATTTATATTGTTTTGGAAGAGTTTTGTTTGTGTAAATGTTCATAAACTGTTTAGTTATCTTAATAGGGACCCAGTTACATTTCATTAAATATTAAAATACTGAAATGTTGGTTCATTTCGGTGGTGATAATTTCTCATGATTGGGATTTTTATAATTGCAGATATTTATGTCTCCCCCCCTCTGGGGGAGACATATTGTTTTTGCCCTGTCCGTCTGTCCGTCAGTCCGTCTGTCACACCTCGTTTCCGCTCAATAACTCGAGTACCCTTTGACCCAGAGCCTTCAAACTTCATAGGGTGATAGCCGTTATTGAGTAGAAGAACCCTATTGATTTTGGGGTCAGTAGGTCAAAGGTCAAGGTCACAGTGACCCAAAGAGTGAAAACCGTTTCCGCTCAATAACTCGAGTACCCTTTGACCATGAGCCTCCAAACTTCATATGGTGATAGCCCTTATTGAGTAGAAGAACCATACTGATTTTGGGGTCAGTAGGTCAAAGGTCAAGGTCACAGTGACCCAAAGAGTGAAAACCGTTTCCGCTCAATAACTCGAGTACCCTTTGACCATGAGCCTCCAAACTTCATATGGTGATAGCCCTTATTGAGTAGAAGAACCATACTGATTTTGGGGTCAGTAGGTCAAAGGTCAAGGTCACAGTGACCCGAAGAGTGAAAACCGTTTCCGCTCAGTAACTCAAGTACCTTTTGACCCAGAGCCTTCAAACTTCATAGGATGACAGCCCTTATTGAGTAGAAGAACCCTATTGATTTTGGGGTCAGTAGGTCAAAGGTCAAGGTCACAGTTACCCGAAGAGTGATAACCGTTTCTGCTCCATAACTTGAGTACCCTTTGACCCAGGGACTTCAAACTTCATAGGTTGATAGCCATTATAGAGTAGAAAAACCCTATTGATTTTGGGGTCAGTAGGTCAAAGGTGAAGAGTGAAAACCGTTTCCGCTCAATAACTGGAGTACCGTTTGACCCTGGGACTTCAAAATTCATAGGGTGATAGCCCTTTTTGATTAGAAGAACCCTATTGATTTTGGGGTCTTTAGGTCAAAGGTCAAGGTCACAGGGGCCTGAAGAGTGAAAACCGTTTCCACTCAATAATAGGAGTTCTATTTTACCCAGACCATTCAAACTTCATACGATGGATGTCCTTATTGAGTAGAGGACTCCTATTGATTTTGGGGTCAGTAGGTCAAAGGTCAAGGTCACAGGGACCCCGAAGAGTAAAAACCGTATCCGGTCAATTACTGGAGTACCACTTGACCCAGAGCATTCAAACTAAATAGGGTAATAGCCCTTATTGCTTGGAAAAACCCTATTGATTATGGGATCAGTAGGTCAAAGGTCAAGGTCACAGGGGTCTGGGCGCAGGGGGGGGGGGGGGGGGGGGGCGGCGCAGGGGGGAGACATGCGTTTTTCACAAAAAACATCTAGTTAAATCTTGCCAAGCCTGATTTTATCAGACAGTAAGGGAGTTTATATTCTGGAATCCAGTATTTAGCTAAAACCAAACCATTCCACAGTGATCTCCCCTGTTTATTACAGAAATTTCATGCCCCTGTAGACCACAGGTGTTCGGCATGTTGGACCCAGTCAAACCCCCTTTCTCTCACACTACTATCCTCCCTTGAAGAAAAAAAAACTCTACAGAAAATTTTTTTTTTCTTGATATATATATTTTAACAAGGTAGATATCTTCACATTGACCTTTTTTTTCTTCAGGGAGGGTAGTAGTGTGAGAGAAAGGGGGTTTGACTGGGTCCAACATGCCGAACACCTGTGCTGTAGACATTAAGTCCCGGCAAAATTAAATAATAGCAACTTGGTTTCATGCCAAAGAAATCTCTTACTTCTGATCTTCAAACTTTTTGTTTCCTATGAAAGGACATAAAGGGCTAGCAGCTTCTATTACTCTGTCAGATAGCTGATAAGGTGACTCTGTTAATGGTGGTCTGATTTATTGTATCGCATCACCCCAAAACTAGAAATGCAAAGCCGGAAAAGATCGAGTTTTTTTATAGTCCTTTTTATTATAATGTCTGCAATAGATGGTCTGGTCAGAGAAAGCTTTCTGTACATTTTAAGCAGTACCACTACATGCGCTTCCTTAAACCAATTAAATTACTGATTATCAGTTGGATTTATAGTTGCTCTTCTACCTTTTTTGTGTTTTAATACCCAGTCAAATTCTAGGAGATTGATTGTTAAAGTCTATATTGGCTAAAGACCAGGTCTTTATGAATTAAATGATGTTTAATGTATGAACCGTGTGTCAGCCAGTCAAGTGGGTGTTTGGAAAATGCACAAGTAATAGGCAGATCAATAATTATAGTGAAGTGGATTAAAAAATGAACAAATTCTTCTTCGTGGGTTTAGGACTTAAAAAAGAGTCGAATGTTCTGGCTCTTAGAATACCATGGCACATTTAACACAACCACAAACCCTATTAACCCTTTCCTGTATAGATACGCATTTTTACACATGTGCGACCAGTGTAAATCCAGATCAGCCGGCACATCCGTGCCGTCTGATCAGGATCTGCACTGGTCGCATTTTGGTCAGAAATAACCTAATGAATCAAAAATTGAAGTTTAGATCCTGATCAGACGGCATGGATGTGCCAGCTGATCTGGATCTAAACTGTTCGCCCTAGCAATAAAGGTGTATCTATACAGGAAAGGGTTAAGGCTTCCTGTCTGTCTTGGTTCAGGCTGTAAACCAACATGTTACTGTGGATATCATCACTAAATTTTGGTTTTATGTTGACAAAATGTCTCATAGATTGTGCAAATTATGAACAATTAAGATGATAAAATTCATTATAATTAGAATTGTGCTTGTGTAATTTTGATGATTTTTGAAAAAGTCTGCAATTAATAATGGATATGGGCAAACAGTGAAGATCCAGATCAGCTGGCACATTTTTGTGTTCGATCAGGATCAGCACTTTTTGCTTTTATATTCATTAGGGTTATTTCTGATCAAGATGCAACCAGTGCTGATCCGGATTTGATGGCAAGAATGCACTGGCTGATCTGGATCTACACTGATTGCACACACATTAAAACTCACATAATATGGAGTAAAGGGATTTATGCATGTATGACATTGCTATAGTAGGTTGACTGAAATGTGCAGCAATGACATTTTGTGGATTGTGCATATATTATATCCCCACCTTCTGCTTTTGTTTTTGCTGCTGTCTGAGAGTATTACCCTTTCCTCCATAGATACACCCTCATTGCATGGGCAAACAGTGTAGATCCAGATCAGCAGGCACATCTGTGCCGTCTGATCAGGATCTGCACTGTTCGCTTTATGATTTGTTAGGTTATTTCTGACCTAAATGTGACCAGTGCATATCCTGATCAGACGGCACGGATGTGCCAGCTGATCTGGATCTACACTGGTCACACATGCGTAAAAAGGCATATCTATGGAGGACAGGGTTAATCAGTTTTCCTGATCCTCACCTTAAAAACGTTGTGTTGACTTGACTCGGTTATGGGTCTGAATAAAAATCATCCATTTCACTGGACTGCCAATGAAATCTAGTGGTAGACTAGCTGTCTTGAAAAGCTTTTTCTTGTGCTGTGTAAGTTACAGTTGTTTACATAGAAAAACAACAATTTGATGATCTCAAGAGGGTGTTTTTTATTACTTGTGTTTGAACGATGATAATCAATGTTTTCATGGATCATAAATGATGCTGATTCTTGTTTAATGCTTTACTCCAAAGATACACCTTTATTGTGTGGGTAAAGAGTGTAGATCCAGATCAGCTGTCACATTTTTGCTGTGTGATTAGGATCTACACTGTTTGCTTTTAGATTCTGATGAAGATGCGTCATCTGGATTAGATGGCATGGATGTACCATCTGATTAGGATGTACACCTTTTACTTTAAGGTTCATTAAGTCATTTCTGACCAAGATGGGACCAGTGCAGATCCAGATTAGATGGCATGGAAATTCTGGCTGATCTTGATCTATTCAATATACATTTATGTGTATCTATGCGTAAAGAGTTTATGGATTTATTGTGACATTTAATTTATATCAGAATTTTCCGAATCATTGCTTTTCACTAGATCATACTTTGTCATAATTCATGGGAACAAATTTTCACGCAAATGCTGTGATTGACATTTTTGTGCAGCCATTTCTTTGCAAAATAGCAGTAATCTATTAAGACAATGTTGTCAAGTTAAATCTCATGCATTACTTTGTAAAATTGCATTAAAAAAAGCAAGCTGTTGCAAAGTGAAAATCTCATAGTTATTCAGTGTCAGGATTTCTTTTTGCTGAGTATTTATATGTTCCGAAGGAAGACTAAAAATCTTTTCCAATAATGTTATTCATTGCTAATGTTTCTAGATAATTGTCGTAGTGATAGTAGACCATTGATAAATTATGATTTTTATACGCCTGTTTGAAAAACGGGACGTATTATGGGAACACCTGCGGCGGGCGGGCGGCGTCCACAGGGTTTCCGCTCTCTAAGTCAAAGAGTTTTCATCCGGTCTTTATCAAACTTGGTGAATATGTTGGTGGGCATAATATCTCAACCAAGTTCTATAACCAGCCAAATCCCCCCCGGCACTCCCAAATCCCCCTGGGCACTCCTGAATTATGGCCCTTGAATTGTCCAAAATTACTGTTTCCGCTCTCTAAGTCAAAGAGTTTTCATCTGGTCTTTATCAAACTTGGTGAATATGTTGGTGGGCATAATATCTCGACCAAGTTCTATAACCAGCCAAATCCCCCCAGGCACTCCTGAATTATGGCCCTTGAATTGTCCAAAATTACTGTTTCCGGTCTCTAAGTCAAAGAGTTTTCATCCGGTCTTTATCAAACTTGGTGAATATGTTGGTGGGCATAATATCTGGACCAAGTTCTATAACCTGCCAAATCACCCCAGGCAGTCCTGAATTATGGCCCTTGAATTGTCCAAAATTTGGGTTTCCACTCTCTCAGTCAAATAGTTTTTGTCCTGTCTTTATCAAACTTGGTTAATATGTCGGTGGGCATAATATCTCGACCAAGTTCTATAACCAGCCAAATCCCCCCAGGCACTCCTGAATTATGGCCCTTGAATTGTCCAAAATTACTGTTTCCGGTCTCTAAGTCAAAGAGTTTTCATCCGGTCTTTATCAAACTTGGTGAATATGATGGTGGGCATAATATCTCGACCAAGTTCTATAACCTGCCAAATCCCCCCAGGCACTCCTGAATTATGGCCCTTGAATTGTCCAAAAACTGAATTAGCAGTATCTGCTCTCCAAGTCGAATAATTTTCATCGGATCGTTACGCAACTTTGATGATCAGCATTTTGACGGGTGTATTTTGTGTCAGTTTAGCACTGAGTCTCTTGTTCAGCTTATACAATTAAAGGTGAAATGCTGATCATCTCTTACAGGCAAACATTGTTCAGTGTTGCTAAGGAACAGTTGCATCTGTTTTATGACTTCCTTTCAATTAACCCTTTACTCCATTTATTCGACTTTTAATCCTCAATATATACCCATGTTTAGGCATTTGCAACCAGTGTAGATCCAGATCAGCCGGCACATTCGTTGTTCATCAAGATGTTTTACAGGAATATTGAACTATATAGACCATTAATGGAAATGAATTTTTCTTGCATACCAGATCAGGTCATCCGGTGTTTTCACCCGTGTAAGAAAATTTCGATCCTACTACCCCCCATGTAGAATGAGTCACGTGAGTGACATCATATATTCAAGTTAGTGACGTCATTTAAAAAAAAATGTTTGCGTTAATGTAAATATTTCAGCATAAGGAAAATAAAAAAGTTTGTATACATACACAGCAATGTTATAAATAATAAAAGGTATGCAAGAAAAAGTATCTTGCATGGGACATTTGGTAAAGATAGAAAAATCTGTCACCTCGGGTTAACTGTTTTGGCAGGAACTCGGCAGAGCCTCGTTCCCGCAAAACAATTAACCCTCGGTGACAGATTTTTCCATCTTCACGTCACACTCATGCAAGATACTTATAATCTACAGACTGATGTTAATCTACACTGGTTACCCTTGCAGGTTCTAAGCACAGCATTTGCCACAGTTTTGGCCTGTGTAGAGCAATCTTGTCATGGTTTACAAACTTTACACTATTTGCTGTTCTGTTAAGAATTTCTGTAAAACAGAAACATCTGCCTGTGAACAGGTCATGAAGAATTTCTGTGAAGTTCTAAAGAGAACAAGGAATAAACTGGTTCAATTTGAAAGGAAGGCAAGGCTGTTAGGGTGAAGGATTAAGGGTTAAATCTGTTTTTGTTAAAATTTAGCTCTGAGCTTATAATCACATTTTCTTGCATCATGTCAGTTTGAAAATATAAATATATCAACAAATAATTCTCAGTTTGGGATAAATAATAATGGAATTTTTTAGTATAACGATTGTACATTTTCTCCTTAGTGCAAAAACAACATACAAGTAATTACTACATCTTTCACTGGTACTTGTACTGTAAAGACATAATGAAAATTAATGCAGATTAAAAAAAAGATAAATGTTGAATTTTTCTAGAAATATGCATGTGCTCATATCAGTGTTTTCTAATGATATAGTTAGCTTTTCTGCATCATCATAATCCTTAAATACTGGTTTGGAATTCATCTCTTTTTTGTCATTTTACTTATTTAATCAAAACAAATTCTTAAAATAACTGCTCAGTTTGTATGTGATATACTTTATTATATACAAAACATGTTTTGTGTTTACAAATTTTAAGGATTAAATAAATGACTTTGAAAGTGATCAAAATGGCCCTGTTATTTTTTGTAATTATATTTAATTCATCATTACATATAGTTTGAACTCATTAAAAATCAAACATTTGACTGTGTTGTCTTGTTTAGAAACGGGTTTTAAAGGTTGGTTTAGTGGTAGGGGTGTTATAGATCAACAGATTTATTGACACAGTGATTAATTAGGACCAAACCATTTAAAGGGACACCCATCCACCATCCAGCCATGTTCATGAACATTACTGATGTCACATACAACTATACTGCGGCTTTTACATTGTGTCATGCCCTTTTCGCCACTTCATCGGGAATGGTATTGTGTGGCTTATAGATGAGTGCGGCTTATAGTCGCATGATGACGGTATATATATGTTGATTGTTAGAATTTAGTCAGTCTGTTCCTTGTTAGTGGTCCTTTAAAAAAACAACAACAAAGGTTCACAGTCAGGTGAACCATTGTGGTGTCTGAAAAAAATGAACTGACCAACAGTCACGGTATGAAGTTTGGTCTTGTTGAGTAGATGACCCTATTGTTTTAGGGTAAAAGAAATCAAGGTCCTGCTATCCCACTAATGATATTTGGTCTCCGATCTGTAGCTGGGGAATGAATTGAAATAAGCTCACATAATTAGCCCAAGTGTTTATCGACGTCATAGACTTTTAAGATGGCGGCCCCCATTGAAAATGACTTAAGAAACGTCAAATGCTTATTTCTTATTTAATAGCTGTCCGATTTCAAAGAATCTTTTATCTCTGTAATCTGTTTTTGCATGTTTAGTAAAAAATGTATATTCATGTTTACTGCTGCATTGCCCTTTAAAACCATAACTAGATGTGTTACATGGTACAGTGTAATATAATAATTTTTGCAACAAGGTTCAATTACAGTACAATGAGAACTCTCGACTCAAATATTGCCACCATACATAATCTCTAAAGTAGACCAAATAGTCAAAATGTAAGCGTCTTTAAATTGTTATATATTACAATAGATGTAACACAATAGTTAACACAGTGAACTCTGTATCGTGGTCAACTGTTTAAATCCTTCGTTGGAAATAACATGAATAAGCAATAAAGTAGAATGATTTGTCGTGAACGTTTTACGTTGTCATCATTTTGACGAAATCATCAATACTAATTTTGCCATCTTTGTCGTGGTCTGCTTCTGCAATCATTTGAGCGATCTCCTCTTCCGTGAGTTCATCTCCGAGCACGTTCATAACATGTCTCAGTTCATGAGCACTAATAAATCCAGTTTTATTCTTGTCGAAGTGATTAAATGCTTCACGAATTTCATCCTCAGTATCCGTGTCTTTCATTGACCTGGTCATAATAGCACAAAACTCGTCGAAGTCTATGGTTCCATTTCCGTCGTTGTCGACCCCGTTGATCATATCCTCCAGATCGTCGTCTGTGATGTCATGATCCAATGATCTCATTAAATTCCCCAAATCTTTGGCAGTGATTGTCCCTTTTTTATCCTTGTCGAGAAGGTCGAACGCCTCTTTCAGCTCCTCCTTCTGTTCAGCCAGCTTGTCCATGATGATTCAGTTAAATTCAAACTCGCCTTTTAAACAGTGACAATAGTACATGTATATTTTTTGTACGCACTAAACATATTTAAATTTGTGAAAGATAAAATAAAAAATCTCGTGTTCAACCAATCGCTGTATTGTGAATTGTTAATCTGGCGATCAGCAACGATTTTTCATATCCAGTGTTTACCTTTTGTGCACATTCCATTCATAAACTTCCTTTAACAAGTGCACGCTGTTTGAAGTTATTGAATGGTAATTTACACACAGGAGGCTACACTTTCTTTTATGTGTGCACTGACGTGTTGTAATGTGAGTCATTATGTCATAAACCTAATTAGCCTACTCGGGGGGCCATTATAGAAAGTGCAATAATTTTCACGAGAAACTGGAGATTTATAATAAATAAATGAGATAAATCATATATTCAATATTCTACACAATATAACACCATACATTTCGTATTATGTTGGTTACGTTTAACATCGCACTTTAATAGCTAGGTATCACTTTAAAACTGGTATTTCCGTTTGAATCTACATCTACATGTGATAGATATATCTTAATTAATGTAACTCGTTTTTGATTTTTTTAAAGCAAAATGTTCTATTTAGTAAACAGCTCATTTCGGGTTTCTAAAGACAAAGTAATAGACCATGTGCTTAAAATTTAAATGTTCCGTTGTAAGGTGAGTTTCCGTTTTGAGTGCTCGAATAGCAAATAGCTGATCAAAACACGCTGACACATGTCAAGTAGACAGACAGACAGACGGTCGGACGGACGGACGGAGGCAGAAAAAGTGGTATATATTCAGAGACATGTGAGTATACAAACAAACAGATGCTGATGATACAGGAAGATGCAACAACAGAGATAAATAGGCCTGTTTTTATTTAATTTGTAAACTTATATCACTATGTCAAGTGACATACCACGAAGTCTAAGGTTTCAGTTAAATAAAGATTTGTTTTGTTCTTGTCTTATCTGACACAATGGCAACAATTAAAACATATAACTTTAAAAATATCTCGACCACGTAGGTTTATATGTCAACTGAACAACTTATGACTGAAAGACGTAATATAAATAAATATTTAAGTGAATACCTTAGGCAGTTCAATGTCACAAAATAATTCTAACCACGAAACAACAGTTAAATAGATATTATACATGACATATATGGTTTTCGTATTACAGTTATTTTAAATAAAACAAAGGGAAAAGCCTCATTACCATTCAGCATACATTAATGTCCACATTTATGATAATATACTACATGTAAATTTCAAGTCAAATTAGGACCGCGCTAGTTAAGCGACAAGCAGAGGCAGTATACAGACAGGGACTGGGAGCGCTTAGACTGACAGAAGAAGGCACATAGGCAGCCAGGCAGGCGATGGCAGACAGGAAAAGGACATTACTCAGACAGACTACATTAGTGGTATTCAAAATACAGTAATCCAGATGTTGTATAATGACATTTCTGTCAGTAATGTTAATTCTAAAGTTTAAATTTTGTATCAATAATCGAAGGGGCATTTAATATTTTTAAACACATTAATAAGAAACGACATATTAGCCTACAAATGACAGGCACACTATTTTAGAATATAATACAAACTTTTTAAGGCCGACTTATGGAACGCAATTATTTTTTTCATTAAATTATTAACATAATACGGCTGCTACCTGGGTTAAAATATATACTATTCCCCCCAGCTGTTACTTAAAATCTTGTAAGCAAATAGAATAAGCTGCTCAATTATTAGAAAATTTTATATTCTATAACTAAACCTGAAGGAAAACAACATGTTACACGAAAGAAAAAAATCCTCACCCCTCTAAATCCATTCATGATTTTCGCCCCGGGCAAGTAGTATATATGTAAGTAGTATATATGCATTATAAAGCGGCTTCATTAAAAAATCTTAGTGTTCGGTAGATGATTTTTGTATGCTATTTACTTTGACGGAATCAAACTAGAGATATTTCCATCAATGATGAGATTTATCATTACATTTGGGCCACTTTACGATTCTGTTGTTATAAGAACTATATTTTGAAAGTTGGATGAAGATGTATTAAGAAATGACAAAGTTAAAACTAACGTTAAGCTTTTGTGATCTTCGAGAGGGAAGATAATATATTCAACAAGTTATTATGCAGTAACAGTACATTTAGTACTTATACATGCATACTGAAATAAATGGGTAAATGCCATGGTAAATTTGCTAATGGGGCCGTCACACCATGACGTTCTGGCCAGCGTTCTACGACGTTTGAGGATACGTTGTTAGTCGTCCATGGTTGCTGGGATAGCGCCAGAAGTGCGTTGTGTGAACGTCGGTGATCGCCGGGAATCGGCGGAGAACGCTGGTCCGGAAAAAAAATTTGAACATGCACAAACATTTTCTCTGAGACCAGCGTTCTTCAATGTTTAATTTTAAACGCTGAAGAACGTTTAAGAACGTTCGTGGAACGTTTTACTAACGTTCGCCAAGCGTTGCACGTGTCCGGCTATCGTGAGTCAGTCGTTACTCAAGCGTTACTTGGTTGTTACAAATCGTTTGGTTTGCTGTGAACGACTCACTGGCGGCCTGTCAACGACCGCTGAACAGTCCTCTAGCGCACACAGCGTGTGACTAAAGTGAAACGAATGTCCTTTTGGCGTCCTTTTAGCGTTATTCGAGCGTTACCCGAACTTCCATGCCTCAGCACGCTCGTGTAACGTTGACTTTTTGTTCTTCTTGCGCCAGTGGCAAGTGAAAACATGCTAAAGCTATTAGGGTTTTTTACTTGGTCGCTGTTACACGCTTTTTGCGAGTTAGACCCACGCTAGTAATCACACCGTTCAACCCGATAAGGTGAATGCCGTGGGTAAGCCGACGGCAGTTGCTTGTGTACATGAACGTTTTTCGGCGAAACTGAGTATTGGCCTGATTTTTACATTTTCCCGCAATATCTTAGCAGACAAAAATATACATATTGATTCCCTGTTTGTTAAGGACTCTACTGACGAAATCTTGACGCACACAGGATATTATTTACAGAGAAATTGCAGAAAAAGTGTGCAATTTTTTGACAAAATATGTCATTCGACCAATCGGTCCCAAATATCTTGTTTTTTATTACCAAATCTGAAATATTTGAAATATTCCATGATAAAGTTCAATTATTTCCCTGTTATTATTTGAAACCACAGCTTCCAATTCGCTTTCTCCAGAAAGATATTTACTTTTAAACTTGGTATGTCGTGGAGATTTTGGTAACGACAACGGCCGTTAACACTAAAATATTGGTACAGTTGAATGCAGTTTCGTCAGTGGATTGGATAACGTAAATGGCCGTCAAGTGAAAATTAGCTTTGTGACTACAATGATTAACACTGGTCTTGAGAACATAATTAAATGTTTTATTGCATCGTGATTTGACCGATGGTTTTTTAACGCGCACATTGCCAATTTTTTGTATATTTTTTCCTTAAACAAGTCACAGTCAGTTGAAAACGCCATATTTACGAAAGTTTTGAGATACTTACTGTTTTACAAATTGAGTTTGATCTGACAGACATTACGACACCTTATATTTAGACTATATTCTAGAGATATGACCATGACGTCTTAGCCGTATTGTCACCGAAGCAGATGTGACGACAATGATATATAAAACAGTGAAATATGCATATCAGGGATGGCCACATCCAGCAGACACAGCCTCTCCACACAGCCAAACAGTAGAGACGAAAAGAGAACATGGTATTACAATAATCAATTTCAATTTGGACGCCACAAACAATTAAGGAAAGAGATAACCCCAGGGGTTACCGCCCTGGAACGGTCAGTGGCAAAACTTAGTCGCATAAGAATAGTTGTTTTTCGTCTGTTACAAATACGAAGCAAAAGAACTTCAAATATTTTCATTCTGAGTTGAATTTTACTTACTTTCGTTGTCTATATCATTTCATTTATAAATCAAAAGTAAATCAAGGCCGCATGCGCTTCGAGTATTCTTAAAGAGTAATGACTACTAATGAAAATGAAGAATAATAACATTTATTTCCGAATTTTAAAACTATAATATTACGTATTCGGTATGGTTCGTCCCCAGATAAAGTTCGAGCTGAAGTAATATACGGTGCAACATTTTTTCTCGTCTGCAGGCGGCTGTGCAAGTGCATTAAATTTCAAGTTCGTAAAGTTCATAGTAAATAATATAAGGATTTGTACATAGTTAGATAAAATATTATATTGTATTTCATTTGAATGTGTACAAACGCTTGTAATTCTCTTTTGACAAGTGTACGAAATAATTGAATACTTAAAATTATTACAATTCTAAATTTGCATCAACTACAAAACGTTAGGTTACTAATATATAATACAACCTGGAAATCAAGTGTTTTGGTATAAATGTTTTTCTTCAGGTAAACATACTTTTCAATATTTAGCTTGATTTATACAAAACAAGGAGTAGCCTAGATTTGTTAACACTAGAGTCTGATACACTTTATGCATAAAGCAGACAACAGCGACGTTGAAAATAAGTTCACTTGACGGCCTTTAACGTTATCCAATCCACTGACGAAACTGCATTCAACTGTACCAATATTTAAGTGATAACGGCCGTTGTCATTACCAAAATCACCACGACGTAATAAGTTTAAAAGTAAATATCTGTCTAGAGAAAGCGAATTGGAAGCTGTGGTTTCAAATAATTACAGGGAAATAATTGAACTTTATCACGGAATATTTCAAATATTTCAGATTTGGTAATAAAAAAGGATATTTGGAACCGATTCGTAAATGACATATTTTGTCAAAAAATTGCACACTTTTTCTGCAATTTCTCTGTAAATAATATCCTGTTTGCGTCAAGATTTCGTCAGTAGAGTCCTTAACAAACAGGGAATCAATATGTATATTTTTGTCTGCTAAGATATTGCGGGAAAATGTAAAAATCAGGCCAATACTCAGTTTCGCCGAAAAACGTTCATGTACGCAAGCAACTGCCGTCGGCTTACCCACGGCATTCACCTTATCGGGTTGTACGGTGTGGTAATGCGTTAGACTAAACGTTAATAACACGCCAGATCTGTCATCCTCATTCTAGAACGCTCAAAATTGAACGATTAAAACGTTCAGAGAACGTTGACTAGAAACGTCATAGTGTGACGGCTCCTTAATTTTCTAGCAAGTACTGATTTGTTACGACATTCGGGTTTACGGCACTTGCAGTACGACGTTTTCATGACGATTGCCGTTAAACAAGCCGAATTTTCCAAAGATTTGAACCGTGATTGACTGGCGCTAAAAGCTTTCTTTGTTCACCGGATAATATGATATCCGATATTTGTGTTACTATGTTTTAACATGTAAGCAACGCTGTAACTCGTATGACGACGGTGACATTGATTAGCTTGTGTTACTTCCCTTGCCGTATACTGTTCATTGAAAAACCCGTTCCGTCATTTTAAAACTCTTGTTAAACATGTAGATTCTACAGAAGTTATTTCCACAGAAGATGGTTTACAGAAGCACCTCAAGTATCCCAAATCCACAGAAGACTGCTTGTCCCGATGAGATCTCTGTAAAATTTCCCAGAACCTAGAAGCTCGATTTGTTTCTTGTATCCCTGACATCGCGTTCTTGCTAATTCGACTCCAGGTGCTCTGGTCTCGGTAAGATCATTGAGTACCCACCAATTTTGCTTTGCAATGCTATAAGCTTCTTATGTGTTATATGTTTGTGTTCTTTTGCACGCAACAATGTCAAAAAGCTGTATGATGCTTGAGCACATATTTCATTCCCAGATTCTCATACCTGGAATGGGGATAAAGGATTGGCTTAGAAAATTCAATTCAACCGTGTGTGAGGTCCCCTGAGTCACATGTAAAAGAACCCACACAAACAAAGACCCAAACATACTTGGACACGAGATTTAGGGTATCAAGTCAGGAAAGTACCTATGACCTCTGATGGAAATCGCATGTAAACACCACACACATCCAAAAAGGCAAACAACAGCTTTGTCTTTTTGCAATCCCACTAAAGTCAGATAAGAATTTTTACAAAAAAGCGTAGCGGTTTTCATGAGATGATTTTAATCAGATTGAGCTTTTCAGAGGAGAAACATTGGCAAAAGAGAAATATTAATTAAACACCTCTCGTACTCGACCAAAGTGGTTTTAAGATAGTCCGGGGTAGAATATAGTGCAAAACTGTTCAAAGGGACATTAAACAAGTGGTTTTATTATCAGATAAATGTTAAACATGCATATCAGAAATTGCCAAGCCCAGAAAACACAGCCTCCCCAAGCAGCCAAAATGTAAAGATGAAAAGAGAGAATGACTTTACAAGAAGAACAATTTCAAATAAGACACCACAAACAATTACAAAGGAGAACCTTTGGGCTTACCGCTGAGTGGCAAAACAATTTGTCACTGAGGGTTTAAACCAGGGTCTAGGGTGCAACAACCGTATACTTGCCCCATCAGGTTTTCATATGAACAAACAATTACAAGTTGTCTTGGTGAAATATTTCCAATCCACCGATCAACTCGACAATGTTGCATGGAAAATCACACAAATATATACAACTCCTTATTTTGGCTTGGACTTGATGAGGGTTTTTTATTAACATTTCTGTGTAGAACTATACCGGTACTTGAATACTCATCTCCAGCTTGGGACCGCACACACAATCATGCATCACACAACTCGGAGCAGTCCAGGGCCGACCTTTGTGCTGGAATGAGAAATAGAAATACACAACCCCACGAGGATCGGATAAATTTTATGATTAAAATGAATCACCTAATAAATTTGTTATGCTATATATGGGCTTCCCTATAGAAATGACGAGCGTTGAATATTCGGATCATTCTGTCCAAGACTTTTATTTCCTCCTGATTTTAAAAGTTAAGTAAACTTACTTATTTTGTCCACTGGGTGGTTTTAATGAAAAAAAAATGGATTTGAAAGTTTGTACCACTTTCCGCACGTGTAAATTATTTTCACATAATGTAGTAGTATCAAACCTAATTGATTAAAACAAGTCGAAATACATAAAGTTGATCTGCGAATTTGCAATAATTTGATTGCTGAGTTGTTACACAGAAAATGTTTCAGCATTTTAGCTGATTTCGGCATTTCCTCGTAACTAAACGCTAGAGTGGATTTTGTGACTTTTTGTTTTCCCCACACATTGTTTAAATGTCCTTAGTTTACCAAAGAATGAAGAGATTTTAAAGGCAATTTCTTAAAACAGAAGTTAAAATGATGCATTTCATCATGTTTTAAATTAGAAGAGTGTACTTCAATTCAATGTGGGGAAATTAAAATGTTATGATCGATGCTATTAGAACATTCAATTTGGTTAAGTGTAATAACATTTAGGCTACAAACAAAAAAAAAGAGAAAAAATTAAGTCACCTGGTAACCAGCTGAGAGCTGCGTTTATTTAAATAATTTTATTTTATTTATTTCAGCCAGAATTCCGAAAGAAGACGCTGAAGATAGAGGTGATCTTTTTGTTTTGCGCCAGGGCGCTATCGCTATTCGCATTAAGAGCACAGCACTGAAGTATTTCCGTGGAGATTCGCGGATTCCGAAAGGTCGGCGAAAAGACTTGGGGCCAAAGATCATAAAACTGAGACAGGAGACGAGTCCCAAAACATCAAGACCCCTGTCGCCATTTCAGCCAATCAGATGCTTGAGATTTTAGACTGGTCTTCAGAATTCGCGTAACTGTATTTTTCTATAAAGAAACACTGTTAAATTGATTAATTTCCCTGGGGTTGAATTTCGCGCTCTTGCCGTAGCGCGAAATATGCGAAAATTAAACCAGCGCGAAATAAAATGATTGAACTGTGTAACAGAATGCCGGTGAAAATACAAGAATGGTGAACGGTTTGAAAAAATGATGTTAAAAGAAATCACCGAGAGATGAAAGGTTAAAGTATCCATTAAAAGAAAGGAGAACGAAAGCAGTTTTGAAGTACGCGGAGACGTTAAACAGCCGCTATGTAGCACAGAGAATACTAATGTGATTGTAAAACTTGACAACCACATTCTTCAAAAATACGTAATTAAAATGCTTGAGTGTCAGTGTTCATCAGCTATATATATGTTTCAATAAAAACATGACATATTTTGAAAAAAAAAACGAATTGTAGGCCTCCTTTTACAAAGTATAAGTGCGCGGAGACGTTAAACGGCCGCTATGTAGCACAGAGAATACTAATGTGATTGTAAAATGTGACAACCACATTCTTCAAAAATATGTAAATAAAATGCCTGAGTGTCAGTGTTCATCAGCTTAGGTTCGGAAGCACTTGTATATTTGCATTGTGCTGTATACAGAAGCAATTGGCAATAATATCAAGAGTATTTGTTGTAGCACTAAAGCAGTTGTAAAGAATGGCAAGAGGAATTATAAAGAGCACCAATTGGCAATTAATGTACAACCATTTACTTTTAAGGAATCTCAAAAGGCATTTGTTGTAGTACAGAAAAGTACTAAATACTTATAAAGAATGTAAAGAAGCACTTGTTAATAATTGTAAATAATATCTATCATATAAAATGGTTTTGGAAAGAAATCGCGAGGAGGAAAACGAACAAAATTTATTCCGTATTCATCGAACTTGTAACACCTTAGCCGTATAAAGTCCGTATATAGTCAATACATGTAGCTGAAATCCCAATTTAAAGTTTATGGCCGATATATAGATTTAGATAAGACAATTGTTATGAGCTTATTATTCCATATTAGGAAACAAATCTATTTTAAACATAAAGTACCCTTTAATACGTTTGCACGATAACTTAGAACGGGGACACCCGTTAAGGGGGTATCATGTTCTTAATAGTGCTGAAGTGGGTTGGGTCTGTTAATTTCTAATTTCACTTAAGTTTATTTATTTTTCTGACTGCAAAACTTCTTATAGTTTAATATTTCATTTATAGAGTATATGAATGACAAACGTCATGCCAAAAAGAGAAATATGCAGCAATTTCTGATACTATAAATATACTTCTTATGAATCTGCAACGAATTTTCTGATTGGCTTGCGTTAGAGCTGTTTAATCATGCATTTCGTGTACCGGCTTATTATAAACTACGATATGATGACGGGCACAAATCGGTTTGTTAACTTAACGGTTACTCTTTGAATTCCCCTTACGTATTTAACGCCGTAAAGCAAGACCGCTAGCCAATCAAAACATTTGATACACAATGTTTCTTCGTCTAATTCCGTAAACTATCAAGAATAGACGATGCTTCCAAAAATGATGTTTTTGATGTTAATTCGGTATAAAGTTATAAGCAATTAATATTTGTTGATGAAAAATGTGAGTTTGTTATTAGGGCCAAGGGAATATTTCCTACTAGTAGATACTAGTAAGCACAAGGAAAGGACGTGCCTAACATGAAACGTTTGCGGTCACGTCATAGAAGAAAACAAAACTGTGAGGCAATATTGAACAGGCATAAAAAGCTGAAGCAAAACTGTGTGGGCACGTCAGCGGCAGATTACATGTCTAGTTCTGTATAGTTCGAGTCAGACTCTGTCAGATTTTTCTAAAAGATCACTATCAATGTATTGAGAAGCGTTATATGTATTTATAAAATTATTTCTTTATTGAAATTCATAATGTTTAGGTGAAAAAGGGATGCTAATCAATGATTCGGACACCTGTGATATCACCTTTAATTTGTCAACTTTTTTAAGTTTGCATGGTATTTAACATTTCACGTGCTTTATTAATGATTAAACAGGCTATAAGAAGCTTTGAAGACAGAAAACTACTGAACTTTCAAAATTATTTCAGTTTATTGAAATTCATATTTTTAGGGAAAAGGTATGCTATACAATCATACGGACACCTTTGATAGAACCTTTGTCAAAAAATTGTCAAGCCACAGGAAGCTTTGAAGTCAGAAAACTAGTACTAGACACTGAACGTTTAAACTTATTTCACACCCAACCCCGTTCAGTGTTAACCCACGACATGATACCACCTTAGGCGGAAAAGAGGATATCATGTTGTTCCAACATAACTTTATCATTAGTCCGATGTTATAATGGTAAATCTGTTACGCTACCCGTATAGAGGTAAATAACCTCAAAATATATTTTATTCTGTTCAAAACTCCATGTAGGACAGCAACCTTGTTTGCCGGTCACTTTTGCAACACTTTCGCCGAATACTAGTAATCAATACATGTAGCTGAACTGCCAATTTAAAGTTTTTGGTCGATATAAAGATTTCGATAAGTCACTTGTTACGAGCGTATTATTCTAACATTTGATATTCAAAATGAAAGTGCCTCTAGCTGGGAGCGAACCCGCACCGTAACGGCGACAGCGCCTAGCCCTGCAATTCCTGCTACGCAACCAACTGAGCTAGCCGGGACAACCCCCAAAAAAGTTGATCGGATAGCCCTGACATACGTAACAATCACTGCATGAAATCGGTAACGGTTATTTTACTGATAACAGTACTGACTATATGTACGGGGAGACTTTTTACGGCCGCCTCACTGCATAAATAGCGCTACTGTGAATTTAAAATGAGAGTGCCTCTAGCTGGAAGCGAACCCGCACCGTCACGGCGACAGCGCCTAGCCCTGCAATTCCTGAGACGCAACCAACTGATGTAGCTGAAACAAATCTATTTTAACATAAAATAAGCGGGGACACCCGTTAATGGGGTATCGTGTTCTGGGTAGTGCTGAAGTGGGTTGGATCTGTGAATTTCTAATTTCACTAAAGTTCATTTGTTTTTCTTACTTCAAAACTTTTTATAGTTAGAGTATTTGAATGGCATATGTCATGCAAAAGTTAAAATAAAAAAGAAATATGCAACAATACTGACACTTAAAATATACATCATATGGATGTCCGAATCTGCAACGAATTTTCTGATTGGTTTGGCTTCGTATATTTTGTTTACCTGCTCATTATTAACTACGATATTATGACCGGATCACATCGGTTTGTTGAGGAAAGGTGGTACCTAACATGAAACGCTTGCGGTTCGCCATCGAAGTCAATAAAAATGAAAAACAATATTGAACTGGCATAAAAAGCTGTAGCACAACGTTGTGCGCAAGTCAGCGGCAGATTACATGTCTAGTTCTGTATAGTTCGAGTCAGATTTTCATGTTTTCTGAAAGTTCACTATCAATGTATTGGGAAGCGTTATGTGTATTTATGAAAAAATATTTTTTTATTGAAATTCGTAATTTTTAGGTAAAAAGGGGTGCTAAAAATCAGATTCGGACACCTGTGACTGAACCTTCAATTTGTTTATTTTATTGTTTTAATGTTTGCATTGCATTTAGCATTTCACAAGGTCCATTAATGATAAAAATTCTATTAATTATAAAAATTGGAAGATTCTTTGAAGTCAGAAAACTTCTGAACTTTTAAAATTATTTCACACCACAACCCGGTTCAGTTTCTACCCACGACAAATGATACCACCTTAAGTGGAGAATAAAAATCCCTGTTCTTCTGACTCCATTGACCAGTTGCCATTTCAGCCAATCAGATGCTTGAAACTGGTTTCAACCTCAGTTTCATAACCTTCAACCCATAACTTTATGTTTAGTTCGATGTTATAATGGTAAATCTATTACGATACCCGTACAGAGGTAAATAACCTCAAAATATATTTTTTTCTATTAAAAATTCCATGTAGGACAACGACTTTTTGCCGTTATTGTTTATTTTTTAACGTTTATCTACATTGCATCAAACAGCTAGTTATGTGTGTCATTTTTAAGCTAGAATACAATTAGAATGACGATTTGTAATAAAATACGATCTTAGATGGGAAATTCGATTTGGGATGATGAACTTGCACCGATCAGTGTCATCTACAGTTAACCATATAACCTTTAAAGAACATATCGGTGTACGTAGACCGTGCTTCGTTCATTGAACCTTAAACGTTCAGCTTTATTCCCATTCATATGTTTTAAAGGTAAAAGGTAAAGGTAAGGGTTTATAGTCTGTAAGTACTGAACGTTTTCAACCGACTTTCACATTTACCCCCCGATCACTGGATATAAGTCGTCCGATAACAGTCGGCGCCGTAGGCAGCCACGGAACATTGGCTTATATTCCTCACAGGTACCCATTTATGCACCTGGGTGGAGAGGAGCAATGCAGGCTTAATTTCTTGCTCAAGGAAATTAGCGGCCTGAGCGAGGCTCGAACCCGGGACCCCTCGATCCCTAAGCGAGCGCTCTACCACTGGACCACCGCTGCCTATATGTTTTATTTAAAGTCCAACGGCGCAATAACAGTGTAGTTTTGTTAACTGCACCTTTTGGTTAAAAGTAAGGTCTTAAAACACGATTTTCGTGGATTCGGGAACAAAAATGCTCTAAAAAGTAGATTTTTGTTTGATTGTTTTTCATTTTCTGAAAAATTGAAAAAAAATGTATGTTTGACAAATAACGGTCAAGAAATTCAATTAACACCAGTGAAAAGAATAATCTATTGCTCTTGATGTTACTAAAGGAATACTTACCGAGGCAGTCATTTTGAAAGGGATTACTGCCACATCAATTCTTGTGCACAAGTTAAAATACTCATTAAAAAAACAACAACAACAATATATTATATCATTAACTTTTTTTCATGAAAAGGTATTTGAACTTCACTTTAAATGAGGTTAGAAGTTTTTCCTGTGGATTGCTATTGGAAATTCTTTAAAAAAAGTTACTAAGAATTATAAGACAGAAATCGTTTTATGCACTAAAATTGATATTACAGGTCACGTAAAAAATGTCACCAGCTAACAGTTCTTCCTTCTGGACTAGGTCTTGCAGTAGATTCAGTTCTGGAACTAGGCTAACCATGGCGATTCAAAACAATGAATACGGGCTTGGATTGTTAAGGTTTTAGAACTGTAATATGCAATTTTGCAGATTGGGATTTTGTTGTTTTCATTTCCAAGTACATCCATTTAGACATCTAAACATGAGTTTTAACAAACATTTACCGTGCGTAACTCGAGAAATATAGTATTTTAGAAGGGGACCATTTTTTTCGGATAATGGGCTGTAAAATCAAACATACTAGAAGCTAAATTCATCTCTATTTCTTTGAAACCTTGTAAAATTTTGTAAAATAAAGGCTAGTTGTTTACGGACATCATATCTGTACAGGAAAAAACAAGCATTATGTTTAGAATTTATTTCTAACACTTTATAAATTGACTTTTTTAAAGTGTACCCCATCTTCGGAAATGCACATTTTTCCGATCTGCAAAAATGCAAAAGTTTTTATCTGTAATTTTTGTGCATGTTTAATGCAGTAAAATAATTGTGTTATACATTAAAATTATCTGCAATGTGTATAGAATCAAATAATTAAAATAAAAGAGCACCTCACCGTCTTCGTTTTCATTTTATTAGCCTACAAAATAGGTACATATGGCCCAGACCAAACGGTTAAAAAACACAAAAACCAAAGGGCTTGGTTTACGAATGGTGATTTTTTCATACCCCCTCATTTTTTTTTGAAAAACAAGAAATACGCAAGCAATCAGCTATGCTGGTTAGAATTTAACCTCAAAAAAGTAATTTTGGCAACCGTAACCATAGCAACCAAAGCATTCTTTTAAAGGAAAAAATCATCGTGCAAACACATAAAATTAGTTTTATAAGACAAGTATCACAAAATTACTGTTCAATTATAGAAACAATAAAATAGCAACATTTTCCTAAATGAAAGTACAGATTCCATAATCATTTTAGTTTCATATCGTGATTCTGTTGCTGTATTATAAAAGTCAGTATTTTGTAATAATATCATTACAATATTTCAGTTTTCATGGCTACTAAATGAAGATGAAGAATAATAACAATTATTTCCGAATTTTAAACCTATTGATTATACAATTTTCTCCAAAATTTTCCTCACAATAATTTAAAAAAAAAGAAGAAAAAGGGGGAAAAAGGTTCCTCTCCCGAGGATTGAACAGGGGCCGTCAAAATAAAGTGTCCTGAGCGTTACCACTACGCCACGGAGGATTGATCAAACGGTAGTTAATTTCATATAACCTCTATTCGTTACTGAGTGTTGTTCGTCTATAGACTTATTTTGAGTATTTGTTATGAAAATATTTGTTTACGTTACATCAATTTTATATCCGCACTTTGTTATTATTTGATTTAGTTATCAATGACGTCATAATCGCGGAAAACACCTAAAGAGTAGATTCCTTTTACGAAAAATAGTATCAACCGGAAACGTGCGAATCGGCGTTCGGAAAAAACGAATTAGTGACAGCATAAGTCGATGTTTGGCGGAAATATACAGTTCTAAAACCTTAAGGATTTAGGACCATCATTGACATATTTCATATCTTGACACTGGATGGTAGGAAATCAATGTACCTTTAAAGTGTTAAAGACATACAAAATATAAGATGATTCACCGAGAAATTTTTCAAGACATTTTTATTTAACGGGAGATAATAGGTGTTAACATTTACATTAAAGCCTATGGAAAATATCGATTTTTTGCTATTACTTTAAAAATATTTATTTTTTCAAGAAAGTCTCTTGGTAGAAAACTTAACAAACAGAGTTTGTGTACTATTTTAATAAGAAATCAGATATTTACCGTAGAAAAATGGAGAAATTAACATTTTTGTGTTTCCAAGGGAGATAACTCAAGACAACAATGTCAACAAGGGCAGATAATCACAAAACATTATCGCTCAACTGTTATTATCTGTAACTTGCCTATTGTCTTTTTTAAAGACATGTAATAACTAAATAACTTACATAATTATGGTTACTGTTTGGTTTTAATATGCTAATGATGGGTCTAAGACCTTAACCAGACTCGATGACAGAAATATACATTTATACTGTGGTATCAATATATTTTGAGCGCGTTTAAATTTCGTGTATTTCATGTTAGGGTAAATGCACGAAATTAAACACCAGCGAAATCACACCATGTAATAATACGTTTTAAAAATCGCTTGCGCGAATTTATTTGTCACGCGAATATATCATTTGCGGCTTGTGCGCGCAAATTCGTCCTCGCCGCGAAATTAACTGATACAACATAGAAGATGATCTAGCACAGGAATTAATTCAGAAACGATGAGATGCTAGATGGCCTCGCCAGAGTTTTAGCCTCTGATTTATATGCTCATCTTCCCCACTTGCCTCGTAGGAATCTTGACATCATTCGAGGAAGATAGAGATGCTAAATTGTCCCGCACTTGCTATATCCCGACAAATGTATCAGCAAGTATGCTTTATTGTCACTGATTATAGTAAAGGAATCATGCCGATAAGATTAAGATGCCAGCAGAACTTGTAGCACAGGAATCATGAGATGTTTAATTTTCTCACAGATGTTGAAGCATCTCGCATATGTTATGGCATTGAATCATGTTAGGAACTTGAGATGGTGAATTGTTATAGCATATCTGCACAAATACCTTACATATGTTATGGCATAGAATCATGTTAGAGACGGTGGCATGGTGAATTGTTATAGCAAATATGCACAATACCTCACAGATGTTAAAACATAGAATAATGTTAGGACGGTGAGATGGTGAATTGTTTTATTCACAAATACCTCACATATGTTATGGCATAGAATCATTTAAGGAACGGCGAGATGGTGAATTGTTTTATTCTCAAATGCCTCACAGATGTTATGGCATAGAATCATGTAAGGAACGGCGAGATGGTTAATTGTTTTATTCACAAATACCTCACAGATGTTATGGCATAGAATCATGTTAGGAACGGCGAGATGGTGAATTGTTTTATTCACAAATACCTCACAGATGTTATGGCATAGAATCATGTTAGGAACGGCGAGATGGTGAATAGACCCTTTCAGCTGATTAAGAGGGTCAAAAGATTAACCTCAGACAAACATTTACTGAATATGCTGTGTTTCTATACAAAACAATGGCAAAGTGCTCTTTCTTATTGCAAATAAAAATTAACTGAAGATGATATTTTTGGAGCAAAATTTCAATTTGAAATAATTGAAGATCATTATGTTTATCAGCTAAAACATGGTTAGAGTGGAGATGGCTAAAAACAAGCCTTTTTACGATGTTTAATTTCGGACATTCTCTCGTATGGGGCTGTTTTTTAAAAGATTTTCTTGCAACCTTGAAAGGAAAGCATACTTCTTTTTACAATTTATGTCAAATTTAGGACCAGTGTTAGTAAGCTCCAAATAGGCACAAAGTCAGATCGAGGTCTACACGTTTACTGTTTAATTAATAAGCAAATGGTTTTTTGCGAACAATTTTTTAAACATGGAAATGACTGACATGAATTTAGAGGTTAAGGGTTAATATCATAACCTTACATTCATAATTATGACATTTCAATAAAGAAAACTGAAATTCATTAAGAAACTCGCTGCTTTGAAAAAATATTTTAAGAGATAAGGCACATCTGTTCTGCAGTATCTCCAGATGAAAATGGATCAGGGTGCTCATTAGTCGGGCCCTGCCCTCCCACAAAGAGTAGACTGCAAATGTATGTGCTTCTTTTCACACCCGAGGGTTCCTGCAATGTGTTAACGTTGGTTGCACATAACTCGATCCACCTTTGACATTTTTAAGGCTGGGTTATTGGCTTGGGAAACGGGATGAAAAAAAGCTCCTTTCATTTCATCTTGTTTTTTTTTCACCGTAACAGGAGTCACTTCTACATTCACCCCAACAACAATGTTTATTCCCTTCACTTTTCTGCTTAATATTGAATTTATTTTCCTTGTTTTTCAAAGCAAAGTTTTGCAACTGACCAGCATCTGCAGCCATTTTCAATAGACAGACAACGAATGTAAACACTGACCAATGTCTGACATACGGGCAACTTAGATTGAAGTCACTGATAAGGATTACCTGTTGTGCTAAAATAGCCTGTCTGAAGAACGCCATTGTTTTATTCACAAATACCTCACAGATGTTATGGCATAGAATCATGTTAGGAACGGCGAGATGGTGAATTGTTTTATTCACAAATACCTCACAGATGTTATGGCATAGACTCATGTAAGGAACGGCGAGATGGTGAATTGTTTTATTCACAAATACCTCAGAGATGTTATGGCATAGAATCATGTAAGGAACGGCGAGATGGTGAATTGTTTTATTCACAAATACCTCAGAGATGTTAAGGCAAAGAATCATGTTAGGAACGGCGAGATGGTGAATTGTTTTATTCACAAATACCTCACAGATGTTATGGCATAGAATCATGTTAGGAACTTGAGATGGTGAATTGTTTTATTCACAAATACCTCAGAGATGTTATGGCATAGAATCATGTAAGGAACGGCGAGATGGTGAATTGTTTTATTCACAAATACCTCACAGATGTTATGGCATAGAATCATGTTAGGAACGGCGAGATGGTTAATTGTTTTATTCACAAATACCTCACAGATGTTATGGCATAGAATCCTGTTAGGAACGGCGACATGGTGAATTGTTTTATTCACAAATACCTCACAGATGTTATGGCATAGAATCATGTAAGGAACGGCGAGATGGTGAATTGTTTTATTCACAAATACCTCAGAGATGTTATGGCATAGAATCATGTAAGGAACGGCGAGATGGTGAATTGTTTTATTCACAAATACCTCACAGATGTTATGGCATAGAATCATGTTAGGAACGGCGAGATGGTGAATTGTTTTATTCACAAATACCTCAGAGATGTTAAGGCAAAGAATCATGTTAGGAACGGCCAGATGGTGAATTGTTTTATTCACAAATACCTCACAGATGTTAAGGCAAAGAATCATGTAAGGAACGGCGAGATGGTGAATTGTTTTATTCACAAATACCTCAGAGATGTTAAGGTAAAGAATCATGTTAGGAACGGAGAGATGGTGAATTGTTTTATTCACAAATACCTCAGAGATGTTAAGGCAAAGAATCATGTTAGGAACGGGGCTAAGCTGAATTGCCTCAAAGATCTTTTTGCATTCTGTCGTTATTGAGATTTTGATAATTTTCTTTTTATCGATGAACGTGCTGGGGAGGAGTGTAGTAGAGTCTAAGCCTTTTATTTGCCTCACAAAGTTATTGCATGAAAATACATTAAAGGGGTTTTAATGTATGGAGGAAGTGAACACAGGCTATATAATCAACACCTTAAATGCTTACATAAGCACGCTATACAATGGCCCATTTTTAAGAAGGCGTAATATGAGATAAAAGTGTGACTAAAATCAAGTGGATATTTTTGTTTCAGTGAAATATCGATATTATTGTACACCAGATGGCTTAGGTTTTCGGTGAAAAATAAAAATAAAATTAAATATTTAACTTAAACAAACACATTTTCTTTTTAGTTTATGTTTTCTTGCCCAACAAAGAAGAATCGAAAAGAGAAGCAGTTTTCCAAAAAAAACCCAGTGAAAATGAATATGGAATTCCGCAAATTCAAATTTTATTTCATTAAGAAAACTTAAAAATTCACTGGAAAACACAAATAAAAGCCAATTTCTTCGAACAGAACAGAACAGAATTTTATTTAGACCGGTACAATGTACATTGTCTTCTTAACCACACAAACAATATATGTACACATGATGTAAACACAGAAATACAAAAAAAATGGATTAAACACAGGTTAATCAAATACATCTAAATGGACTTATTCAAATAAGGTGAAAATGAACAAACATTCTTACAGTTACAATTCGATATTCAAAATTGTTCGTCTTAAACACAATGGAATAGTGCCTCCTTGTACACTGTGCGTATGATAATATTATCCGTATCAACAACTTTTAACCAATATTTTATAATTCTTACAAATCTATGCACATAAAGAGGATATCTACCCAGCTCTCCATACTCGCTGGCTGTGCATGTATTTTTTCTAACATTTAACAGTCGTTTACAAAATTTTTAATGTATTCTTTCAATTTCTTTCGACTTGGTGTATCCCCATACTTCGCAAGCATAATAAAGAATGGGAGCAACAAACGCATCAAAAAGTTGACAAAGAGTTTTTGGTTTCAGATCTTTACATTTGTATAATAATACATTCAGAGCTTTAAGAGCTTTACCAACCAAATGTTCTTGGTTTAAAGCATAATTACCAGTATAATTGAATACAGTCCCCAAGTAATTAAAATCATTCACAACCTCATTATTTTGGCCGTTATAGGTCCACATTTCCGTTTTCAAAAGCCCACCCCTTTTACGAGAGACCATGATTTTAGTTTTAATTGTATTAACTGATCAACCCCAATTATAACAATATTTTAAAAGTCTGCCTAATGGTTTTGAATGCCATGTCATCTGCAAATAACAACAATAAAAGAACAATATCATCAATTTGTAATCCAGAATCTATGTCATTTTGTAGATATAACTCTTCAACAAGAGAAAAAAGCAAAGGGGACATAACTTACCCTTGACGGAGGCCGACTGCATATTCGAAAAAATCAGAATAAGTCGAACATGATTTAACTTTTTGTACATAATACGAATTATTTTAAGTATTTGCCTTGAATACCGCATTTATACAATTTTAACCACAAAGCATTTCTATAAATAGAATCAAAACACTTCATCATATCGACGTACACAACATATAGTCTTTTATTGTCATTAAGATACTTCTGCACTAACGACATTAAGATAAAAATAGCATCAATGGTGGGTTGCCCTTTCCGAAATCCGAACTGAGCATCCGAAATAGTGTTATTTTATCACAAAATGTCTCTAATCGTTTATTTATGACGGTAGTAAAAAGTTTACAAGAGTTATCCACCTATAATTATTAACATCTTGTTTATTTCCCTTCTTATACAATGGTATTATAACACCTTCTAACCACTTTTTGGGGAAATACCCGGAATTCAGTATACCGTTAAATATATCCCACAAATGAAAAGGGGGCAGTAAACGGTTTTTCTGATATATCGCAAAACCGAAGAATCACTGTCGACACGACAAGTCCACTTGCTCCCTACTAGCACATACCTGAACCCACACTTGTTTTTATGCCCCTTGAGAATTGCAAGTTAAACTAAAGGCAGAGCCAGAAATTTTATTAGTTTCGCATTTCCAAGCACCTGCCTCACGCTGAAAGTGTCAAGGTCAAAAAGAGCATGACAGGCAATTTTTGAGGATCCTTGCTACACATGTGAAACTGCAAATATAGCATCTAAAATATTTTAAAGTACAACGAAGCTTACAGTTTGCCCACTTACCTCTTATCTTCAAATTTGACCAGGGCCAATTCTCATCTATGATTACAAACTCTTTACTGCCTCAAATATATCAAAGGTTTGTATGAAGGGGGCAGTAAACTGTTTTCTTATATCGCAAAACCGAAGAATCCCTGCCGACACGACAAGTCCACTTGCTCCCTACTAGCGCATACCTGAAACAGAAAGGGCACATAACTGACATTACAATGACATTCAGTTGATGAAAACAAAGCAAAATTATTTTCAAAACATATCAGTTGAATTTTAAGCACCATTAACTTTGAAATTCTGGTCGCGAAAACTGGTCGGCCGACGAGGCAAAATTTCAAACATTCATCTGTTCACAGCTTTCTTATTGCGAACAACCAAAATAAATGCTTGCCACTCACACATGGTAAAATCCCTACTGTTTCATTAAATCATACTCAAAATATACCATGACCATCAAGATTTTGCACTACTCACACTTGTTTGTATGCCCCTTGAGAATTGCAAGTTAAACTGAAGTCAGAGCCAGAAATGTATTAGTTTCGCATTTCCAAGCACCTGCCTCACACTGAAAGTGTCAAGGTCAAAAAGAGCATGTCAGGCAATTTTTGGGGATCCTAGCTACACATGTGAAACTGCAAATATAGCATCTAAAAATATTTTAAAGTGTCATGAAGCTTACAGTTTGCCCACTTACCTCTTATCTTCATATTTGACCAGGGCCAATTCGCATCTATGGCTACAAACACTTTACTGCTAACGCTGAAAAATATTCTTTAAGGGATTGCCACACTCCTCCCAACTTTGTTCATCGATAAAAAGAAAATTATCAAAATCTCAATAATGGCAAAATGCCGTTCAATAAAACTTTGCAGAATTGAATGTTACTAATGAATCTTTATTTTGCATACAGTAGGACTTGTTAGAAAAGTAAAGAAAAAAAGCTTGACCTAAAAATTCCTTAAAATTCTATTTACATAAATTCACAATAACTAAACGATACAAAACATAATTTTAAATTCCCACATGTGCGCAATGATACTGACAAGAAAATGTTGTGTACTTTGTAAAAAAAATTCAACTACTAAAAGAGAAATCAGTGATTGTCATCGGTTTACGCGACCAGGAAGCGAACAGAAAATTGAAGGTCAAACACACTTTTACTAATATCTCCTAAAGTTTACATATGTAAGTCACGAGGACACAATAAATTGTTGTCAGTATCATATTACTCATGTGGGCATTTAAAATGATGTTTTGTTTTGTTTAGTTTTTGTGAATTTATGTAAATAGAAATTTAGGGAATTTTTAGATCTTGGTAATTTCCCTGACTTTTCTAACGTGTCTTACCATCTGCAAAATAAAGATACATTAATAACATACATTTGTGCAAAGTTTTGTTTAACGGCATTTTGCCGTTATTGAGATTTTGATAATTTTCTTTTTATTGATGAACAAAGTTGGGAGGAGTGTGGCAATCCCTTAAAGGCTTCCATCGGAATACTATACGCTGTTGTTTTGGGCATTGTTTTAAAATATTTCCAAAAATCTCTAGGTTTACGTTTTTTTAGAAGTTCGATTTCCTGCATTTTTAATCTATAGGAGAGTTGTTCGGAAAGTTTTGAGACACGGCCAATATTTAACGTTGGAGAAGATAAAATCAAACAAAAGTTTATCTGTATTACTTTAGTACCTCATCTATTATGGTGTAAAATTTCATTACAATAGCTTCGTGTATACGAATCCTACAAAACGTTAGGAACGGACACTACCAGTGACCCGGCAGACGCAACGACCTCGCCCGACGTTGTCGTTATTTTCAGAGTTTAAAGTCACTGTAGAAAAGTCAACTTCTACTCATTTTCAAAGTATCTACCTTCACAACGTACACATTTCTCTTGCCGAAACCCGTGACATTGAAAGTGTATCAGTTAACATTTTATTAGGAGTGGTCGTACCTACATCGCAAACTTCTGCAACTTCTCTTACTGTTATGCGACGGTCGCAAAAAAGCGAGTTTTTGGCAATTTTCAGTTTATCGTCGATGGCGGACGGGCGACCGCTCCTTTCCTTGTCTTTTGTTGACTTTCTGCCATCCCGATACTCCTTATGCCATCTAAACATCAATGGCCGACTAACAGTGCGTGTTTGCCTGTTCTAGAAGTTGCTTGGTTTTTGTTGGCGTTTTCCCAAAATTAACGCAAACTTAATAAAAACACGCTGTTCTTCTTTTGACGGTGTTTCCATAGTCGCTGTCTTGTCGCGCAGGTGTTACTATAACGATCTGAGATAACGGCTTAAACAACTTGCGGCTATGACGTACCGAAGTCAGAAGTAACGGCATAAAAATTTCGCGACGTATGGCGCAATTTTTAGGGGCTCTTTTCATTCAGAAAGAAAAATTATAACAAGAAAATACGCCGTGTGCCAGGATGCGTGGACAGTTGTTGCTATGGAAACGACTATATGCATAATAAGAGCGTTACCACGTTTTAAAGTACTTACTCGGATAAATTACATATTAAACTATAATTGTCTTAAATATTCTGCGCAGCAATATTTAGTTACTGAGCAAATCATACTGTCTCAAAACTTTCCGAACAACCCTCGTATGCAGCATTTTTCTTCCTACGGATAATACTTTTATGCACACTTTTATGTTCTACCAATAAAGCTCTGTTTACGTGAGATTTGTCACTGTTAAACAAACGTTACGAATTTAAATATATATTATAAGCTTCATTACATTCAGCGTCGAACCAATCGTTCTTTTTTAAACACGATTCAGAATAAAGTACGGTTTATTATTAAAACGGTGACACTTTGAAAACAAAGGGTCAGCGACGGAGCGTAAAACATTAGAAAATTCGTTAACAGCGTTATTTACAGACTGTCTACTATAAGTGTCAATATTATTAACAATGCTATTTTATCGCGGTAAATTTCCAATGATGCCTGAGCGAAACTGATCTCTATAATCGTCATTCCATAGTATCTTAACTGACCAATCACTCAACAGAATTTCGGGACAACTCTTTTATGATCAATCTACTTCTTTTCAATGCATCGCTTCGTGTCCAAACCGGGACGCCCGGGGACTGTATACTGGGATACTGTGAACTAGACGTATCTTCCCGGTTTATCCCGGTCCACTGGCCCGGCTACAAATTACCGGTACGCACCGGGGCATACACCGGGATAGTGTAAACTAGGCTTTAATGTGTTATATTGAAGGACTAGATTGTGTTGGAACTGTCTGAGACAGAAGTCAAATTTCTACGCTCCAAACGACCACAGCAAGGACAATGTTACATTTTTCTAAACTAACAACGGCACAATAAATACAACTAGTCATAAACAATAAAAATCTTTTTATTTCATTTTTATAACCAAATCACAAAACTGATTAAATAAAAACAAAGAAAATTAACAAAAAATAAAGTAACACTTGTATTGCGTGTATATTTCAGCTAGATGTCCAGGATTTGCGTTAAGGGTCAGATGTAAAATATCCAGAATAGGAGGTTCTTTAGGGGCCGCATTGGACTAGTTCCATGACAATTTCCGATTTTCTGGCCAAAGTCTCCACAAAAATTAAATTTAATGGCTACCCAAGAAGGGGGTTCGAGGAATCCCATTCAACCCCCTTTTGATCTGCCCATGTTAACGTTGATTATGCTAGTGTTTAGAGTGATGTAAAAATGATAATGATAAGTAAGGGTCTAGAATATAATGTAACAATGATCATGTAATAGTGACACCATGCATAATAATCTCTCTTTTTTCTATAACACATATCTATCAGGAATAACATTAGGTCCGGCACGAACCGTATGCCGTTCCGTAATCCGTACTCCAAATATCGATAGACACCGTCACTGATACCGGCCAGACGAGCTGGACCATAATTGTATTAACTTATGCCCATTAAACCGAAATTAATAATAATGTAAATAAATAAAATTTCAATGATTGACAACGTAATAAATGTACAATATATTAGGAACATATGTCTATTATTATAAAATAAAATGAGCCTTTAACTTTTTACAAGTTCTTTAACTAAAACTATACATGTTAATGTAACAAGTTGACCTGGGCCAGAGATAACAAAAACTGACAATGTATACCCGTATCAGATCTGAAGCATCGGATTGGCTGAAATGGGGACAAGACTCCATGTCAGCAAATCAGATGCTTGAGATTGGAGACTGGTCTCTAATCTCAATTTTATTATCTTCGGCCCTGATCGCCAGTGACGCCGCTTACGTCGAAGCGACGAAACATTTATTAGGTAGTGGCGCCTGTTTTGCGAGATGCATCTAAGCATAAAATATAAAAAGAAAATTGATATGAATAAATAATTATAAGCAAGAAAGTACGTTCCATATATAAACCACAGTAATTTTTTAGTAATGCTAAAAATGTCATGGAAAATTAGAAACAACTAAATCACCGGTGCAAGGATTCGCTGTTGTGTACTAAGACAAAAATCCATCACGAGTTGTCGTGAACATAATTATTTTCAATGTCGTAAACTTTTGCAGTTTAATTGATGATTATATATTTAATTGAAAAATGGAAAATACTTATTTGCTTACAAAACACAATGTTTATATGCTATGTTATTCTGCAAATTTTAACATAATAAAACAATTGTATACATGTACTACACTTATTGCCGTATTTCACATCAACACATTCAGATATGCCGGTTACTGAAGGAATCGCCGTTTCATTATTTATAGATAGTGTCGAACATCATCGGATCTCTTTCGTCTTCCAGCTGCGTTGACGGGGCATTCTGAAAACAATATGATAAAACACAGCTGAAGACATAACAAAATTAATTTAGTTAAAGTGATCTGGCTCCCTGGAACCAGACTTATATATTTGTTTAAGGATCTTGCATAAGTGTAATCGATTGATAACATTTATACTATAAAATATATAAAGATATTGAACCATTAAAAATTCACTGTAGTACTAGCAATAAAAAAAATCAACATTAAAAGGGATATCATATTTGGATGAAATGACATTTTAAAAAAGGTCTAATACAAAAATGCATTGCTACATAACTTATTGATCTTTTCTCGATTTTATCTGAATATCTTGTTCTATGATCGTTAAAAAAACGTACGTCAACGTCGAACAACGCTTTAACAACGTTGCAAACATTCTGATTTTTCATTACTAACATGTGGCTGTTATACTCTTTATGGTATAGTCTGTGACTAGGAAAGTAATAATGGATGTAACTTACGTTGTGGAGCGTCATATGTGAAGTGCCATCTGATATCGTCCAGCTTTGGCATGCCATTTTGACAAAGGTCTTCCACTATCAGGTGCCATGGGAGCCGCTGTGGTCCTGACGGGCTGTATATGCTCATACGAAGACCCGTTCTGTAAACGGAATAATGCGAGGTTTCAGATACAGTACGAAAACGTGCATGTTTCTGGCAAATACCAATAAGATGTAGAACATTTCGATGCCGTTAAGTGCAAAAGCTGTACAAATAAAATCCTTCTTATTTCAAACATGCAATTTCCAATGCATTAAACGTATGTAACCTTTAACGCGGAACCAAACTCCTCACAGTGGTTACTCCTCCAAACAGAATTTATTTTTATTTTTACTCGAAATTAATTTTTATTTGAGCGGGCATTCTTTACTTTTATATACCGTTCGAACGTTAACAAAAAATTATTTTTTTGCATAATATTATTTCATATATAATAAAATGTCACGTGATCACTTGTGATGTTACTGTAAGGGGAAAAAACTGCTGTGAGGTGACTGACATGGTACCCAGCATACCTGCAGTATTTGGGATTTCTGCTACTGGGAGTCAGCTCATTTTCCGGACAGTACCAGTTGATCAGATATCTCTCTGGACATGACGAAAACGAGGTGCCAATAAACCATTGCGCTGAAAACAAAATTTTATTAAGCTGCTACAGTTATACATTAAAAGTTATCGCATACTTTGGCAGTAATTGATTTATGTTTCACATTTCCGTTGACATGACTAAAATTCAATAATTTACTAAACGAATGCGGAAGTTTCCGCTTTCACGAGGTTATGAATTCAACCGTTTGCATGACACAAACGAAGTTGGCAAGTTCAATCATTGAACAGTGTTGATTCACACGAATTATTTTAGAAAGAAAGTTTCTGCCTTATCAATAGATTACGCAATTTACATTTTTCTTGAAACAAAACAATCCTAAAATGGACATATAAATATGCAAACGGTGCTCATGTACAATTAATAATATGTGAAATCGAAAACTACCGCAATCGCCTTTATTAACAACATGCTACCCTGTCTATAATTACGCTTATTGGAAGAGTTTGGCCAATCAACGAATACTGAATGTAAAAAAAGAATTTTGTAAAATAAGCATTTATGTGCACGAATTTGCTTATGAGGCTTTAAAATGATGTCATACTGAAATCACACCCACGTTTACATCATGTCGAAAACGTTGCCCAACTCTACGCATGCCTATGTTGACTGTCAATTTTCTGTTTATATTAAAATGTACCACTCTCCCAAGCTAAAAACTTTTGAAAAGAATATTAAGTGATAGGTCAGTATAAATAGGATTTATTTAGGTTACAACTGTCAAAATTAGAAAGTTTTGGAATTAGGGGGTATTAATCGCAAATTTATTTGATGAGTTTGATACTTTAGAGTAGTTATTTACTTACAAAACACGTTCTAGCCAGATATACCCATCAGAATTTTCAAAAACTGCCGTACTTAACTAAAATCACAGTTTGCAGCCAGTTCTTTTGTCACCAGTGTTTTTGTAAATATATGCAAATCAGGTGCGCAGAGTTGGGCAATGCGCAGACTTATCTGATAAGTAGACCCTGTTTGAATGGTACTCAAAGCTTTTGTACAACAGAAACTAGGGTATTTAGCGGGTTGAAGGTTAAATACCTGTTGGGTACACAGAGAGAAAACGAAACTTAATGTAACCACCCTCCTGGGTCTCGAACTCGATTAACCCAGCCTCACATCTTGTTTCCCAAGGCAACCTGGTGAAAAACAGACATCTGCACATTAGATATTAACATTTATTATACATTTTGCACAGCATATATTTACATATGTCATTGCATATACAAACGATGTCAAAATATGTCATGTTTCAACCGGTGTATTGACATAATTCATGCATTTAAATGGGTTGAAGGTTATAAAGCTGAGATTGGTCGCCATTTCAGCCAATCAGATGCTTGAGATTTGAGACTGGTTTCCATGCTCAGTTTTATAACCTTGGCCACTGATATCAACATTTGTCATGTATGGATACTGATATTATATTTTTATATATTTACACGAGATATAAACATAAATATTGTGTGATCATGAGATATAAGAGTAATGTATCATGTATCTAAACGAGATAGCAACATAAATATTGTATGTTCATGATATATACGTGACACAATTCATGTATAAACACGAGATATCAACATTAAAAGTGTATGTTCATGATATATAATTGACATTTATCATGTATGTACACAAGATATCAACATAGCCAATGTATTTTAATGAGATATAACTGACATCAACCATGTATGTACGGTACACGAGATATCAACATAAATGACGGATATTGTTGAGATGTAAGTGACATGTAGCATTTATGTACAGGAGATATCAACATAAATAAATTGTTTTAATGAGATATATGTTCACCGAATACAACATCCTTAGAAATTATTAACAGGGGTCAAATGAACCCTGGTTTTTAAAAGCCATTAAACCCCCTGAATTTAAGGCAACAATATTTACCATCCATCATAATTGTTGGTAAAGTTTCCAGGGAATAACGTTAAAGGTGTCACGAGGTTCCACGTGATCCTAACCTTGCGGAGGATCGGCAAGCCGAACTGCACCGTGTCGGTCGGGTCCAAACTGTAAATCTCATAGTAAGGCTTGGATTGTTGATTGCCCTCCATGACCTGCAATATTATTATACATTTGTATTTGTAACAGTGTGATTCCTGTATGTTCATATGTGTTTGTGTTCTTTGATTTGATCTCCTTATCGGTTTTAATTACCAGCCACAACAGTCGTTTTGTGCTTTGTGGTAGCCGTAATAAAGTCACCCTGTACTTGTAGAAATAACAAAGTCAAAGTATGTTTTTTTTCATGAACAGCACATTGTAAGTTCTTTAAATGAAAAAAGATTTACTGCGTTACGTCAATAGGAAGTGACGGTTCATTATTCTCATTTTCAAATTTGATCATGCTATTCATTCCCGTGTATTTTGTTATTGTGTTTTATCGACATATCTGTAAACTATTTTTCAATATTGTTTTAACAACGTGGGCCCATTAGACAGACCTTCCTTCCACAGTGACATTTGTTAAAATGACAAATAAAAAATCAACTAAACATCCTGTTTATTAAAGTCAATCTAGTACAGCTAGTTCACGTGAAGTTCCTCCGTGACGCAAATGTGACCGTTTAAATGTCAACTGATCGGTAATTGATGACGACCGGAAACCGTTCTTTATTCTCGGTAAAAATGGTACCAAAATACGACGACGTTAAAAAGAATATTGTCTAAATTTACAATTAATGACAACTTGATGCTATAATAAAGCCATTTGAATGTCTTTTTTTCTAAAGTATTTTTCGTTGAGTTCGGTCATTATTTACTAATTTAAATAGCACAGTTGATTATTGATATCTAGACAGTCATGTGATAACAATGTTTTTACTGAAGATATTTATCTTCCCAATATTCGAGTCCATGGAGTCTCTTGGGCGATTTAGATCACGCGACTGTCTTGTTATGACGAACTGTACCCTATCAAAATAGCTACTCAGATTCTGCTACAGTACGTCACTGATGGTCAATAACTTAACATTAGCCTGTAAATACTCATGATTTATCGGGGTGAATGAACTTTTTAATAGAGTGGAATAATTTAACAACCACATAAATAGCCGCTTATAAGACATACCCGGAAATAGATAAATGTCAAAATAATTAGCTGAATACACGTATACACTCGACTAAAGCGGAAAGAGTTTCGTACTTTGGTCCCCGTCGATTTTCTAAGTATTTAGGGTACCCGTGAATAAAATGCATTAAAATTATTGTTAAGAAGAATTTCGGGGTGATGTATTTCAATGACAAATGCTTTCCCGTTGCTTGGGAAATAAGGGAGGACAAAATAGTATTAGCATGAAAGGGGTTGAAATTCATTGCAGGAAATATTTGCAGGTTTTCAAATGTTAGGATTTCGGCCAAATTTGCATTGGAAAATCGGGACTTTGTGTGACTTTAAATGCCTGTATAAATCATGAATAATTTGTTCTATAGAACAGGTGATTGTGGTTTGAATAAAGCTACACCCCTGCAACACTGAAAGTACAACAACAAAATTTTAGCTGTATGAAGTTTTCTTTTTTTAGCTTTAGTCAAAGTTTGCTAGCTCGGGGTCCCAGACTCTGGAGGCAGAATCGGAAACTGTCCCCTGCGTCCTTACGATATCAATGGAAGAACATCCATTCATTACAGGGGCATCATTTTTTTGCATTTTTTTCCTTGTAAATACGTAATATTTTTAAATTTCTGAAATGAGCGTGAGTGTTCGCTTGAACGCTGATCTATTTTTATATTCAAAGATTCAAGTTTATTTGCAAATCGGCAAATTACTGGTTAAGGATATTTACAAAAAATTTACAAAAAATGGCAAAATCTAAAAGATACACAAATAAACAAAATTTATTCACAGTACGGGTTTTCTGTCCATGCACTCATTAATTTTCCGGAGCCCCTAAAATGTCAAAATTATATCGTTTTGACGAATTATTATTTCGGTTTTACGAAATATTGTTTCGAAATTATATTTTGTAAATAATAATAAAACGTTAATACGAAATAATATTACACATCATGATATATGGGATGGAAATGTAATTTTTTATAAGCGGATCAATTCCGCTCTATGTCTAAAAGCCGGATACCGAGACATGTGAATTTGACCCATTCATTAGCTGATCTGCTTCTGAGAAACATATATGAAAAGTCTTTTAATCTTTGTTACTTTTCTTTCGTATATCAGAATACTTAGCATTATAAAGTTGATCAAATTAATCTTTCTTCTATATAACTGACGAGGAAAAGTTGCCAAGATTTAAAGACTTACACTTTATGTGTTTCTCAGAAACCGATCAACTATGAGTAGATAACTTTCCGTATGTCCCTGTATCCGACTGTTAGACAGATCTCTATAAATTGAGTTGCCCCACTTATTATTTACATTTTCATCACATATGTTATAGTATTTCCGGCTCGCCCACGGGCGGCCGGATATACGGCAGGAATTTACTATGAAACAGCGAAGAAAACCAAGTTAAGCCGTTTGAACGGAAGTCGGTGGTTCTCGCTTTCTCTATTGATTCTTTCATGGATGAAGGAAATCAGTGTGGAAATACCCCTTTTCAATCCTTTAATATCATTGGATTATAAAATAGCAGCTAATCAAAATCGTTGTTTCAAAAGCAACTAGGCAAAAATCGGAGTTTCCTTGGCCTTGGTCATCTTGACGCTTAGACTTGTAGTCGCTCTCTGTGCCGCGCTAAAGTACGGAGTACGAACGTTTCCTGAGGTATTCGTCTCTAGAATATTTCGACCCATGTTTTATATAGACTCACGCATATAAGAAGACGACATTCGATTAAATTATAAACGTGCCGTCAATAAGTTTTAAGAAAATTAAGATCTAGTAAGATATCTTAAATGATGAAGTGGTATCTGAGTTTAAAACATCTATTATGTCTATTTCTTTTCATTCAATTTTTGCAATGTTGTAAGGGTTTCCTCGGTTTGTGTATGGAAGTAAATTCTATTAAAGGCCCATGGGTGTAAGTAATACATCATATGTGGCTCTCAAGTTGTATGCTACTGTTTAACAACATCAGCCCAATCACATTTTGTGCGATGTGATAATTATAAATCGATATTGTCTCAATGGAACTCTAAACGAAGAAATTCCACTGAAATGTGATTCCGGGTCTCGTGATGTCCCGGGTCATATAATACTAGAAAGAATCAACATAGTATAAGAGCTTTTTAGTTATTATTATTATTACTATTATTATTATTATTATTATTATTATTATTATTATTATTATTATTATTATAATTAATACTTTGTATGTGTATTTGTATTTTTTCAGTTTTCAGTTTAAACTGCTGAAGTATTGTAAAAACTGTTAGATTTCACTTTTTGTATCCACATTGACAGGTCTATTTAAACTCTTTTTTTTCAATGTTTTTCGGTCATTGGCTTTCTTAACTTTATAATGTCATTACAAGTCAATGTTCTCTGTCTTTCACAACACATATCATATTAGATTTTAATATAAAGCATCCGATTTTAATTATACTTTAACTTAATACTCTAATTTAACTTTCTGCCTGACCTATCGGAGCCCGATATTCTAAAGTAAAATATTTTGGCAATCCAAAATTCTCTATTTGTTTTTGCATGCAAAAATTTCAAAGCTTCAACATAAAGCCTCATCCACTTCGATGTAATATGCTATACGAGCCATCTACTAGCTTTTTTAAAAGCTATCCCTGTTCGTATTTAAGTAGTATTACTATTTACAAACTTTTTTTTCGTTTCTACAAAAAAGTAAATTAATGACGGGGTTTACACTGGTTTATTGTCAGCATAAATTGCCGGGTATTGTGATCACCCACCGTGTTTCGAAGGTCTTCGAATCGCAGGGAATATGGTGGATATCTACCCCCATTGTCTCCCGAGTCTGCTTGCGCGTTACATTTGTCAAGTTCTCCACGTGATGACTGCACCAACAAGAGGCATGCTGAAAAACATGAATAACAATATCCTGACTTTATAAAAGTTGCTTAGGAACATCACGGTTTTAAATATTTCTTCTACATATACACCAATCGAAAAAAAGTTCATTAAACTTCTAAACGCTTGCAATCTTTGGATCAGGAGTCGGACGCTTTATTCCTGTAGTAAGGCTGCAAGGGTGTTCGTGGACCTGGTTGAAATGTAAGGCGGCGTGTCATTTCCTAACGTTCTATATTATAGCTTTCAAAATATTCGTCTACAGTGTCATATAGTGTTTTACTGTTATCCATGAGTACATGCAGTTAAATCCTATTACTTACCGTACGGAGGAAATATAAGGCCTATGACTTTTATATTTAAAATAATGCATTAATGTTATATCTACAAAATTGGTGAACGTGAAGCATATAATGCACGAGATTGGTTAGCTTGTGTTAAGTAAAAGTCCAATAAGGAAATTTGAAAGAATAAAAGTGATGCTTAAGTTTTAACTTATTTCATAGAATATGACATGTGCATCAGAAATTATTAAATCTGGCGAACAAAGGTTCGGTCCTGGGAATTGGAGTTTGTACTTAATGTCAATTAGGAGGATATGTATGTGTGTTTCTTTTATAAGTATTTGACAGTTATATTTATATCCTATACCATTAATGATTTGAGCTGGTCAGTATTGAAATATTGGTCACTGTCCTCAAGTTGAATGGCCGGTACCTTTGGACAAGGTCAGTGTGCGGTTTGACCGTTAATGTTTATTTAAACAATTTATCGCGCATCTCGGTTGTGGTCACCCTACGATAGCACAGCTCATTTAACCAACCTTCAATGTAAACTGAACTTTTTATAGTTTAAAAGTTCATTGCCTTTACTAAAGGACCTCAAGCACAGATTAAGCAAAGTATACTTTCATAATCTTTAGTGGTCTTGTTAAGGTTTAATACCACGATGAATCAAATAAAAAATGTATCATACATTCAATCAACTTATATCTCGTTTCTTGAGGGATGGTTCAAATCGAGAGTATAAACCGCCAAAATATAAAAGTTTTAAGTAATGTTACGTAGTGCGTAGAAATTTCTTAGTGTTTTGAAATTTCCAGCCGAGGCTCAAACTTTGTCGATTGATCCGACTGATAGCGGATACGGTTTCGAAAGACAGGCCCCGTCTTTGTAATGCGAGTCAAAATTGACCATACATAAAGTCAGTACTGTTATCTTTTAATAATCGGTAACCGATGTCATATAATGAAGACACGTTTAACAGGGTTTCTTCGCGCCACCTGTCGGCTATCACAGTCAGTAGCGTGTGCGGTTTTGCCAGACTAGGCGCTATCGCCGTACTGGACGGGTTCGATTCGCAGTATGGTCAATATTATTTGTTATACCCACCTTTTTCGAAAGAATACAAATATGGGTTATAAATAGAAGGAGCAATAATGATGTCTGCTTGATTTTGTGTATGAAAACGAAGCTGTAATGCACTGTACTAATGAGGGGCAGGAAAGGCCAACGTCCGATATGAGGGCAATCGTTGCTATAACTGACCGAACATCCTAATGAGTGACTCGGTCAGTCAAATAGCTAAACGAACTCAAACAATGACCGCGAACTCATAATCTTTTAGTTTGAGCGCAGTGCCCAAGGTTATAAAACTGAGCATGGAAACCAGTCTCAAATCTCAAGCATCTGATTGGCTGAAATGGCGACCAGTCGCCATTTCAGCCAATCAGATGCTTGAGATTTGAGACTGGTTTCCAATCTCAGTTTTATAACCTTCAGCGCTGATACTACTGATTCGTCCAAACAGAGCATTTCACATACAAGATTTTATTCAAACGAATTTTTATATTATCCCCACCCCAAAATCCCTACAGCAGGGGAGGAAAAAATTGTTGCTATAAAATTGTTACAAGAAGCACAACTCTGCCCTAATGACAAAACATTCCTGACTTATCGGGTGTATACATTACCAAAATACAAGTTATACCGTTTTGTGTATGTTCAGTATACTATTTCACAATGAAATATAAGATTTCAATTCCGAAGAACTTGCGCAAAACTGTTTTATTTTCTTATTAACCACAAATTAATAAATGTCTAACCTTAATGATTTCTTTAGTACATTAATAAAAAGTTGGTTAATTGTTTATCAAACCACGCAATTCATAACTATAAAATATTACGGTCTAACAAATCTCTCAACAGAAAACTGTATTTTGTTTTAAATTTTCATCATTAATTATTGCGTATTCGTGCAAGAAAGTTGGAAATTATCATGTTACTACAAGTGTCCCATAGAAAACCCTTTGTATTTTGGGTTATTTTGATTTGTAGAGATGAACAACATTATGTTTACAATTTGATTTGGTACTAGTTGAAACAGTAATGCATTTGTCGAAATGATGAGCGCATTATCTAATTTATTCATATTGTTAGCCACAAATACTGTTTTATTCATTCATTTCGGAGCTCCCACCCTATAACAAAAGTATTGAGATTAAGATGATCTATAGATATCCGACATTGTAATGTTTATAAACTCCAAAACAGTTTGCATTATCAATAAAGCGGTTGCATTTCGCTCATACAGTTGCAAAATATATCCCGAGTTAAAATACCGAAACCAAGGACGGTGAAATTATAGTCTTTTTACCCTTAGTTTATGTAGGGCACTAACGTCTTAAATTTCAAATAATTGTATAATGACGTTGCTATTTCAATCCTCGTCGAAAGGTAAACGACCTTACAATGTTGTATTTTATGTTCTTATTTAAAGTAAAGTGAAAATTAAATGCAGGCTTTTATAATGAAATGTTGCATAAAAGTCACTGACTTCCATGGATGGTTACAGGTCTTAACGTTATAAAACCAGTCGCCATTTCAGCCAATCAGATGCTTGAGATTTGAGACTGGTTTCCATGCTCAGTTTTATAACCTTGCCACAGGTCTTCAATGTCAATGTTTATGTTTGTCCGAAATCACTTAATATTATTCAGTAATTCAGTAATTGACCGTAATTTATGAGATGGGGCTTCGTATACTGATAACTATCCAATATTTTAGAAAATACCTATATCTATCCTGTACATTTTTGTAATTACTTAAAAATCACATATGTTTGCAATGGCATAAGATTTAATGACTGTTAATTAGATTAATTGATTGACGGATTTTTCCGTTGCAGTCTTTCAGCGATAGCCCGAATTATACGATTTGACACATAGCGGGTTTCACCCATAACGTAACGGAGTATACGCTTTTCAACGGGCATTTTGAAAAAATGCGCAGATTTACCTTACGAGGTTTAAAATCTTGAAACAAAAAAGCATACGAATTTGTACGTTACGGGTTTCCGACAAGAAATCATTTTTGGCTTTTGAGAGCTCAACATTTTGCACGTTCTAAAACATTATGGTCGTCCGTCCGGAAAACAGGGTCGGTCGCGGAAAGGATATGCGGTATTACACTGAACCACACCCCAAACCGCTTCAAGACGCTCAACGAAGCTTCACCCTGTCTCTGAAATCTCACCATAGACACTTGCTAAGGCAATTTAGGAATTATTTAACACAGTTTCCAGAGTTAATGTTATCACAGTAATGGTATACGAAAGTTTATTGTTATAGTAATTCTTACATTGTAACAATACATTGCCAATAACTATATTTTAGAATGAATGTTTCTGAAGTAATTTTCGGGTTTTCTTATAGTGTGTTGCTAGGTAATCATAAAAAATAAAAGATTCTGAAATGATATTGTTCTTTATTTAAAGCGTTACGGGGCGATGGTGTGTGTGTGTGTGGGGGGGGGGGGGGAGGGGGTGGATGGGGCGTATCTGGGTTGTGGAGAAGTATTTTGTAAGTTTTTCTGAAGCGCCATACAGCGGATCAGTGAAGGGTTTTGTTACAGCGGATCAGCATAGGATTTTCTTTTAGCGGATCAGCATAGGATTTTCTGACAGAGGATTAGTAAAGGGTTTTCTTACAGTGGATCAGCATAGGATTTTCTTTTAGCGGATCAGCATAGGATTTTCTGACAGAGGATTAGTGGGCAGGGTACAGTTTCGCACTTTGGTCCCGGTCGATTTTTTAAATATTTGGGGAACCCTGGAATTTAATGCATTAAAATCATTTTTTAAATTTAAAATGTGAGATTCTTTTTGTATTATGTATAGTTTGTGTAATAAGAAATATGATAATGGTGGCTCAAATGCATGGATGGTAGCTTTGTAGGTTCTGAGTTGAATAGTAACCGGATGAAAACACAGTCTGCTCGGCTGAATCTGAGAATAATTTGACGGTGAGGTATTTCAATGACAAATGCTGAAAAATCAAGCTGGATGGGGGACACTTTGCATCTGCTTTCCATCTGCTTGGGGAATATGGCACAGATAAAATATTAACATGAAACGGGTTTTATTTCAAAAGTACCTTCAGGAAATATTTTGCAGGTTTTCAAATAATAATGTAGAATTTTAGCCAAATTGCACTTGAAAAACAGGGGTAGGGATGAGCTTACATGTCTTATTAAATCCTGAAGGATAATTACTGTAGACCAGTTGTGTGCTGTTTGCATGAAGCAACACCCCTCAAACACAGAAAATACAATAACACAATTTTAGCAGTTCAAAATTGGTATTTTCAGTAAAAAAAAGAGTGTGCACGCAGTCCAAGACTCCGAAAGCCGCCTCGGAAACTGTACCCTGCGCCCTTATCATAGGATTTTCTTACAGCGGATCAGAATAGGATTTTCTGACAGAGGATCAGCATAGGATTTTCTGACAGAGGAGTAGCATACGATTTTCTTAGAGCTGATCAGCATAGGAATTTCTGACAGCGGATCAGCATAGGATTTTTTCTAACAGCGGATCAGCATAGGATTTTCTGACAGCGGATCAGCATAGGATTTTCTGACAGAGGATTAGCATACGATTTTCTTAGAGCTGATCAGCATAGGATTTTCTTACAGCGGATCAGCATAGGATTTTCTTACAGCGGATCAGAATAGGATTTTCTGACAGCGGATCAGCATAGGATTTTCTGACAGCGGATCAGCATAGGATTTTCTTACAACGGATCAGCATAGGATTTTCTTACAGCGGATCAGCACAGGATTTTCTGACAGACGATTAGCATAGGATTTTCTTACAGAGGATCAGCATACTATTTTCTTACAGCGTATCAGCGTAGGATTTTCCTTCAGTGGATCAGCATAGGATTTTCCTACAGTGGATCAGCATAGGATTTCCTTACAGCGGATCGGCATAGGAATTTCTTACAGCGGATCAGCATAGGTCTTACAGCGGATCAGCACAGGATTTTCTTACAGAGGATCAGCATAGGTCTTACAGCGGATCAGCATAGGATTTTCTTACTGCGGATTAGCATAGGATTTTCTTACAGCGGATCAGCATAGGATTTTCCTACAGTGGATCAGCATAGGATTTTTCTACAGCGAATCAGCATAGGATTTTCTTACAGCGGATCAGCATAGGCATTTCTTACAGCGGATCGGCATAGGAATTTCTTACAGCGGAACAGCATAGGATTTTCTTACAGCGGATCAGCATGGGATTTACTAAGAGCGGATCAGCCTAGGATTTTCTTACGGCGGATCAGCCTAGGATTTTCTTACAGCGGATCAGCCTAGGATTTTTTTACAGCGGATCAGCATGGGATTTTCCTACAGCGGATCAGCATAGGATTTTCTTACAACGAATCAGCATAGGTCTTACAGCGGATCAGCCTAGGATTTTCTTACAGCGGATCAGCCTAGGATTTTCCTACAGCGGATCAGGATTTTTTAATGTTTGGGGTGTCCTGCAGGCTGTTCGGTTGGTTAAAGGGGCCTAATAAAAACATTTGAAAAAAAGCAACAAATATTTGTTAAATAGTTTTTTATTGATTAAATATTTTAATTGAACGATTATTTTATTGAATAAATATTTTTAACTGAACACATATTTCTTTTTCTTTAATAGACATACATTTTTAATGAATGCATACTAATTTTAGAAATATTTACAAGTTTTCATAATGTGTTTTTTCCAACTATTTATGACAGAGATATTGTATTCCTACGTGATCTGATCATGTTTCTGTAGTACAATGAAACATTCAAATGTGATAGCTTTTGGTACGAAATATTTACGCGGATAAAAACACATTAAACTTATTTGTCATAAGTATACATGTACTGGAACCCGGTCTTCGATCGCATTTGAAACCATAGTCTGATCAACAAAAACAACATAGTATTCTAGTAAATTTACGTCGCTCTTTCTTGACATCGAGAATTTTTTCACCAAAGGGGTGGATTCACAAAGGCTCAAAAGTGACCTAATATTATCTAAAAATTTTATATTGCATTAAAACCAATGTTTGGTGTTTATAATCTATAATGATTGTTTTCTTGGACAGATAAGAAGTGAAAAAAAACTGTAACCAAAATGAAAAATTAGGTATGTCAAACGTGTTAAAAATGTGAAAATGTTGCAAAATATTCATTTTCAGTTAAATGTTCAACTTATTTGGTGATTTTCATATTGGACACAGGCCTCGACCAAAAAAATAATGAATTTTATTTGTATTAACGCACGCATGTTGAATTCATGGTCAAAATTTGATTTGGTCAAGAAGTGTTTCAATATTGAAATCCTTTAAATCTGCTCTGAAAGTGAACAAAAATATGAAGTTTTGTATATTTTCCTCATTTTAAGCAATCAATTTTGATGGCCCGTTATCCAACTGTTTAACAGTCGTTGATATAAAAACTATAAGATATCGAAAGAATAAACTTTCATGTATTCAAAGGCATTAAAATTTCAGATATATAACATAACTTAGAATTTTTTTATATTTTATAACAATATTAGGCCTTTGTGAACCTGCTTCTTTCCTGTTTGCAAAAATAGTTGTGTAAAAACGAACTTTCCGTAGTATGACGGGCTGAATTTAAATTGCATATCCTGGATGCCAGTGCAAAAAAAAAAGAATTAAATAAATTGAAAAGTATGTAGTTGAACTGATACGTCAAAATATGTAGAAAAACGCTTTTAAGCATCTGCCAGGCGTAATAGCGGATAAAAATTTGATTTCTTTATTAATCAAGTTCTGAATCCGGTAAAAATTTGATTGTTTTTATTAATCAAGTTCTGAATCCGGTAAAAAAAATTGATTGTTTTTATTAATCAAGTTATGAATCCGGTAAAAATTTGATTTCTTTATTAATCAAGTTCTGAATCCGGTCTTCCGGTATACAATTTGTATCCTTACTTTCTTTTTCAATTCTCGAGTTCTCGAACACTGGTCGAATGTTCTCGACGAGATTCGACTTTGATACGTTTATATCAATTGCTCTTGCTTTAAACTGTCGCATTCTACCACATGTCTTTCTGTGAAATGTCGTATTCTATCGAGTGCCTTTCCACGAATTGTCGTGCGCCGGCGGAAAAAAAAACACCAGGCGAAGCCAAAATATAACAACACGACAACAACAACAAAACAAACAAAAATCAACAAACAAATAATTTATTATATAACAATCTGAAGCTTGTCCACTGCATCATATATCACGTAAGAAATTCTGTTCGTTAAAATACTACATTTAAAACAGTCGAACCTCGCTATTAAGTACACCCTAGGGACTGAGCAATAGCGGTCTTAATAGTTAGGTGGTCTGTATTTCGGGACGGAATATACTGCACATCTGTGAAATGAGATATTGACGGGTTGGTCTTCATACAGGGTTTGTCTTAATTTCAGATTGGTCTCTATGAGGTAATTTTCTTATCGAATTCTCTTAACTAAATATAACCTCGTTGTAAGGGAAGTAATGAGAATAGGAAAATTAAAACAGTTAACATTTAAAAGATCATATTCACTTTCGATAGCATATTTTAATAGCGAATTCTTTGTGTTCTCTGAAAATGGCGTGGATGTACGTCGTTCAAAAAATTCGCTAGATGCCTTTCTGGTAAAATTAGTATTGGTAAAATTATATTTTTACAAAACTTCATTGGTCGAAAAAGCTAGGAGAAAAGCAATTTTAGACAGCGAACGCCGAAAACGCTATTTTATACAATTAATATGGCATGTTTTTGCAAGACGAATGTTTGTTATTTTGTCTTTTCTTTTGGTATTTTTTCCTAATTATGATTGTTCACGTGGTGTTTTTCTTCATTATTTCGTCTTTTCGCGTGACGTTATGGCATCAATTAGCCAAAAAAAAAGGCGTAGATACTCGTAGTATAGTAGAAAGAAGAAGCGATGCATTTTTAAATATAGGATTTTCATAAAAATGAACAATGTGAGGTGATTTCTAGATTTTAGCAATGTAGACAATGGTACTTAAAAAGAATTTCTTTAAATTTGCTTAAACACATTATGGAGTTAGAGTTTTATGTTATTATAACCAAAAAATATCAACATTTGAAAATTGAAAAAACAACAACAAAAAACATAAGAATAAATATTACACCGACGTTTGAACAGTTGTAAATAAAAGCAAACATAATCAACAAAGATCTACTTCCTTAAAATGATTATAAACAAAGTTTAAGCAAACTATTTCGCTGTTTCAATTTAACTTAATAATCGGTGTTAACTTAATGGGATTAACACGAAAAAAACACAACAACCCAAGAACCCCAAAACAAACAACAAATTAAGAAATGAAATATTTTAAGAAATTAAAGATGATCGCAAAGTTTGGCTGCACATATGTAATATTTTTTCTTATCCAAACGTTTAAAATGCGATGATATCTAACATTAGTAAAGCAATTTACTTGCATATGTAAATATGATTAGTTTACATGCAGATGTGATATGATTTCTAAACATTTAATTCAATTGTAAAAAAGACTTTCTGAAAATAGGCAGATAAATATACACTTACCTATTAGTACTGCGAAGGCCATATTCCTAGAGTTAAAACAGACCTAAGTTCACCCGAGCAGCCTTTTATATAGTTACGCATGAGGCATTATCATTTAACTGCTTTTGGAAATGTGTCACAAATGAACCGGGTCACATTTTAAATTTGTGTTATGTTAAATACATGAAGATCCAATCAGAAACTATCATAAATAGATAACTACGGAAAATCCAGCCCACATTTCTGCCATAATCAATCTTTGCAGAGCACTTATAACTGCGAACGTGCATTATTTACGTTAAGTTATTTTAACGCTGATTAGAGGCGGTGAATATGTTAAATCATTTCTTCTCTATCTCGACATGTCTTAAACTTTTGTAACGTAACAGAAGATAGAAATCGGTTATTGAGAGATAACCGTGTGAACACTTTTAAAACGTGCATTGTTATTCTTTTCTTCCATCTTCTGATATATAACTCTCTCTCCCTCTCTCTCTCTCTCCCTCTCTCTCTCTCGGGTCGCCATTACATTCAGATGCTTGAGATTTGAGACTGGTTTCAAATCTTAGTTTTATAATCTTCAGCACTGATTCCAGTTTCACGATGACAATCTTAGACCAAATAACGCCTTCTTTGTTCCCGGTGCCCATTGAAAACAAACCAATATTCATTATATTGCAATGGCTCGAAACTTAAGCTCGAGCCCGCCACGCATCCGGGGCACACGACCATGGCTTTTATTCTGCTCGTTGCAATACAGGGGCTCTTATATCGTGGTTAGATACGTTACACGTATGTGTAACGTTTTGAACGACCCGTGGCGTTTGGGTTTCAGCCATTTATGAGGCCGGAAACTCCTGGTATTAGCTCGGGATGTTATTTGTCACGAACCCTCTTAAACTGAGAGATATCTTATGATCAAGCAAATAGTTTTCTCCGGAGGCTATATGTAGCGTTTTGACCGACCTTTGGCATCTTGATTTCAATCACTTCTGTAGCCGGAAACTCCGGGCGCGACCTTTAGAGGTCATTTGCCACGAACCCTCTTAGTTTAAGATATCAGAGCATTGAGCCAAGATTTACTCCGAAGCCCCTATATATGGACTATATATAAGGTTGTTTTTGTTTAGCTCATAGCCTGTTTTCCGACGTTGTTCCAGCAACTTGCGAGGCATGGGTGGATTGGCGGGTGGGTTTGGGTGAGTGGGTGGGTGGGTCGATCGGTATTTCCATTGTGGTCCTTAAGATCTAGTAGTGTGTGTCAAAGGAAGACAATATAAATAAATAATTACAGTAGTATTTTTAAAATGAAAGACATAAGAATAAAAGACATATAATATTTTGCAAATAAATAATAATAATTTAGCTACACTTAAGCTAATTAATTAAACTAATTGCCTCACTAGATTTACGTACACTTATGCATCAGTAAAAATATATAAATTTCAACATCTTAAAACAATTGATTTTCCATAAGAGAACAAAGAACATCATAAAATATCATCATTTAATTTAAACTGAAACAATCTATCCAAGTGACATTTTCTTAAAAAGGTATACAATTGTCTTAACATTTCTAGTTAAGAAAAACTATTACAATAAATCATACACATTTCTGAGGTTTCATCCTCAGCGGTCGATGAGAGTCTACTTTTAAGTTGCGCCCGTACAAGTCAGTACTTTACCTTTTGTTATGTTTGCAAGAGTGACTTCCCCTAAATTCACTTTTACCATTTGTACTTATTCAGGTCAACCAAGCGTAAACAAATATTTTAATGTAATATTTGCTTGTATAAGACCCTAAGTATTTCAATAAGCAAGCGAATTTGTTTACATGGTACGTGATAATATCTTTTGTTGAAATTTCTGATCAATATATGTTGAATATTGCGATTGAATTCGTAAAGTTTACATGGCAACGCTATAGGGGTGGGGTAAACATACAAAGCTTATTTTCGTTTGCATAGAATGTGAACGCCGTCAAATTATAAGTGCTGTTTTGTGTTTTCATCAACTTAAGATATATTTGTTTATAGTAATAAGAATAAAAAGGTGTGGCAAATCTATCGCTAATGTGTAATTGTTTATGGAAATGTCACCTCGCCTGTGCATGGTTGAGGAGGCCTGTCAGTAGCAAAGCTAAAAGTAAAGGAGAATGCACTTTCTTCTCATCCATCATAGTTTAAAGAGCAACTTAAAAAGTAAAGTTCTTACCAATTCCCAAAAAATTGAAAATAACATTATGATTGGCATGAATAAACCCCAGATCTATATATGGTCCACTAACAAGTTTTTGTGGTTTAACATTTTTGGTGGTATTTTATATGATCACTGTTTACATCAAATCGTGTCCAGACGTACCAGTTGTTTTGATGTGTACTTTGACAGATGAAACATATTCACAAAACATGCAATCGAAATAGGTGAAATATGCCCAAATAGTATAAAAACAAGTGGAAGTTACTTCAAAATACAAATAACAATGTTTATCTTTATAATTGAAATTCAGAAACTTCATTCTTGAAAGCTCTTCTAAAATGAGCTCTCAGGAAGGCTTTATTCACTTTTATACAGGATGTAAGATCATCACATATTAGATGGTTTTTTAAAGTATTAAACAAATGCATGTTCAATATTTGCAATCCTTTCTGGGGATTGTATGGAGATTTTCAGAGTGCTTGGCAAAGTTGCCAATCCTTTCTATATTAACACATTCTATAAATATCAACTGTAGACAATAAGTTAGTTTTTTGTTGACATCACATTATGCTCATATATCATAAAATTCTACAACTTTCAATTTCAAATAGATATTGACCACGCGGCAACCTCTAAACACCAGTTGCACTGCCACACTCCACATTTTTGTCATGCGATGACTGTTAGAACTACCTCTCCAATCAAAAGACTCTGTATTTTTCTTCCAAATAGAGTTTGCTGTCAATCAAATTTTTGTTGCTGTGGGTTCATTCCCATTGCAGATGTTCAAACAAGAACGAAAGGTGTGACTTTTAGTAAAGCAACCTGAAAGTGTGATTAACAAAGAACAACATTCTGTCAATTATACTTCCCCCACTACTTCTGCATGAAAACATCAGTCGCCCTTCATTGTGTTCAATGTTTTTGTTGCAAGCTAAAATCTAACTGAAATCCAAATTTGTAGTCGATGTAAAGAGAACTCAGAATGTCAGATAAAAATTAACAAGTATGCAGCTTTTTCTATGGAGAAATGAACTGGCTTTAATAAAAAAACAATTGGCCATAATTATGTTGCTTATAATATTGCAACATCATACTTGGCTTAACCCTTCACTGGTAACCAGGGATTTCAATAGCAATTGTTAAGAATTTTCAAGATGTCATATTTAGATTGTCTTGAGTCGTATCTTGTTTTCAGTAAACTTAAACACTTACAAAATTGCTTTAACTTCATTTCAATTTACTTTCATAGGTTTGATAATCATCTTATTTATATTTAAAATGCAAGAGACACAATATATATCTTTATTCTTGCAAACTTTGACTACTTTTTCTAAATTACTCTGCATCAAAATGACCCCAAGATCACAATTATGAGGGATCAAAAGTGGAAAAATTCAAATTTGCTAACATCAAAAATGCAAGAATCTGCATCTATTGAAATCACTGTGGTTTTATCATGTATGCAACCATTGTAGCAGATCCAGATCAGGTGGCAGTTCTATGGATCTAACAATGATCACTTCTTCACCAGAGATAACCTAATGAATCTAAAAGCCATGTAGATCCTGATCAGATGGCATTGATGTGCATGCTGAACTGGATCAACACTGATTGCCTGTTGGATAAAAGTCATGTATATGGAGTAAAGAATCTCAGTTTTATAATCCATGCAGTCTAAGTCATGATCTACACTGTTCCATTCTTGATCAGAAATAATCTAATGGATCTAATAGTAAACAGTGTAGATCCTGATCAAACTGCATTGATGTTCAGGCTGATCTGGATCTACACTGGTCACTCATGGAAATATTCTCTGAGTTTAAGGGTTAAATTGTTATAAACTTTCATTGAAGGAAAATGTGGGGAAAACACTGCAGTACCTTTTCATATTAACATAAATTTTTTAATCATAATCTTTTTTTCTTTCTTTTCAGTTAAGGTGGCACTTAGAAAACAGTTTGCATGTTCCACTTCAAATGACCAACAATACAACAATTTTAAAAAGAACATATTGCTAGCAATGTAAGAATGTTTACTGAGCAACAGCAATGTGTTAAAAGACTGAATGTTATATAGGGACAAAGTCTGACAAACACGTAGAGCACTCATGCATGATGTACATGTGCTAGTGATACAGGACGGGGCCATGCAGTCGATGGGTGGTAAATCCGGCAAGGAGGCAATGTCGCTGACCTGTCAGGAGTGTCAGAAGTCTTTCACTCGACCCTGGCTCCTCAAAAACCATCAGCGAGTGCATACAGGTAATTGCTTATCCCTTTATTCCATATATTCTGGTTTTATTGCATGTGTGAACAGAGTAGATCCTGATCAGCCACCACATCTGTGTGGTCTGATCAGGTTGTACACTGTGTCTTGTGATACCAAATGAACTTAAAAGGGACTATGTTTAACCTGATCAGACAGTTTGGATTTGCTGGCTGACCTGGATCTACACTATTCATCCATGGATAACAGCCATAACTTGTGGATAAAAGGGTTATCCTTTACATAAAATAAGTTATAGTGTCATAGTGTGAACATCACAAGTCATTTATTTTGTCAAATATATATTTTATTCAAATAAACCCTTTCCTCCATATTCCATGTATATGCTCTAATGGCATGGCAAACATTGTAGATCCAGATCAGCCGACACATCCATAAGTTAATGAATCTAAAAGCAATGACATGAATCCTGAGCATACTGCACCAAACAACTTAACATTTTACACCATGGGATATGGTTGTTATCCATAGGCATACAGTGTAGATTCAGATCAGCCAGCAAACCAGGCTGTATATTAGGAACTACACCAGTTGCATTTTGATTCCTCAGGTTATTTGTGACAAAGATGCAAATAATGTAGAGTCTGATCAGATGGCATGTATGTAAGCACATGCGATAAAACCCAAATACATCTATGAAATAAAGGGTTAAACATATTTATAATTTTTGCTCTGAGAATTGAAGAAACAGTTGTTTTTCTTAAGAAACTTTATGTGCAGAACACTGGTGGACCTATTTCTTGTATTCAGAGTTGAAACCAGATTTTCTAGCATAAATTTTGTTATAGGTTCTGAAAATGTTGGCAGTTGGAGACCTTAACTCTTTGTGTTCCAACATCTAAAATTTATTATGGATGCAAATATTTTAAAATTAATTGGCAGAATTACACACTTCTTGTTGTCAAGCCTGCTTGAGGATAGCTCGACTTAATAGTTGTTACAATGGTGGTTTGTGGTGTATGTGCGTATGTTAATGTGTTTGCGCATTAGTTAGTTTTGTCTGGCCCATAACTTTAACAAGCTTTGACAATCTTCTTTGTATTTGGCATGAATGTTAACCTCAGTGAGACAGAGCCTAGCTCACAAACCCCAGGTTCCTATCTCAAAGGACAATGTCACAGTTAGGGGTTAAGGGTTATGTGGATGCTTTTCGGGGCCCATAATTTTAACATGCATTGAGCAATCTTCTTTTAATTTGGCACTAATGTTGACCTCAAAGAGTGTCATGTGCAAACCCCATGTTCCCATCTCAAAGGTCAAGGTCACATGGGTCAAAGGTAGTGCTGTTCATGTATCTAGTGATGGGTTATTAAAAAAATTCCAGTCTGTGTATGAACGAAAAATAAAGTTTTGTTTGACCAGACTATTAACCCATTGCTAATTGTAATGGCTTTTATGGCCTGGGTGGACAGTGTAGATCTACAGTGAAACCTGCCATAGCAGCCACCTGCGAATAGCAACTGCCTGTCTTAAACAGTCAGTTTGAATATGACATAAACTGACATTTTGTTCTAATTTTTTACTGTCTTTAACAGCCACCTGTCTTAAGCAGCCACTTTTTGTCACTCCCTTGAGTGGCTGCTAAAGACAGGTTTGACTGTATATCGGCTGGCACATTGGCATGGATATGCCATCTGATCAGGATCTGTACTGTTTTTTTTTTTTAATTCATTAGGTTGTTCCTGACCAAGAAGTGTACAGTGTAGTTCCTGATGAGACTGCATGGATGTGCTGGCTTATCTGGATCAACACTTGTTGCACATGTGATAAAAAGTGTATATATGATGTAAAGGTTAATGCTCTTAGGCATGAAGTACAATTTTTTTGCACTATGGATTCACTTTTTGTTCATAGGTTCATCACCATTATAAATTAAAATGAAACCTTTTACAATGTACTTTCAGCCTGTAACTGTAATGCATGAAGATCTGATATTGTTAAATATATTGGGTATTTAACAGTCATAAAAGATCTTTTTGGATATTATGAATGTCACAAATGTTCACTCTCAAATGGAAAACCAAAATTAGGAGACTGCCTCATCTCTTGTTAAGAATTTATGAGAAATATATCTTGTTTTATTGCGATGTATGAGAAGAATTGCACTAGTTTTGAATAGATTTTTTTACCAAGATGCAAACAGTGTAGAATCAGAATCATCAGACAGTGCAGATCTGCTGACTGATCAGGATCTACACTGATTGCCCATGTGTTTAAAGATGTATCCATGGAGATGATGGTAAAACATTGAATTTAAGTAAGGTTCTCACCTTTCTGTCACTGTCCCGGTTTATGTCCCGGTGCATCCTGGTAATGTTTAGCCCTTGGACCGTGATGAACCAGGATGAACCAGGCAGAATCTGGAAGCGTAGTTCACATTTCCCCGGTATACAGCCCTGGTGGATCCTGGTTTGGACACTAACATAAAATCATAATGTAAATATTGCTTCTGAAGTTGAATCGGCTTCAACCAGCTTGCACCTTAGCCATATTGTGGTTCCACTGTTACTTTACCTGCATTCACCGGCTGCTACCGTGACAAACCTTAGTTCGACCGGCACAAGTCAGGGCTACATCGGCTCTCCTCTGTGAAACACCATGGTCAAACCTGGAAGTAACCATATCTCCACCTTGGACACAGCCAATTTGTATTAAAATTTTTAACACCAACAGGGCCACATCCCGGTGAATGCCGTTTTAACATGGATTATCCCGATTCAGTGTGGTTCTTCCCTGCATCACTATGGTTGTGGTCCTGGTTGGCCCTGCTGTCCAGAATGTGATGCACTGGGGCTGTATACTGGGGCAGTGTGAAGTAGGCTTAAGAATCTCTTGGGATTGGTCTTAATTTACATAAAAGTTTTCTCTAAACATGATCAAGTTGCAGTTGAAAATTTAAATAAAATCAATTTAGTAACAGTATTTATTTAAAAAAATGCACAGTTGACAGTTTATTTAATAAAGAAATTCACTCTGGCCTTTTGCAGGGGAGCGTCCATACAAGTGTGGGTATTGTGATAAAGCATTTGCAGACAAGAGCAATCTGCGTCAGCATCAGAAGATTCATACAACCACGGAGAAGCTGTTTCAGTGTGGAATATGCTGTCGAACATTCGCTCAGCGAAGATACCTCATGAAACATAAAACAGAAATCCATCGTGACATATCAGGTTTCTGTGAGACAAGTGAGATCGAGACAGAATCAAAAGTAAAGGAGTATATTAAAATATCACAACCTTCAGCAACACCTCCGGTGCAGAAAGTGAAGACTTACACTGCCGCGCCAGTAGAAAGTTCAACACAGACTTCAGCGCAGAATGTAGCCGAACTGCCCGATAGGTCAGCTGATCACCAGTATATGACAAGAAAGAAGACTCGGCAGAAGCCTGAAGTTGACCCCGTACCGCCTCCTAAAGGGTCTGAGGAACAGAAGGAGAAACAATATAGGTAGGTATTTACATGGAATAGGAATACTTGATCATAGTGCAGTTATATGATTGAATTGATATTGTATTTCTTTCGTAAGGGTATGAAAAATATTTGGTTTAAAGTGTGTTAACCCTTCAGGCTTCATGCTTACTTTAAACAAAACAAATGTTTTTCATATCCTGACGAATGTGATGAATATCAATTCAATTCTTATATTACACCATTTACTGTTCTTAGTTCTTACCAAACTACATTATGGCTTTTGAATAGCTGTTGAAACATCCCCATTGATGACAAAGTAAAAGATAGCATGTGTTTTCCAAGCAACTCATGGTTAAAGATTGTGCACAGTCCAATAATTTGTGTCTGGCTTTTATTTTAGCCTGGCAGACCAAATCCTTCCAATGCCAAATGGAAACAGTCTCAAGAAAGACTTTTAAGTAGTGTAGTGCAATATGAGAGTAAATATAACAGTCATACAAACATTTTCACATTTGACCAGCCATGTCAGTCAAATATTTATGTAGCAAGTCTATTTGAACCAGTTTTTAGCTTGACTATTCAAAGAAAAGGGAAGCTATTCTTATCACCCCATTGTAGTTGTCCCCATCTGTTTAACAAAATTTGCACTTTGTTTAAAACTTTGAAACTCGGAATATATATTCACTATCATCATTTACACAATTACTAACTATTACTAACTATTAAATGTTTTCAAGTTATGCCCCTTTTCACTTTTCTTTTGCATTAACCAAAATATGAACTTGCTCCATAACTTTGAAACTACTCGACTGTTGTTATATATTTGAGAAATTATGACGCTTTTTCACATAGATTTAGTGTTAAAGATTGAACATAACTTTGAAACTACCACAGATAACTTCAAACTTGAAATACATTTTCACCATCATGAACTAATATTACTTTCACCATAATATTCTAAAGCTATGCCCCTTTTTCATTTAAATTTTGTATTAAACTTTTTAGTCAACTGGTCCATCACTTTCACACTTTATCAGTGATTGATATGAAACTAAAAATGAATGTACCCAGTTATTAACACAGTATTTAACTCTTGCAAAAATATTTTCACTATTATGCCCCATTTACAATGTGCACTTTATACTTAGGCAAAATGACTCAAAGCTCTTATACAGATGTTGTTGCATGTGTAAACAGTGTAGATTCAGATCAGCAACCACATCTGTACCATTTGATTAGGTTCTACAATGTTCACTTCTTGGTCAAAAACATTATGAATAGAAAATTGAACAGTTTAGGTCAGGGCTCTCTCTAGAGGGAGACTAGGTAGAAGTGGTCTCCCAAAATTGACCAGACGTCTCCCTACTTTGAGCTGTGGGAGAAATCATTTTGTATAGACTATAATTATATGGAAATTGCTGATGTTGGTCTACATTTGTTCTCATGTTATCCATATGATATCAGCCATATCCGATGGAGTAAAGGGTTAAGTAAACACAGCCTACCCACACAGTAATATTTACACTTCAACTTCGTCCTCTACGATGAAGTCTTATTCATCTAACAAATCATAAATTCTTATGGTAAACAGTGTGACGTAATAATTTGAAAGGCGTGGCTAAAGTAGAACCCTTCACAATTTATTGGACGTTGCACAATGTTGTGACGTGTGACGTCGCCGAGCACGCACGTTTTGCCACGAGTTGTTGTGAAAAAGCATGCCGTCATTCACTTTGTCGTCAATGTTGCTGTTCCAACAGCCATTCGAATAAGCCGTAATATCACAAATTCTTCTAATATTTTCTGTATAAAAAAGAGTATTAATATGTGTAAATATAAGGATTGAATCGATATTTGATGGTTTTCATTTGGGTATGAAAAACAGTTGGATTGTGTAAAGTACCCCACTTTAAACAACCCAACTGTTTTCCATACCCAAATGAAAACCATCAAATATCGATTCAATCCTTAAATAAAAAGTTAAACGAGAGATTTATTCTGTTAACATTTACTCCATGCGATAAATATTGTATCCCATAGGCTGTACTACACAGTCTGATCTGGATTAGTCCAGCCCGTCTGGACGTTATCAGTGACGTCGTCTATCGACTTGCTACAGTAACGTCCAGAGACACCGTATAGTAAAAAACGGAAATTTCATATACCTGTCTCGAACTAGACAAAACTGCAACGACAATTTTAACAAAAAGATTAAAATGAAAGAACGTAGCACTCAAAAACATATTTTTCTTATTAATTATATATATATTACACGGAGGAGCTGCCTTTTAATTAAGACAAACGTCTTGAAACTTCGAAAAATATGAAGCGCTTCTGATTGCGTACATTTTACACGCCGTGACAAAATAGTGTTTATTGAGCGTAGCGGGATGTGGCGACCGCTTTCATAAGACGCCTCTTTCCGACAGTTTTGTCAATTAAAAAAGATCAAAACACAGCAATGTAGTAGTGTGCAGCGACGAAGTGTGAGCTTGATAGGAAAAAAAGTTTTAATTTTTTTTAGCGACGCACAGCCTAGCTTGAATATAATGTTTGATACTGTATACAATTTTTTTATTTCTATGAATTTTAATGATTTATTTTTAAACTTTAAATTTTAAAATGATATATAATTATGTGTGCACTTAAATAGCAATAGGTAAGTTTGATTAAATATACGTTTGCAAAGTAAACTTCTGGTGCTAAAATGCCGAGCTTTAGTCGCGCGAACAGATAGCCGAAACCAAAGGTGGGTTTGTTGTTGTTTTCTGAACGTTAAACTGTTTTCGTGCTCATCAAATTGACTCAGTTGAAAGATTTAGCATTATTAGAATTTAAAAAAATTAAAATGCTTCAAAATGATACATGTACATGTAATAAGTATTGTTTCATGTTTAGTTAGAGGCGGGGGGGGGGGGGGATAATACGAAGTGCACTCCCAAATAGTCAATAGCGTTTTTTTCTCCGTTGGTTCAGATTGCTGACGATTTCACGGTGGCTCTTGGTATCGCCTAAACCTTTTTAAATGCCGTTGGTTTTCGAATGCACCAGGAGATTTTAACAATTTCATAAAAAAGAATTAAAAATGATGAATCCTATAATAATAATTAAGTTTCACCTTCGACTCCCTGTGTAAAAAATACAATTATATGATCAGTGTATTAAGAACAATGGTTAAGTGTATCTATATTGTATCGGGGTGCAAGCGACACGATCAGCAAACCTGGGTAAAAACGGCGGGTTTTCAGGCACTGCAATACTTCGTTTTTTTCTTATTTAGTTTGCTTTACCTGCAGTTGCATTTTGTGGCTATGATAATGAAAATCATTTACCCATTCACAAGTATCAAGCCGCTTGTTTAACTCTGGGGTTGTGTGCACATTCTACAAGAGTCTATTAATTGATAGACCTTGATGCACCAAACATATTGCCGAGATCCGAAACTAGTCTCCATTCTGGCGTAACATTGGAATTAGATCTATTACATTCACTTACAAGTTTAAAATAACTTGAAATTTTATCAAGGTAGAAATGTTATACGGGGGGAGGGTAAAGCTACCGGCAATCTTATATATCCCGCAAAAAATAACTTTGAAGTGCATGAAACGATTTGTCTAGTTATCTAACCTGGCCGAGATATAATGCCCATAAACATTTCCACAAGTTTCATGAAAATCGGACAGCACCTATTTGAATAAGAGAGCGGACAAGGCGAGTTTGCCATGATTTTATAAATAAACGGCCATAACTCTGAAGTGCATGAAGCTATATGGCTGAGTATCAAACTTGACCGAGATAAAATTCCCATAAACATTTCCACAAGTTTCATGCAGATCGGACAGCACCTATATGAATTATAGAGCGGACAAGGCGTTTTATAAATAAACGGCCATAACTCTGAAGTGCATGAATCAATTTGGCTGATTATCGAACTTGACCGAGATATTATGCCCATAAACAGTTTCCCAAAATTTATAAAGATTGGACAACAACTGTTTAAATTTGAGAGCAGACATCACTGTGGACGAATCCCAACCACCCGCCATGGCAGGCGTATAAAAACAGAAAGAAAACTTCTTGAACAGTACATTTATTCATATCAATGCAATTTTAATAAACAACCAGAAATCAATGGCATTTCATGTTATTTATCTGTCTATAACAGACAAGCTTAAAATACAAATCAAGATCAATATTTCAAGAGTTTAATAACTTCATATAAACAGACACATGCGCCACTTAATCTTGCTTGATTAAACAATTTTCTGCATGGATAATAAACTCACAAGTGAACAATGTAGATCTAGATCAGTCTTCACATATGTGCAGTTTGATTAGGATTTTAACTGTTTGTTTAAAGATTCATTAAGTTATATCTGACCAAAAAATACAAATCTAGATCAAATGGAATAGATGTGTCAGCTTATCTGGATTTACACTGGATGCAAATGTGATAAAATGATCATCCATGGAGTGAAGATACAAGTATATATATATAATTGTAAGTCCTTACAATTATTGGTTAAACTAATTTAGAAAGATGTGACAGATAGGAGGTTTAACAATTATTATCATGGTTTCTCTAAAATTCAAGCAAATTAATTGTTGATAATAAAGAATTTGTTGCAAGTACACTTATAGTGAAAATAACAATAGGTTATAACTCTTTAGTGTTTACCCTAGTTTTTCAACCAATCACAATGCTTTATTTTTTAAAATATCTCCTTTCTATTTCGTGTAGAAACAGTCTATAGAAACTATTGTTATAGAACAAACTTTGGGGGAAACTAGCGTAACACCAACTAATACTTAGAGGGCAACTCTATAATTATATGCCACATAAAATGGAATTTATTTCCAATACAATTCCATAGTTAAATACCAAAATGCTGATCTACAAAGATGGACTCCTGGATATTGTTAATTTAACTATAAAATAAGCAGTTGTGTTACTTCTAAAACCCTCAAATCAGAAAGTTTCATTTCAAGTAAGACTTTATAGAAACAAATCTTTTGCCATACTGTTTATATATAGCAGTTTTGTATTCATAGAAATTGAAAAAAAATAATGCTCAACACATCAAAGAATAGACAATTAGTACATAATTAGGTCATTTATAATGTCATAAACTTATAAAATTTCAGCCTCCAAAAAACAAATGCTTATGACTATGAGCAGGTGACTTATTCAGTGCAAAAGTAAACTGGTCCTCGGTGCTGTGATTTCTGTATATTGCAGGTCAGACTGGTCGGTTGATATTTTAATTTTATTCTTTCCATAACTTCTTATGTGAGTCTATGTCAATGTCTGAAAATATATAAAAATTGTTTTTAATGGTAAAGTATATTCAGTAAAATGATTTTAAGACAAAACAAGAGTTGCATCACTATACCACACCACTGGTTAATTACCTTTATTAAATCCTTTTATTTTTAATAATTATTTTTAATTTAAAATAAAGATGTGAAATTGACCCATGGATGTTAACTAATCAACTATCAACTTGCTTGATAAGTTTTGACCAGTGTAATTCCAAGTGTGAGATTATCAGAAACATGTTAGAAAAAAAGCAAAATTCATTAAATATTTTCTGAGTTTTCCACAATCCACATTCAGCATGTCAGGTGCTGGCTTTTAACTAGAAAGCAGTTATCCACCATGATGAATACATGCAGAAATATTTTTTTAACTGACCCAAACAGTCCATTCTCTTAAAAGTATTTGATGACATAAAATTATTTTAAACATTAAATAAAAATAAATAATAAAAATATATAAAATACTTGTAAGAAATTACTGTAATTAGACTTACATAATTATCTCCATCTAGAGTCTTATACAAACACCACTTAGTTCCAGATTCATTCAAATTCAGCATCTGAAATTGCAAATAAATCAATTATTTCCATTGAGCTGAAAGAAAAAAAAAGAAAAATAAAATAGTTCCCATAACTTAATCATAATGAAGGGATTATAATTATAGCTTTGAAAAATCAGTGGCCAATTGACCCCCTGTGGAAAATTTTCAAGGGTCATAATCAGCTTGGCCCGAGTCATATCATAACTTTACTAGCTATAAAATTGGTTTAATTTCCTTTGAAGTTATTTTCAATGGTCAAATAAGTATTAACTTCATATTAAGATGCAATAAATACAATATTTATCTTTATTTAAAAAAATGACCACTTTCTAAATTCTCCTGCATCAAAATGACCCCAAACTCAGTATAAGGTGGAGTAAAAAGAGAAAAAATTAAATGTGCTTGCATTAAAATGCAAGAATATGTATCTACTGAAATCCATGTAATGCAAACTATTACTTTCATTTAATGTTGCCTTTTACAATAAATTTAATTTTTTAAAAATTGGTAAATGATAAAAATAAAAAGATGTAAAATTTTTCTGATTCTAATCAAATAGAAAATGAGAGGTCTTAAAGTGACTTAATATTTCTGGATATATGTTTGTGTTAAAGACCTTGGATTCCAGTAACCAGACCTCAAGATTGCCAGTCTACAGTTGACTTTTTGTCCGGACCAGAATTCTAGCCACTGCATACAAAATATCAATGAATGGTCTGGCTTAGATTAAAATAATAGTAAACACATTACGTTTATTAAGCATGTCAATGATGAAGAAATAAATGTTTAAAAAATGCAGTAAACAAAGCTTACGATCTTACGCCTAACAACGCCCAACACTGTAACAGACGCCGTGATGAATTCCGTGCCTTTCACTGTTTCAGTTTGTTTATCAGCCAGTTACACACATCATAAAACACTCTCAGTTTAACGGCAGAATCAAATACGATTTGTCCATCCTCAATATTCCAAATCTCCGGTTAAATCTCATAAAAGAACCAAACATATTGAAATGTTCTTCTGTTTACTTCCAAGTCACTTTGTTCTCTACCCCAACACCGGAAAATAAAATGCCGGTTATGCGGTATAGGTCGGGTATGGTGCGTAGCTAGTTTTAGGTCTTTTTCTCGTTGTACACAGTCATATCTAAAGTCACTTTGTTCTCTACCCCAACACCGGAAAATAAAATGCCGGTTATGCGGTATAGGTCGGGTATGGTGCGTAGCAAGTTTTAGGTCTTTTTCTCGTTGTACACAGTCATATCTAAATAATTTTATGTGTTAACACATAGAACATGTAGTCCTACAGTGCAGTCAGTGGTTATTATCTGTTTAAATTAGGTTATAAATTCACAGTTTTCGCCGCAAGATTTGATGCGCACTTTTTGACAGAAAAGCGAATGGAGTGTCCCGTACCGCAGATCCTAAAGTACGGAGTACGGAACGGTATGCGGTACGTGCCGGACCTAGATCTGGATCTACACCATTCACTTCTTTTTCAGAAATGATCAAATAGAGTAAGAGTTATAATATTTGATTTTTGTTGTTGTAGTGAGCAAGACCTGAAAGACTTCATCAAAAGCAATCAAAAGACGATGGAAAAGAATGGTTACATATTTATTAAACAGAACTTCGAGTCACTAGATACAGAACCCAAACTGACTGAGATCAGTGAGGTCTCTGTAAAGGAAGTGAAGGATGAGCTAGAAATAAAGGCTGATGGAGATACCGGGAACCAAATTCTGAACATAAATGGAAAGATGGTATATCTTCAAATGGGAGCTCAACCAAATATTGTAACAGAAAAGCCACAGTCAACTTCGGAATCCCAGCCATCTTCAAGTTTAGCTGACCAGCCTAAAGTGACTACAGTATCTAATATACTAAAGGGAAGAAAACTGATCGCCAAGAAAGATACTGGGAACAGAAGACATGCTGCAGTATTAAAATCAGGGTTGAACAAAAGAGGTGGAGAAAATATTCCTGCACCTGGTGGAAACGTTAAGTTTTATACTGTTCCTAATATAAAGCAGGCTTGTATTAGACCTGTACATGTAATCCCTAGTATACAACAGCCAGGGTTACCTGGGCAACAGAATCGTCTTCCTATTGTACCGTTAGGGGTTATGCCCCTTTCAGCAAATCAAGGGCCCTTGGTAATCCCTGTCAGTTTTGTCCGGGTCTCCCAGCACAGTCAACCTATTTTTGTATCACCAGCAATATCTTCAAACCAGATGAATGCCAGTTTACCAGATATAAGCCCCATCAGCATTAGTAATATAAACATAACTAGTCAGGATAAGTTGCCATCAGTTAGTCCTGTGTTTTTATCCCAAGAAAATCTGAAAGTGATTGAGATACCAAGTGGTGCAATTGTTCCGGAGATTGATGAAAAAGGTGCTGCTGGGGAATTCACAGAAACGCAAATTGTTTCCTCCACTCCCATAGTGTCTGACGCTAACTGGCAGGGTATTGTAAATATTAATTCGGAGCAGGAGTTGTTGGAATTTATCAATTCCCAGCATGTTACATCTAATGACAGTGACCAATCCATGACTATTTTAATACAGAATGTTGATTCTCAAAATTCATCAGTTATGTCCCTTGAATCACAAAGTTTGTTGACTGGTTCTGGTAATTTTTCTTCAGTGTTCACAGACCAGTCATCTTTGATAACAGACCATTCTGCAATTATATCAGAAATGTTACCAGTTTCTGATCATGTAAATGAAGTTCATATTAAGTCTGAGGAAGATAATAATGTAATACATGTGAAAGGGGAGGTAACTCAACATGTCTTGGAAGACAACAGTCATGGAATGCTTATTCAAACAGATTCACAGCATCAAGCTGTGCAAGAATCTCACGAAGCCTTTACTGGTAGTAACGGACATCTAGAAATTGAAATTACTCAACATGAACATGAAATGTATGAATCTAATGAAGGTAAATATGAAATTGATGAACAAGTCGAGAACCTTATGGAAATACCAGAAGAAAACTATGAACACAATAATGGAAGTGAGCACATAAGTCAAGAAAACTTGGAAACTTTCACAGCAAAAGTTGAATTAAGTGACCAGGCAGAAAGTACAAACTCTACAGAACAGATCACAAATGAAGGTCAAACAATAGATGGTGCTGGAATATCAGAAAGTACATGTGAACATGAGAAAAATGAAAAAGGCCAGTGTGAGAGTGAAACAGGAATACTGACTGACGAAAAACAAGAATATGAACTTGCAGATCCTGAATCCCTGGAACCAGAAAATTTGTGAAACTTAAGATTTTGATAGATTGCATTGTTAACACTAGACTCTATGGATACAGCATAAATCCCATGGGTGACCATCGTATATCTTAATCTCTCTGCACATCAGATCTTTGAAGTCTGATCAGGATCTTCACTGTTTGCTCTTGGTCTGAAGTAATATAATGAATGCCTTAGTGACAAGTGTAGATAGCAGATCAGGCTATACAGATGTTCAGGCTGATCTGGATCTTCACTGGTAGCGCTTGGGATGTAAGCTTTAACAATAGAGTAAAGGGTTCATGGATTTCTTACTGGTTTTTCTGTTAGTGAATAATTTTACCCTACTTCCTCTCATTTGGAATATATGGCTTTCATCACATGTAAAACCAGAAGATCCTGATCAGCCTGCACGAACATTCATGTTAAGATTTATTTGTGCCCAAGGTTATAAAACTGAGCATAGAACCAGTCTCAAATCTCAAGCATCTGATTGGCTGAAATGGCGACCAGTCGCCATTTCAGCCAATCAGATGCTTGAGATTTGAGACTGGTTTCCATGCTCAGTTTTATAACTTTCAACCTTGGTTATTTCTGACCAAGAAGTAGACAGTATAGATCCTGATCAGACTGCACAGAAATGTAGGCTGATCTGGATCTACACTGTTTGCCTGTCTGATAAAAGCCATACAGTACAGCTCGGGTGTCTTTTACATTTTTCACCCGTCCACCGCGTTAATAAATCAGTCCGGGTGGAAATTCACCGCGAATATGTCCTTCCGACGCGGCGATTTCCGGGTGATTTGCCGTGATTCGCGGCGATAATTCGGCAGTCATTCTCGCTCTTCTCGTGTTCATCGTCAGCAGTTTAGCTTCAGGGTCGATCGCGGGGGATCGCGGTGAAAAATCTTTCGAGAAACGAGTGTTAATTAACAATTAAAATGTTGTTTTTTTAATGTAAAACATTCTTTCTTTACCCAATTTGAACGTAATATTGTATCAAAATAATGTGAAAATTTTAGTCGCGTAATCGGACGTGCCGATTCGTCAGCATTAAACAAAAAAAATTTGTTTGTTTGCATATCTTCTGTGAAAATATCCAGTTTCTTAATAAATGTAATAACTTTTTAATATAACAGAGCTTGGTTTTATCACCGACGCCCGATTTTTGCAAACTGACATAAATTAGTCAATAACTATTTTGAAAGTGCTTACCTGCCAACGTAAGAAGCTTGGGGTTAATTAATCCATATAAAACACAAATTATCAACAGCTTTGTTGATTGCCAAACAAAAGTGACACACTACTCAACGACAAATCAACTCTTCAACGAACATTTTGAATGCAATGAGTAAGTCGTGAACACAAACATTGTTTATTTAAATAACATTTGTCACAGGCATATGCTATTAATTTCCAGCATGTTTTGATTATACAATGTACAACTCTAATTTGTTTCGAGCAATCTTAATTTTTTGTTGAGAGTTGACAAATGAGTCAATCTGTTAAGAATAAAGAACGCCGACGTTTGATCAATAGTTTTTTTACCCAACACGGCACCTTTGATCTCGGAAAATCAGTATTACTCGTCGGCGTTCTTTTTGAAGTTAATAAACAGAAGTGATGATGAAATATACAATGCTGATCACACAGGTGTTCAAACAGGTGTTGATTGCTCATAAATAAAGATGTTTTAGGAAGGGATTGGGGAAAAATACTGACAAGATGGATTTTATACATGTAGCTAATGTACTTGGCTGTTATATTTCACCGTTATTTATTTTCTCAGCATGTTCGGAGTAATTATTAAAAAGAATATTATACATTTATCTTTCATCAAAATAACAAGTAAGGAAACGATAAGGTAAGAACGACACAATTTTTATTCACTTTTCTCTCTCGATAATGATCTATTATTTCCAGTTTACTGTGTGTTTCAACCGCATTTATACTCGTATTTTAAATGACATTGAATTCCGATCTGAGGCATAAATACTCAACTTGTCGATGAATTCTTTAAATTTACCGTAAAATAATTAACAATTTAATAACCGTTGTTCACTTTTTAAATGAGTTTACTCATTCTAAAAGATTTTTTGTAATGTTTGCAAGCTAGTTATTTTGCAATGACCGTGACAACATACCACTTAGAAGCATAATTGGCAGCAATTTACGGGGCATGCACAAAGGTGTTTATGTCAACACGGAAGGTGTGAAAACTCCAGTGTTTCAAATAATGGACAATATATTTGTGCATTGATCAAGTTTAAGTCTTTTCTTTGATACGAAAATACGAACAACATATTTCTTTTTACATTTGTAAATAAATAAATTCGGAAGAATGTCTTTAAATCGCAGGTAAATCTTCACCGCGAATCGCGCTGATAGATCGCGGCAAATCACCGTGATTTTCTTGTCAAGTGATCGCGGTGGCAAGATCGACGATCACCCGTGATCACCCGAAAAAAATTGGATGTCGCGTTGACCCTGAAACGCGGTGATGGGTGAAAAATGTAAATGACACCCGACCTGTACTGTATCCCTTGAAGTAAAGGATAAACTAGATGTAATGGGTATAGTAGTGTATTACACATGCAGAAATTTAATTGGAACAGTTGGAAAAGTACTTAATGGTATTCAAATTGTAATGTTCAGACCGTCATAAAATATTTTAACCCTTTACTCCATTTTATCACATGTGCAATCAGTGTCGATTCAGATTAGCCGGCACATGTGTGTCATGCCATCTAATCAGGATCTGCACTGTTGCTTTTTGGTCAGAAATAAGCTTATCAATAGGAAAGGGAACAGTGTAGATCCTGATCAGATGGCACAGATGTGCTAGCTGATCTGAATCTACACTATTCTTCAGTGATAAAAGCCCAATAAATGGAGTAAATGGGTTAAACAGATGAGTTGACAAAAAATGTTGTTATTGACTTACATCTATCATTATTAGTTTGTAATTTCTTCTTCTAAATGCACTCTTCAGAATTGTTTATAAACATGACCATGAAATGTTTATAATGTATAATTAATGGTTATTTGGTCAGATTCCAACAGTACTGATGATCTTGAAATTAACAATTTCTACCAGCTCCACCCTGTTCCATTTCCTCTCTGCTTGGAGTCTTGCTCAGACTCGTTTCCACTGCTGATTTCAACAGGATCATAACTGTTCTCCAATCTGATTAAAATCATCTCCTGAAAACCTCTACGCTATCAGGATCTGACTAAAACACTAACCCTTTGAACCAGTCAGATTTGCCTACGAGATCATAAAAGTGAAAGTAAACATAGTATTTTAAACCATGGAAAGTGCTGACAGCCTGCGTAAGACATATTTTACTGAAGATGTATGTGTTTATGTAGTATTGCATTCATTTCTAAAGTATCTTCAGTTCATTTTGCGAAAGTTACAAATCATGCTTCCTGTGTTGACAATTTCTAAAAATAGTAATCGGGGAAAACGGCTATAACTTATGTACCGTATTTGGGGCCGTCATCAGGTCTGACATATTTTTAGATCTGACTTTAGTGAGATTGAACTGTTCTCTCAAAGTATTTCAGGCTATCCTTTTGGTCTACTCTGATTTTGCATTCCCGGTTATGAATGTATGTAGAATAGTTTTAGAGAGGAACTAGATACATGTTAATCTGTTTTTTCTTCCTTTCGGATAAAGAATATGTTCATATTAACAAAACAATTGTATTTTCAAAAAGCAAATAAGTGAAGTTTAAAGCAAACGTAAAATTAATGATGGCTATAACTTTGCCATTTTTTATATTTCTTCATGAAACTTTAAGATTATATTGCTTATAAATGACAACAGGCTCATGACAATGCCAAATTGTTGACTAGTAGGTCAAGGTCACATTTGATGGACTTATGCCCCTTTTTGTACTTGGATTTTGTACACGAAAACTTAATGTTGGCTATAACTTTGCCATTTCTCAATATTTCTTCATGAAACTTTCAAATTATATTGCTTGTGACAACACGCTCATGGTGATGCTGAATTTTTTAGATCAAGGTCACATTTGATGGAGATGTGCCCCTTTTTGTTCATGGATATTTACATGAAACCTTAACATTGGCTATAACTTTGCCATTTCTCAATATTTCTTCATTAAACTTCGAAATTATATTGCTTGTGACAACACGCTCATAATGATAATGAATTCTTTAGGTCAAGATCACATTTGATGGAGTTATGCCCCTTTTTGTACTTGGAGTTTACACGAAAACTTTGCCAGTTCTCAATATTTCTTCATGAAACTTTCAAATTATATTGCTCAAGACAACACACTCTTGATGATGACAAGTTGTATCGGTCAAGATGGAGTTAGGCCCCCTTTTGTACTTGCATTTTATATCCAACATTGTACAGGAGGGTGACACAAGTGTTCAACTGAACACCCATCTAGTATAATCTTCAGCACAGGCCTGAACATTCTTTTCTGTATTATTCCCACAGTCCAACCCTTTTTAGCAACTTGATTCCATTCCATGGCATTTCCATTCATGTCAAATTGTGGTTCTTACCTTGAGTTCAGGGCTGAAGGTTATAAAACATAGTTTGGAAACCAGTATCAAATCTCAAGCATCTGATCATTGTATAAAACACAGTTCACGGTCCAAGACATGACCTGTGTACGTTGGCGCTAGGAACTCTGGGATAGAAACTACTTTTAGGGTGGAGCTACGACCCTGCTGCACTGCATTTAAGAATCGGGTTCGCTTTATGTCATCAGCAGATGCTATAGGACATGGAGAATGCGTGAAGTATTATTTATTTTTTACAATTAAAATAGGAAAAGCGTCAACAACATTAAACTTGTTTCGTTCTAAATCTTTATTAACAACTAAAGCCTCCTGTAGTTAATCAATATGGCCCATTTTAAGTTTCGATGAACGCGGCCATCACTCAGATTTTTAAACTCCATCCTTTACAGGCACACTGACGTCATAACTTTCATTTTGACGTAATAACTTTCATTTGCACTTTTGTGGCAAAAGATTTTGACAACATATACCATCAATTTGAGTTTAATTGTGAAAAATGTGTTACTCTATCATAATTACACTTACATATAGTTATCCAAAAAAGACAGAAATTGCAAGATAAATTACAAACTACATTGCGTGCCTTTTTACACAGTCACGTAGTAATAAATAGTAAAAAGCTGCAGTTATGCGTCAAACCATACAGATCATTCTTGATCTGGGTTTTATACATTGGCATCTGATTGGCTGAAATGGCGACCAGTCACCATTTCAGCCAATCAGATGCTTGAGATTTGAGACTGGTTTCCTAACTCAGTTTTATAACCTTGGGCACTGATCTACTCCTGCTCCGCTAGCTAATTTTAAGATGTTCAGTACTGTGGCCTGGAGGGTTTGTACTGTAGGATTGTGGTGCGAGCGTCGGCACGCATCGTAGATTCAAAAATAGAGAAAGGCTTTTAAAAATTATATAACCAAGTAACTGTTTTTTTTTATGATACACATTTTAATATTTTGAGTGAAATGTAAAAGTAGATTTTAGTGAAATTAAAACAAGAGTTTGTTAGTTATAATATGGTTTAAGAAAATTAGAGAGTTGACATAGCATATTAGTTGTATTATTTTTAAACATGTTTATTAAGTGACAATAGATATTATGGTGCATTATTATCCACTTTATTGTACACTCACCCAAATTTCTAAGTCAGCTTTTCAATACATTGACATGTTTCCATGTTTCACTGTCTGTAAAAAATGATGATGTTTTTAAATCAAATATAAAGCGTCTTTATAAAGTTTGTTGATATTTTCAAAAATATGCAAACATTGCTTAATTAGACCACAGGCTTCAAATTGAACAGTATTTAAATTACACCTTCCACCATGGGATAATGGTTTTATTAAATTGGGGAACAGTGCAGATCCAGATCAACCGTCTGTGCAATCTGAACTTCTTAATTATACACAGTTCACTTCTTGAATAGAAATTTCCTAATAACTTTAAAGTGATCAATGTAGATCCTGATCAGGTCTGAAGGTTATAAAACTGAGTTTGGAAACCAGTCTCAAATCTCAAGCATCTGATTGGCTGAAATGGCGACCAGTCGCCATTTCAGCCAATCAGATGCTTGAGATTTGAGACTGGTTTCCATGCTCAGTTTTATAACCTTGGGCACAGACTGCATGGATGTGCAGGCTGATCTTGATTTACACTAGTATACCATTGAGTAAAAGGGAGATGACTAGCATAGGAAAGAAGAAAAAATGAGTTGATAAAAACAGCCCCAACCCACAGTATTGGTTGAAACCTTTCCTCCAGAGATACTTCTTTATTGTGAGGATGAACAGTTTAGATCCAGATCAGCCGGTACATCTGTGCCATCTGATCAGGATCTAAACTGTTTTGTTTTGATCTGTTAGGTTATTTCTGGCAAAAGTGCAGATCCTGATCAGACAGCAGGGATGTGCCGGCTGATTAGGATCTACACTGGTTGCACATGCATAAAAATGTGTATATATGGAGGAAAGGGTTAAACAAAACTGTATAGGGAGGTAGACAGCATTAAAATAATAGTCTTTTTTATGGTACAGTGATTTTGCAACCACGTTGTAGCAAAAAGTGTCTACTTTTTTAACTAGCTCAACAGACTATGTACATTTATGATACTTCGTATTGTCTTAATTGAAAATGTAGGTTTGTAGTCTTCAGACACCATGATTTACCACTCACTGATCTCAGTACATCTTTAACCCTTTCCTCCTTATAGACGCATTTTATCATGTGTGTCCAGTGTAGATCCTGATCAGCTGGCACATCTCTACCATCTGATCAGGATCTGAACTGTTAGCTTTTTGGTCAGAAATAACATAATAAATAAAAAATTGAACAGAGTAGATCCTGATCATATTACCTGGATGTGCTGGCAGATCTAGATCTAGGCTGTTCCCCAACACCATAAGGGTTGAAGGTTATAAAGCTGAGATTGGAAACCAGTCTCAAATCTCAAGCATCTGATTGGCTGAAATGGCGACCAGTCGCCATTTCAGCCAATCAGATGCTTGAGATTTGAGACTGGTTTCCATGCTCAGTTTTATAACCTTGGGCATAGGGCATGAAGGAATGGGCTTACATCTGTTTAGTTTCTGCTTACTGTTAGACAAACTTCAATTCACTTACCAACTACTGGGCCCAAGATAATAAAACTAAGATTGGAGACCAATCATAAATTTCAAGCTTCTGATTGGCTGAAATAGTAACTAGTTGATGTATTTATGTTCCTTTTTTGTACTTGAATTTGTGTTCTGACCAAGTACTGGAGGGCAACCCACATGGTTATATGAACACCCATCTAGTTTTGTTTATCTTTGTGCTATCATTACAATACATAACGCATGTTTACCACATGTTTACTCTAATTTAAGTTACACTTTTACAAGAATAGTAGTGATTGTTATATATTCATAATTAATGATATTTCTTTTCTAATTACTATGACTTTGTAAAATACGAACAAATGGTAATAAAATTATATATGAATTTTGCCTGGTACGTTTATGAATATGTTTTGTAAATAATGTCTTTGAGCTGATGATTGCAATACTTGTAGTAAAATCTTTTCACATAGATATATAAAATACTTTCTCAGTGTGCCACGTTTTAACCCTTAACTTCATATGTATATGCCTTTTAACCCTTTCCTGTGTAGATACACCGTTATTGCTAGGGCAAACAGTTTAGATCCAGATCAGCCGGCACATCCGTAATGTCTGATCAGGATCTAAACTGTTCGCTTTTTGATTCATTAGGTTATTTCTGACCAAAATGTGACCAGTGCAGATCCTGATCAGACGGCACGGATGTGCCGGCTGATCTTGATCTACACCGGTCACACATGCGTAAAAATGCGTATATATCAAGGAAAGGGTTAAGGAATGTCAAGCAGTTTAGATTCAGATCACTTGGCACATCTGTCTCTACACTGATTGCATCTTGGTCAGAAATAACCTAATGAATCTAAAAGCGAGCAGTTTAGATCCAGATCAGCCTGAATACTGTCCTGATTAGACAGCACAGAGTGCAGGCTGATCTGGATCAAAACTGTTGCTCCGTGAAGTTAAGGTTTGTCTTTGGAGTAAAGGGTTACATCAATTAGATGATACTTTTAATGATATTATTCTATGTTGTAAATTTCTGTTCAGTATTCATCTTGATTTATTGTGTAAATGATTAGATATTATAAATTATTTTGGTTCTTACCAGTTTGTATTTTCTTAATTTAACCTTATTCATGTGCCCAAGTTCATAAAACTAAATCTGGAGACCAGTCTCAGATCTCAAGCATCTGATTGGCTGAAATGGCGACTGGTCGCCATTTCAGCCAATCAGATGCTTGAGATTTGAGACTGGTCTCCAGTTTTAGTTTTATGATCTTGGGTCATGGTCTAGTACTGTGAAAAGGAAGTTGAAAATAGTATTCATTGATTTCTTAATATTTGTTAACCCTTTAACTTCACGGGATATGGCTGTTATCCATGGAAGGACAGTGTACATTTAGATCCAATTCAGCCAGCACACCTGTGCTGTCTTGTCAGAATCTACACTGTTTGCTTTTAAATTAAATAGATAATTTCTGACCAAGTGGCCACCAGTGTAGATCTAGAACAGACGGCACAGATGTGATGGCTGATGTGCATCAATATTGGTCACACTTGCAATGAAACCTGTTTATTTAGAGCAAAGGGTTAAGCACAGCTTTCAGTCACATAAAGCACACTGTCAGGGATGGGCAAATAAGGCTGTAAAATGTTTCGAATTATGAGAGAGAGAGAGAGAGAGAGAGAGAGAGAGAATCAGTATCCATAATCAGCTATACTTCACACGGTGCATGGGCATAGATAAAAACAGAACATATCCAAATATGTAAAGATCTCGTCTTCAAGTAACGAAAAGTTAATTGATTTACATTCACATCAGTTATTATTTATTATTGAAAGTTTAATAAAGAAGGAAACCGGAAAACGTATTCCACCTATAAGTACTATCGCTCCAAATTGTTGTCTCGGGATTCATGTTCTCGACCCATACTGAAACGCCTTGATTCAACCGAAGAATAACGTAAGCGATTGCATGCGCATCCCTATCACCGGTGAACGTGGCGGGCCGTGCATCTCCCCCAGCTTGTATTACGCCATTCACCATGAGAGTGAAGAGCACATCAGTTTGCGACGAGGTTAACATGACAAAGAAAACATAGGTTCCAGACACAGGAACTGTAAACATCCCCGAGTGAAGATTGTAGCCGTTTCCGTCGTTGGTAATCACTCCGTCAAATTTGATGACCTGATTTGCGCCAATATGCTCCTGAAAATGCGACAGGTAGGTTGAAAAGGCAACTTGACTGTTGACCGCTCGCACACCTGCAATACATATGAATCCATTCGGGTCATTGACTTGATATTTCCATGTCAGCGGACAGCCGTTAACGTTGCAATGAGAAACACGGTACCCTAACACTCTACTTCCAAAATAAGATAAAGAAATGAATGACAGCCGTTATTAAATTACGCATTCAGGAACATAGTGGAACAAGTGATCTTGCTAAATACCGACGACTATCGTGTTTATTTATTTCATTAGGCCAATTTACATCTGTATTCTATTATTTGACAAGTGAACACCTAAAGGGGACGCAATCATGCACTTTGGATTTAGTAATGCGCTAACTTTTTAGAAGTTTTTCTTATTAGTCGGCGGCAATGAGCCGCCGACTATATTTGTGCTTAATTTGAGAATTTAATGTGGAAGGATACCAGCATAATTTCAGAAATGTTTGTATTTTTGTTCAGATATATATTAATGAGAGATGTTTTGCAAAAAAGTATTCACAAATTGTTAACGAATTGCACCATTGGAACTGGTTGATATCGCTTTGTAGGATTTCTTTGATTTTTTAAAAATTTTCAAATAGTAAGTTCTCCTGAGCACGTGACTATTCTTGTGGGGATAATAGCATAATTTCAGAAATGTTTCTATTTTTGTTCTGATATATATATATTAATGAGAGTTGTTGTGCAAAAAACGTATTAACAAATGGTTAACGAATTGTATCATAGGAACTGATTGACATCGCTTTGTAGGATTTTTTTATTATTCTTAAATTTTAAAATAATAAGTTCTCCTGAGCACGTGACTAATTATTGAAAACAACGGTAGCCGGTCCTTCCGTATAATCGGTCAGGGATGTTGACTGTTGCACTGTAGATGTACCTGTTGGAAGTTGTGGAACATAATTCATGAGAGTTTTGTTCGGAAACAAAGGTGTGAATAAATGTACAATTGCGATACTGGTCATCCATTGTTTTAATTGTACATTGCAAGACGTAGTTTCCGTATAATCGGTCAGGGATGTTGACCTTTGCACTGTGTTTATACCTATGTGTGATCTTGTGGAACATAATTGGTGAGATTGTTTTTCGGGACCAAACGTAATTATACTATAAAATTATGGTACGTTGCTTTTTTAATCGTGCAATGGTCTGTTTGTTAATGTTTGTTATATACCGCGTCGATTGTTTTACGGGTTTGACATTTGTCATATTGGCAAAAGCTCATCAATATATGCTACTACAATATTTTGTTAAGATAATACTGAAATTGAAAGCCAATTTTTAAGATATTAAATGTCTACTTCCGGGTTTAAGGTCAAGGTCAGCTTTTTGTTAGTTTTGCTTTTTTTGTTAAGTACTGTAAATAGATGGAAATACGTGTAGCTGTTAAGTTCACTAAGGTTTATCTTTTGAGCTGTGGGTTATTTTCAATATATGCAACTTATTATTCTGTTTAGTATTTGTAATGATATGGTCTAATTCTATTTTGAAATTAACCCAAATTTATAAGAAAAACTTCAAAGTTTGCGCATTTCCCCATTCAATGTGCATGATTGCGACCCCTAGGGTTTTCATCGGTCGAATAATCCATGTGTGATTGCGGGACAAAATAGCACAGTATAGAATATGCCCCATCACCAATTGCCATCAGCAATCACAGCGCTAACTGTACAACAAAATACTAATATGCAATTTACTAATTGCAAGCTTTCCATCGCAGACGGCGAAAACAGTGTGATTAAAAGATAAGAAATGGGACGTCTGACATAAGTATCAAGGCCACGAATAATAGTAAGTTTTGTTGAATTCCTTTAAAAACAAGTAAATTACTTCCCGGGTTCGGCGAGTCGATCGCTCTCTCGCCACCAGGCAATTTCATTCGCGTTACAGTCATCATATTCTGATTACATGCTGCAAGTTGGATATCTGTATTGATCTTTCGGAAGAATAGATTGCGCTAATGCGTTAATCTTGTCAATTTTCTTTTTTGTTACATTGTGAAACATTGTACGCAAAGTTTTGTTCTATTCGGTGGTCAGAACTGTTTTTGTAACTATGACATGTATCAAAGAACCCAAAAATGTATACCATAAACAGTATATGCTCTACCTAAACAGTATATCATTAAACAGTTGTTTTTCCAGCACATACATACATTACTTATGCGCTTGTATGCATACAATCATATTACACTTTTATAAATATATTGCTACATACGAATACTATGGTGTCAGAGGTGGCGAAATGACAATACCTTGTAAATTTAAGAATATTAGACTTACATTTAATTAATTGTAAATCCAGTGTCGGAATTACATCAAAATTAAGGAAAACAAATGAAAAGTTATCTTGCCCTCGTTTGTCATGACTTTCGGTGTTCTGTATATGAACGAGGTACATGTAATTGTTTGATAATTCCCGCACGTATTTCTCTCGCCTTTTGTTGAGAAATGCTTCCCATACGATCCGAATTTCAAATGAAACTAAATTGTACTGTTTATTGGTGTAAATATTGAGTTGCGCTCAACCCGGGGCTAGGCGGCGTGGACTGTAATATGCATTTCCATTACTGCCCATGCTCTTTTGCAACGAAGACACAATCTCGTGTGACTTGTCGACAAAAGTTTATTCTGAAACCGGAAATACTTGTTAGTTATGTCAAAGAACCAGAACCACTTTACATTATTTTTTTTCAAATAATACATGTCGTTTACTCTGAAACCAAAATTTCTAGAGAATTATGTCAAAGAAAAGTTAATTCTAAAACCGGAAGCTTCGTCTGCATCATCGCTAACAAACTATAGTCTGGCGGAAGTCGCGATTAATCTAGAGTTTGGTAGGTTGTTGCCATCAATTCTCATGTAAGTCCCTTCACTAAGGATATCCACGTAGTCATTATTCAGATTTACACTTTCAAAAGTTAGATTTAATTTATGACTGGAAGTAAAACGTATTCCACCTATAAGTACTATCGCTCCAAATTGTTGTCTCGGGATTCATGTTCTCGACCCATACTGAAACGCCTTGATTCAACCGAAGAATAACGTAAGCGATTGCATGCTTGAGTCGCTGTGCAAGTCTTTTGGAAAGCCAAAATTAAGGAAAACAAATGAAAAGTTATCTGGTCCTCGTTTGTCATGATTTTTAGATGTTCTGTATATGAATGAGGTACATGTTATTGTTTGGCAAGATTGATATATAGATAATACCCGCATGCACTTCTTTCGCCTTTTGTTGAGAAATGCTCCCCATACGATCCGAATATCAAATGAAACTAAATTGTTCTGTTCATTGGTGTAAATATTAAGTTGCGCTCAACCCGGGGCTAGGCGGCGTGGGCAGTAATATGCATTTCCATTACTGCCCATGAACAGGCTCAATCAAACCGAGCCTGCAGTATTTTCATATTTATCGTGTTCGATGGCTTTAATAGTTCCCTTTTCATCTTTTAGAACATATATAAATAAGCTTCGAAAATAATCTGAAACGAGAAACTGTGGATGCCGTTAAACACTGAAGAATTTGTATCTAGTTTAAGGTCCTTCTTTACCGAAACGACCACACAACAGAATTTTCTGCTCTTTTGCAACGAAGATACAATCTCGTATGACTTGTCGACAAAAGTTTATTCTGAAAACGGAATACTTGTTAGTTGTGTCAACGAATAGTTTATTCTGTAACCAGAACCACTTTACAGTTTTTTTTTTCAAATAATACATGTCGTTTACTCTGAAACCAATATTTCTAGAGAATTATGTCAAAGAAAAGTTAATTCTGAAACCGGAAGCTTCGTCTGCATCATCGCTAACAAACTGTACTCTGGCGGAAGTCGCGATTAATGTAGAGTTTGGTAGGTTGTTGCCATCTATTCTCATATAAGACCCTTCACTAAGGATATCCACGTAATCACCACTGTTCAGATTTGCACTTTCAAAAGTTAGATTTAATTTATGGCCAGAAGTGGGGATCACATTCCATTCACAAATGGTTCCTGGCTCGTATGGATTAGGGTAATGAGGGCTGTTGAGGTGTTCTCCGGTTCCAAAAACTGTGATATTTCTGCTGCACTCTGAAATAAAGTAGGAACAGGTCAATGGCCTGCATTTATTTTATATTAAGACAAACAAATTAAGTAATAATACTTGCACTTGACACCTGTCGCACTTCCTAAACAGTTGACTGGTTGAATATGAACTCTGTCTAACTCTGTCTACAAACAGGGATTTAAAATTGAGAACGGAGACCAGGCTAAGATCTCAGCAATCTAATTGGTTGATATCGGTAACATTCCTGGATTTGACCAGCTAGTGGGACGCTTGAGATCTGAGGCATGCTTTTATTCTCAGACTGGGGTCAGTCACATCAATTGTCGAGACTTTTTATGAGTTATGGTCTATGGCTTATTTGAAAGTTATAAATGAGTGAACATACTGCGAAAAATTAACGAATATTTTGTTTAGTTTTATCATTTTGATCTAGTAAAAGATAGAGTACATCTACTTCCATTTTGTCTCTTTGCATGTTTCGTAACATCCAGTATTTGATTTAATAATAAACAGAAAGGACAGGAAAACATGAACTCTTAAAGTTATTTTAGGCCAGAGAAAATAAATTATTAGATTCTCATCCGGATTTTGGAAAAAAGGGGCGGGTGGACACTTTTTAATTTTTATTAACGAAGTACCTGAGAACAGAAGTAAAACTAACTTAAAATTTTGAGAAAATGGCATTTATTGTTACCAGAACCTTACGTGTAGAATATTCGCAAATCTTTTCAATTTCTTCCAAAAAATCATGATAACAACTTACAAAAGTAGCAAGTTGGTGCCTATTCTTGCTTGAAAAGCCATACCAGTCTTTAATAGTGACATTTTCACTTTTGGTAAGCTTTGAAATGATGAACATTTTATTTTATTGTTATCGGCCATGTTTTTTTCCATATCCTGGATGGTCTGAAACCCGTTCTGTCCGGAACAGAATATGTTTTGATTTGTTTACCAATAAATTTTTTTTTTTGGGGGGGGGGGGGGGGGGGCGGGTGGTTTTGGACAGGGGCGGGCGGGGATGAGAATCTAATTTTTTTTCTATTGCCTTAAGATATCTAACTTACTAGAACGTTGTAATAAAGGTCCCGCTGGTTCCCCGATACCTGACGGATATTTTGCGTATACCTCAATGGAATATTCTCTGCCGTAGTGTGGATACGTGGAGAGAAGAAAATAGTGCGTATCTGGCGATACAGTTATCTCTGTGGCCGACGACTCTGACGTCAGTCTATAGCTGATGACGTAGGCAGAAACAGGGGCGGGCAGCTGCAAGGGCGTCTCCCATGACACGTTAAAGGCAGTATTTAGATCTTCTATGTTAAGATTCATCGGACTGTAGCCTGGAATCGTTTAAAGGATAGATTAAGAAAGGTGGAATATGCATATCAAGAAGGTGGAATGGCCAATTCCAGAAAACCAAGCCTCCCCCCCGCACACTCGAAAGCAGAGAGGAAAAGAGAGCATGGGTTATCAATCACTAAAAGGACGCCACAACCAATTAACGAAATGTGAACACGTGGGGTTACCGCCTTGGAAAAAATTGCCACTGGGTTTTTAAACCAGGTTCGACAATGTTGCATGCAAAAGCACAAAGCATAAGCGACACAAGAAGCCACGGCATTGTCAGGCAAAAATGGTGGGTAATCAGTGGACTTACCTAAGACCTGAGATTGTCATCATGACGAGAATGTCACATTCATTTGCACAGGCTTTGTTTTCTTTATTTGTTTAGAAAGTTTAGTTCGGGTGCAGGGGAATCAGTTGAATTAAGACGGGAATGTCTGATGTTTATTTATTAAAGAAACTGTCTCAGTCATTATTAGCTTTACCAAAAGAATACATTCTATTTATCACAATTTTTCAAACGAAAACAATTTATTGAATACACGATAATCTCGTACCAACCTTGAGCAGAAGCTACCATGGAAAATCCTCCTTGCTTGGTCTCATTTGAGCCAGGTTTGGACACGAACGTCACCGAAACCTCTTTAGAAGCCATGATTAAAGTAGGGTTGACAGAGGACAGGTCATTGCAATACAACCTTGTGTCTCCGACTTTTACAAAGTCGCCTGAGCAATTAGAATCCCCAGCAACGTCAAGCGCGGTGAATGTTAAATTGATATGCTGAAAATGGTCAACAATTCTGGTTAAGATACGTATGTCACTTTCATTTTACAAAAACGAATAACAGTTTTTTTTGCAATATCAAATACAAATTATCTAAGGCTAACTAGTACTTTGTCTGGTATCCTGTACAGAACTTTCATCATTTTCCTAAGATGTTTTCGGTAAATGCCTTTGAAGCGGTCAGTCTTGTAAAGCAGGCCTATCTATGCTATATAATTTATATTTAACTGATATCCTTCGTGTTGATAAGGGGTAAAAACATGTGTGATTAATGCTAAAACATTATTTTGGCTATTTACAGCTCGAAAAAATAGGCCATGTATCAGTTAAGAAAGATTTTCCATCCTGAAAGCAATGTCTTTAGTTTCACGTGAATTTCCAATAAGTCTTAGAATCAAATAATATTGCTCTGTACGATTCGAACCCGTGTACTGTATGGCACCTAGATATGCAAGTATGCTAGCGACTGAGCTAGCCGGGACACGCCCAGGAAGGTTGCGCAACTAACCGTGATTTAATTAACGAGATCTTCATAACGGTAACCGATTACTAGTACTCACTGATAGCAGTACTGCCTTTATAGGTGAAGACTTTCTAAGGCCGCCACAATACACAACAGCTAGATGCCAAAATACCAAGAGGACATTGTTACCCCCAATAAACATATTAAGTGGTGGCATTGCACCAAATGGTAATTAAAACCGCCACGGCTGTTGAATCATGATGTCTTGCACAGTTTAAATTTGAGCGTAGTTTCGCCCACGAAAGTGCATGAATATAATTCCTGAAGAAATTTTGCCACAGGAAACATTTAACAGACGTAAGTGGATCGAAGTTATGCCTGGGACGGTGCGCGAATTTCCGTCCCAGCGACATTAAGTATAGAGGTGAATTTGTAAATTACCTGTCTTGGTGGTGCCTTAATCGTCCACTGACATACCACATCTTGCTCGTAATAACCATTCTTGAAAAATGGCGAGTGTATTTTGTCATATGACTCGTTGTCTAAATAAACTGTCTGAGAACATGCTGAAAACGAATTTGTTTGTAAGCTATAAACTTCATTCCTTATTATAATATGTAATTAGAAAATATTTATTTTGTAACTATTGAGGCAAGTATCAAATATCCTTTTTCTTCGAGATCTGTGCTAATTAAAATAAATGAGACGGACTACGAAATGGAATCACCACTCCCTTACTGACCCTAACCGCATCAAATATCACAAAAACTAACACAATTATTATACATGTAGTATCTACGTTAAGTCGTCTCATCGATTATGGTATTGCTTTTTGCTTAAACGATGTTTATAGCAGAGTTATTTTTAAAGAATTAAGACAAGCGTATGTTTCTTTAATCGGAATCTCAAGTAACCCCAAGATTATATACTGACTGCTAACGAAAACGCAACACTTTAAAAACAAATATTTTTGATGTGTGTAAAATTTTAATAAATATGCAAATGTAGATGTGTTTTAAACACATCTGCCTTTGCCAATTTATTCACATTTTACAAACTTCAATAATATTCCAAGAAATAAAGTGTTGTTTTTTCATTGGCAGTCAGTATATAATGCGTTGCGGGTGATTATTTCATATATTCCTCCTTTTGAAAGAGACCAATCCTGATATGCGTATTTCACTTTTTTACAACCGTTTCTTCTCTAAGACGTCAATTTGAAGACTGTAACTGCTGTCAAAATTAACAATACGATTCATTCACCGCGCTTATTAAACATAGAAAAGTTACCCGTTCTAGTAGTGATAGGATCAGATTCTGGTCCAAATCCATTGTCTGAGAATGCAGAGACCATGATGGTATACCGTCGTCCAGGGTGGTATGAGTACGTAGGTAAATAGTAAGCAAGTTTATTTGCCGACACGTGAACTTGACGTAGGTCTTCATTAGGTTCTAGGTTATACGTCACAATATATGTCTGAAGTCAAAGATAATCATAATATAATACTATGGATTTATAATTGTTTTCACCGGAATCTATTCTATTTAGTTAATGTTCAGATATAGCTTGTGAAAGGGTGCAGCATTTGATTCGAATTGCATTGCGGATGGTCAAATTTCCGCTATTAACTTTTGTTCTGTGTATCGGAACACAGACACCTGTTTAGAGGCCATTTTCTGGCCAGTATGTAACAGAGCTCTAGTTCCAAGTTTGGTCAATTTCAGCCAATATATGTCCATCTAAACACCCGACGTCAGAACGACGTTGGATTTAGGTTGGATTTTGATCGCGACGTCAGCGAGACGTCTCTTAGATGTCGGAAAATAACGTCGGATAGACGTCGGTTTTTGGTCAGATATTTGACTTCTTTACCCAATAAGAAAAATTATTTTCGAAAAAATATTTTTTTCCAAATTTTCTATACATATGCATAAATTCAATTAAAACAATACGAAAGGGATGTTATCGAATCCTGTGAAATCGAACCTAAATCTGAGTAAATGTAAACGATCCGCGCCATTTTGAACAAAGAAACAAAGAAGTATTGCGCAAGTATGTTTTTTTCGTATTCGTAGTTTCGTCAAATTCGAGTTTTGGCTTAAATCTTGTTGTGATTCATTTCAACTACATTTGTAAGACACGTGGAGTTGTTTTCATGAAATAAGTTTCGTCCTTAAAAAGTCTCGCTGCTGAACTACTGTTATACAGAGCTCATAAAACACATTACTTTAAGAGGAGAGGTTTATAGAAGAATTAAAAAACCCACCTTAAATTTATTTTCAAATAGTGTTATTACACTGATAGTAATAAAAAGAAGAGGGAAGAGGTTCGATTTAGGTCGGATTTTGGTTGGATTCTGGTCGGAATGTGGTTGGATTTTGGTCGGATCCCGACGTAATCCGACGTCGGGAAATGACGTCTAAAAAAATTTTCACAACCATTATTATCTTGTTCAAAGACCTTCAAAAGGCGTTACTGATAACAGCACTGATTGAAAGTACGGGGCGGCGTTTTAAAGTAAAAATTCTAATTTCTCCAGTTCCGCTCATTGTTTTCCAGTTAAGTACAAACCATTCTCTACCCGAGGACGATACGCCGCTGATCATGGAATGGTATTAATCTAAAAAACCGCATTGATGGTTCCGTGTTTAACGTAATATGTACAAGATCGTTTGGTTTGGATCAAAATTGTACTATGTTCTTGTGTAGATACTGTGTTGCACTCAACCGTGGGTTAGCCCATGTAAGGCTCAGTCAAACCGATGCGGTGTCCAGCGGCTTTCAAAAGTTGCCCTTTACTTATCGGTAAATGGCCTTCTAAAAATCTCAATATTTCGATTTTGGAGCAGGTTTTGATGTCAGATTTTGACCAAACAGTTTATTTCTAACAAATTTTTTAATATCTTACCGTAATTTGATAATCCGATGGCGGCTGGTCCCAGTTTATTCTTAAAGCGTTGGGAAACACCGTCACCAGCACCTTTGGCTTACCTGGTTTCCCCGGGATCTCTGCGGTATATACACAAATAGACAACTTGGTAAAGAAGGTAAAAATGTCAAGTTTAATACAAAATTAGTGTCCTGTTAAATTCCAACGGAACTCTTAACTCTTACCTATATGCATGGTAAAATTTAGGTTTGCCCCGCCATGTGTCATACCAAAATGTTTATTAGCTTATACATTGTATTTATTACATTGTTTTCGGCGTTAGCAGTCTAAGCTGATTTTTTGCCTTGTTTTTCAACCAATGAAGTGTTGTGAATGATACACAAGCTGAGGTTGATCTTTATTTAACATAAGACTGCATTTGTTTCATCGCACTATATTCTCCTTCTTTTCATATACTGACCTGAAGATTCTTGTTTGTTGTTGGAAGATTAAATTAGTTCTTATACTTGTTTTGAAGATTTATGCGGAGGTTTATCGGTGTATACAAATTTGGTTTAAATTGCTGATTCTTTCAACTTTTGAAAACTTAAACCTAATCATAGCGCCGTTCTAATTATCGCTTTTAATCGTTTCAAAATTAAGTTTTACTTGAAAAAAATGAAACGTAATGAATATTTTGATATTTTAAGTATTTTCATTGAGTTAGTAAGAACATATCCCAGATGTCTGCTCATTTCCGACGCCATTTCCATAAAACTGCTTTGATGGTCACTGCTTTATGGTGACCCTGTTCATATATAAGTGTTTGCAAAGCTTTTTTTTTGTTTTGTCATCACTTTCATAATACATTCTATGTCCAATTCACGATAAATGTTCTAATATGTGATAGTTTTGATGAAGAAAAAAAACATAACAACTTAATAAGTAACTTATTTAAACTACTAACGAATGTTGTAGTAATTGGAAAGATATGTGTTACGTACGTGTTGTAGAAGATGACGCTGACAATGTTGTTGCTGTTGTAATTGTTTGTGTAGCTGGCCTCCAAGTGCTGGAAAGATAAGACATCCATTCTGGAAGAGGGGCCGGTCCTATAGAACATAAATTTTATTCTTCATTTTGAAAATTTAAAATAAAATACCAACACAATTTATTTTGGAACATTATGTCATGAAATTATTACACCTTAGCTCTACCTCCGAGACCACCTTATCTACCTTACATCCGCGCCTCAAAAATAAAGATTCCAGTCTTTTTTGTCAGAACTTTCGTTTGCAACTCGAATTATATCGGATATCATTTGTTTTCATGACCAGGACAGAATCGATCAGTGTTATTTCCTTTGACTTTCGAGGAAACCTTTAATGATCAGTAATTTGCTGCAAATTATATTTAAAGAAATTATTGATAAAGTAGTTAATTACATTTAAACAAGTCTTTAAATTGAAGGAAATTCTCAAAATCTTAACATTTTTATACCTAAGCATAATCAATCTGTATGTTTACCTTTTTCACAGCCATACAAGGTATTAATTTTCCATATATCTAGTTTACTGAATCCGTCCCTTTGGCCTAATTCGATATGAGGTTCATACTTCGGTGACATCGTTGGTTTGTTAGGATCTTTGCTAAAGATATATGGTCCATAATGCATGATACTACCGTAGTCATATGGGGCGCCTAACGTATCCAGGTAACGCTTGTCTTGGATGCTAAAGTCATGTTCCTTGCCTGATGAACAGTATTGAAGAGATAGGTATGACCTTAATATGGGTGACAATAAAACCAAAAATTGTTAAATAGTTGCCGAGAGACTAGTTTGTCACATTCTATAACTTAATCATTAGAAGAACAAATCTTTGTCACTCATCTAATACATTTTCAGGAAATAAAGAACCAATGGTAACTCAGAAATTTCTATTTAAGAGGAAGAAAAGCACTTTAAATCATGACATTTTAACAATACATTTTGACAATATTTGTAATAATATAGATGAAAGGAAAAGAACGCGACCAATATGACAATAATGCAGACTCGGTTTGATATGGGCTGAAATGAAAATGTATTTAACTACCCTCAACGCAGGGCCCCGAGCAAAGCACGGACAAAATCAACACAAGAAATCAATACATGTTTTTGTCCATGCTAAACTATGATTTGCATATGGCGGGGGTCATAAAACTTGTTCGCTTGCTTTCAATGTACCCTATTTGTCTATTTATCCGTGAACTTCTATATCACAAGCTCAATGAAAAGTTTTTAAATAAAACAAATCGTTTAAAATCGAATTTTTATTTGAAACTGCTTTGTTTGAAACCAAAGGACCTCAATGAAATCAGCAAAGCACCATTTGTCATTTTGTATAAATACAATGTATAAATATAAAATGATGCAGCAAGACTGCTTAGAACTTTTGAAGAGCAATTAAAGATGTGATTTAAACCACACTACCTGATTCAATATTATTCCACAATATGGTGACGTAATCATCTCGATCCCACCTGTTTTGTTCATGGAAGAAGCCCACTGCGTGCGTCATTTCGTGCATTATCACACCAAGATAGTAACACTCCGGTCCTATTGTCAGCGTTTGCTCGCCGCCATCTCTTCCGATTGAAGAATGGCATCTTCCATAACATAAAACAACTCATTGTTATCTGCAGTCTACTTGTTTGTAAATCACAGGAATATTAAAGATGCATAAAGATATTCAACTGAGATTTCATTTAACGTAAATCGTAGGAGGACGTTATGTAATAACCAGATGAATTTGCAATGTGCTCTGAATTGAGTATATTTTGACCATGTAACATATAAGGTAAGTTTGAATATCTATTAGGGATGGCAACGAGTAGTAAAATTTGTACTCGGGTACTCGGATGATCTTCCGAGTACTCGAGTAATCGAACGATTTCCGATTTGAATGGAGATAATTCCGTCCGTCAGCTTCAACCTACCCTGTATTTATACCATATACCACATATTAATAAAGATACTTACAAAACAAACGTGTGTTATATCTTTTATTTGTGTTTTGTTATTTTATTATTTTATAATAAATTAACAAATTTGTCTGCTGCCCGTTTAATTATCTCCACGCCAACGACTTTGCGGGAGGCATTTTGCTGATGTAATACATGTATTAATTCGGTGTTAACCTAAAGAATGTGAAAATAAACATAACCATCTTTTACTTTATCTTTATATTTTCATTAATATCCTTAGATTAGTTCGCGTCATTCACCAATAAGAAAATTGGAAATTATCATCACATACACGTGAACCAATCAATGACTATATTGGGCGGTTCTGATTTTCTGTATGTAGCGCCAATTATCTTATTGTGAAACAATACATTTGTGCGAAATGGGTACCACAGGTAATTGGCAAACAATAGATCTGTTTAACCGCTTTAAACATTGCTAATTGACATTTTTGACAAATGATAGTGCCTCTAGCTGGGAGCGAACCTGCACCGTCACGGCGACAGCGCCTAGCCCTGCAATTCCCGCGACGCAACCAACTGAGCTAACCGGGACAACCCCAAAAAAGGTTGATGGGATAGCCCTGATATACGTAACGATCATTGCATGACATCGGTAACGGGTTATTTTACTGATAACAGTACTGACTATATGTACGGGGAGACTTTTTACGGCCGCCACACTGCACAAATAGCGCTACTGTGAATTTCAAATGATAGTGCCTCTAGCTGGGAGCGAACCCGCACCCCCAGTTGGGACCCATATTTGGCAGTTTGTTTTTTCACAACAATGACACTTCAATTTCAAAGCTTAAAATACGTCACCTGTGGCGATGAAGTGCATCGCGCAAAGTGTCTTATTGCCACCGTGTCGTATATCGACGAATTATAAACAAAACAAACGGATTTCTTTTTTATCAAACATTTTATTTTTTTTCCGAGTCCTCGAGTAGTAGATTTAGTACACGATACTCGGACGTTCGATCGAGTGCTCGAGTAATCGATGCCATCCCTAATATCTATATTAAGACCCATAAGCTGGAAATTGTTTCAAATTGTACACTAGGTTGTTAAAGTATAAACAATTATATCTCATTTAAGTACATGAGTGACTACTTGCACCTATATTCAATAAACAGACATGAAAATCAATTAACAGTTTAATTTGTTTCATAATTATTGGATGATAATAATAACGTGATCATCTTATTATAATAATCAACTTTAACCTACCCTTGTCCACTTCTGAAACGAATGTAATCGAATTCGTTGATTCTTGGAGTAAACTTAACACAAGAGATGTTTTGGTTGAACTGTTTAATTGCTTTGATAACCATCAGGACACCGTCCGTACCTAATATAAATAAAACTTAGATGTCTTCCCTCATTTGTCCTTGTTTCCTTTTTATGTCGTGTCCTGGACGACTATTTTAAAAATAATGTCTTATTTAACTCACATCATCATTGTTGCCATTGTTGAACAAATGGAAAGAAAATTGTAACATAACATAACTGTAACATACGCGAACCACAAAAGCGGATTGCAGAGTGTTTGTAGGCCCTATAAAATAAATTCTTTGGCTTTTTTGTTGTTTGTCAAATTTTCAATAGTTACTTTATGCGAGACGAAATGTTCTTTGTATAACCATCAATTTGTTAATTATTTCGCTTTCCTTTTATCATTGTCTTTATTGGTTTGATATATTTGATATTCGCTTAATAATTCTCAAGGAATACTCTACATCATCGATAAAATATCTATTTATCATTGAACCGTTGATGAAGCAACGCTCAATATTCTGTATCAAATATGACAACTAATAAATGTCTATATTACTAACAAGTCATTTTTTGTAGCTGTAATTTAAGGGCGGTAACCACCAAAATGCAATGGCACGTTATAAACTTGTAAAAACTGTGTCCTTACGTTTGTCATATCTCGAATGTCCCGAAGATAATGATATCGACGTAACTCAAGCCTCCTTCGAGTTAAATATGCCCCGTACAGCGGTCCAAATTCGCTTAAAATGCGGCGGGTGAAAAACATAAACCGAAAGACATTCTATTAAACCTGTAGACACCCAAGTTTCTGTCTCAAAATCCTGTTAGACTTTAGGAAAATTTATTAATACTGGGGTACAGAGCTCAAATAAAGTAACATCGATGGACAGGCAGATGCAGTGTGAAGTTTAGCCATTGAAACGGATAATATACATATAATCTGTACTTTAACGCAATTTAAAGATGTTTCCTCATTCCGAATTCGTTTTCACACTTTATATGATGTCTTCTAACACCTCGTATCTATAACCTGGAAACTCCATATTTTTCGGAAGGTCTAAATAGAGCTTGCCAGTCGCTTCACACAATCGTTGCAACAACATTTATTTTACGAACTTTCGCACGATCAGGTATATAAGTATTCTAGTGTGATTAATAGTTAAAATTGTAAAAGAAGGGTAAGATATAGCAAGATGATGGTTGATACACGTGCGTTAACGTCTGCTACGCCTTCTGCGAGGGCGAAATTTGTAATTACAAATAGTGGTTTATTACTAGTTTTGAGCTTAAAACACAATGTGTTTATTTGTAATTTAAACATGTTAAATAGCATACAAATAGGCGTATTATGAATTCCAAAGTGTCGAATGAGCGAGGAGATTTTTCTTGATAACAATTTTCTTATATATCTGTGAGAAGTTTGTAAGACGATTTTACGATATATCGTATATACATGTATTTATGTTTAAAAAACACTGCCTATTTTACATAATCATAATGTACTTGTGTTAACATTTCGGTTGATTCCATTGTTTAATTTTCCCTTTTTTGTAGTCCAATATGTTGATATACCGTGAAATGCATTTATTCCGGTTATACTTACTGAAGTCGCCTTCCTCTATAACGTAAGGAATTTTATTGTCTCTCCACAACCAGTCTTTTACAGCAACTGCATTTCTCTTCTGCAATTCATCCATAGTTTTATTGTAATAATGAAAATTATTTGATTTTCCTGTCAATCTTAGTAAATGTTATATTTTTGCATTTGTTTTTATCTTAATCCGTAAAACAAATTAAGCGAAATGATAAACAGACATATGAGTAAAATCCACGCCCAGAAAACACATCCTGAACTCAATACGTTCAAAGAGCGAGCGAGTAAAAGTTCGTAAAACCGTCACTAAATGCCAAAAGGAAATGTATTGGAATAACCACTATAAAACGGTCACTTGCAAATAATTATAAATTTATCATTGTTTGCAGAGTAGGTGGAACAACCACACGCTTGTTACGGCAAGTTATCTAAAGAACAAGTTAGCTTAGTATATGGATATGCTCGACATTTAGACATGCTTCCAAACACGTAAAAACGTAGCTGAAGCCATTACGATCAATAACGTAGCTGGAGCCATTACGATCAAAAACGTATCTGAAGCCATTACGATCAAAAACGTATCTGAAGCCATTACGATCAAAAACGTAGCTGAAGCCATTACGATCAAAAACGTAGCTGAAGCCATTACGATCAAAAACGTGTAGCTGAAGCCATTACGATCAAAAACGTAGCTGAAGCCATTACGATCACACTGTTTGGTTACTAGAATGGGTGTCCATACTACATTTAACAAAGAAGTTGTTGGAAAGGGAATAATACAGATCGTCATTTTCATATAAACTATTTCCAGTTATTATTTCTCGGAAAGAAAAGTAAAAACCCTATCATATTAGCCCTGCCAACTTTAAGTCGGGTTCATTGTTCTGAAACCAGTTATACATGTATTATTTGTAAGGTTGCAACGAAGGTTTGATATCGAAACAATGTTTATTTCTTGATGTATGAAAGTTTCAGGTTAAATAGAAAATATCAATCCAACGCGTTCGGACCATTCTAGTTCACCTGAAATGAAATGCGGTATCATTGAGCATATTTTCAGTGATGTTGAAGAGGTACATGACATACTGTTTCACACATTCATTTTTTTTATTAATGCAAACTTACATTTAAATCTCCTAAGTTTATGTAACGAGTACAAACCAAGCGATAGGTTAAAGAGTTCCCAGAAATAAAAATAAAAATAATTAATAAACCGAAACGTAATCAAATTTATTGCAAAACGAACGATAAATTTACATGACTTTGTGTTAAAATTAATAAAATCGAATTTTGAAATTATATAGTTTTATATCAACTTGATAAAACAAGACTGTTTACATTTAGATTTTGTGAAAATACTACAATTTCAGTAAGCTTTTATAGATTACTCTAATACAAAGACAAATGTCGTTGGATTACATTTTGACCCTGAATGAAAATATGTATATAGATCTATACAGATGTTAATAATTGGGGCACGTCACGGAAAAAGGTACGTTCGGTCATTTTTAGTGATATTTTAGTTTTTACTTAATTTAGAAAGAACTTACAAATATAAATCAATTTCTTACTACTAAAATCTGATTTTATTACACGTTTTGACAATTAAATGGTATTTTTATCGCGAGATGCATTTATATAATAAATCATGTCGTCTGCTCAAATTGTGACGTCATTTCAAAGATTGACTTCTACTGTCCGAAGGTACCTTTTTCCGTGACGCGCCCCAATTAGATTTTGTACGACAGACATACCTGACGAAACTGTGGACCCGTGGAAACAGTTGACATGCAATGGTTGAGACTCAGATTGGGATATCGCGTCGATAGGACGGAAGATGCGAACCTCGAGGTTAATGCTGCGAACAGCTCAGCTGATGTACATGTTACATCCAAGTATTTAGTTACTGTTGTTACATAATTTGCCAATGTGCTGGAAGGTCAGTAAAGTAGCATTTTAGTATATATCACCGGTTGCCTCATTTCCGGCGTTCGCCTGTTTCCGGCGGCCCTGGAAAAGTTTTACTTATTCTGTCAAATTACGTCAGATCCGGGTCAGTGCGCGCGCATTTGTTTACGCAGGCAACATCCTACTCAATGAAATTGAAAATAGGTCAAATAGTAGTTTGCAACCTTAAGTTTTGACATGAAATACCCAAGCATATAAAATTTTACCTTGTTTTACTATTCCCAAAAATTCCCGTTGATTGCATTCATTTTTTTTTGTAAAATGTCCAAATGTTTACAGTTTTCAATGGCTTCCCAGCAGAAGTAGGTCACTATGTTTGCAGCGCCACCGCCGAAAAATTTCTATAGTATAGTGTATGGAAAAAATAGCGCGACAGAAATTAATGACTTCTTATAGCAAATTCTGAATTGTTTGCTAATTGAATTTTAATTGAATATCATATTTTTGTTACTTTCACATTTTTCTACTGCATTCTGCAGTGCAATAATTTTGAAAGGGGTTCTTACAGACATTTTGACCCTGACCAACTTATCAATGCATATTTTGCTGTCAAAGATGAAAAATCTCTTAGTATAAAGCAGCAAGACCTTTGGGGGTGTAAAGTTCTATATTGCATGACAGATTACTTAGCATATCAATTTGTAGACTTAAAAAATCTGGACTACCACCTCCACTTTTTTTTACAGGAGCAATAAGTACTCCTTGCTCAACACCTCAGGACCATAAATGAAGTATACTATGGATATAGTCATCATGAAACAAAATATTTAGAAAATAATTCACTATACCATTGGGACTTATAGACAGGGAGGATCCATTAACTAAAATAATTGCTGTATACTTTTTTAAGTAAAGGACTCAAGTGAAAAGGTCAGAGTCACAAGAAGTTGCCATAATATCAACAAGAAGTGCTATTGATAATTAATGGGTTAATTTTTAGTCCTGCTGTAAATAGAAGGGTTTTAATAAGAGTTGATACTTTCCTTTGCCTAAATTGTAAAAATAAAAAAAAATACTAATAGTCAAAGACTTTGTTTATATGATCAATTTTCATTAAAACAGTTAAGAACAGCTTAAAACGGCTCCCAATGGTTAAAAAATGTTTAAAATTACATTTTCTGAAAAAATATTTTTTGTGTCACAGAATTTTTTCTGTGAAGTGTACTATAATGTTTTCCCGCCGAAAACCGAATTAGAGTAGTTCCCCTTGAAGGAAGTTGCATAGGGCATTCTGGGGAGCATAAATAAAACAAAAAAGAAGGCTAGTGAACTTTCTTTGCTTTTCTTGGTTAGTTTATGACTTAATTTGTTGATTCTGATGTAAAAAAGAGTTTAACATTGATTAAATTTTATTCATGTTGTGATAAACCCTTAGACTGCCGGAAACTGGGTGAGCCGGGATAAATTAATATATAGTTTGTAGTTGGTGGTCATTCAGTGATTTACAAGATTTTAGATAAGCAGATAATAGCAAGTTAGTGTCGGACATCAGTAATAATCCAGTCCTGAAATGGACGATTGTATGTCATTTATAAATTATTGCCGTTCCGACCAGTCGAGAACCGGAACCAAAAACGTGAGTGTATAAAAATGGAATATTATACCCGTATGCAATCTGTAGGTTTGTGTTTTTCGATTTGGGTATGTAAACAATATCACGAGAGACCGAATGAGATGTGATTTACATACACAACAAGAAATAATACAAACCTACATATTGCATAGTGTCATAATGTTCCTTTTATTATATACCCTTATTTCACTTCCAATTAAATGAGCACTAAAGCTAGTGTCACTGGAGTCAACAAATCAAAATTTGTGAAAATATAGTGGTTTGGAACGTAGAAACTACTAGAAGCTGCAAAATGCAGAATCGGAAAACGACACTGTCAAATACGGATTGTTTTAAATCAGACATATTGTATCACTGTTGCGGATACATACTGTACTTTACGTCATTCACAGGTATATGATAAATTTGGATATTGGCCTTTCATCATAACTGTACATTTAATGTTTTTATTATGAAACACATCACGTCATTGACTTACGAGCAAACAAGTTCCTTGGGTAAGGTCTCAAACGACTGGAACAGTGTATTCACAGTCATCAAGATCAACGATGTGTAGCGAAAACTGTCAGAACAGACCGGCATGGTTGCGTAGCTGTCATTTACTGAAAATAGATCAAAACAACACAGCTATTCTTATCTCTTTCCGGAAATAAGCTAGGTTTAGATAGCGGTTGTGTGTGCGTGCGTGTGTATGAATGTGTTGGATTGTTTCTGGCTACTTCTGTAGAATGAAACTGAGATTTTGTACAATATTCGAATAATACAAAAGTATTAAAACAACAATAAACTATTTTTAAATCAAAAAGCATAAGCTGGAAGATTTATAACACAGATCTTATGTACATTACGTAATTCCATAACAATAGTCGAAAACTGTTACAATAAATGCAACACATAAAATTACATTGATAAATGATATATTTTGCCTTAAATTAAATTGAATTAAAGCTGTGATTGGAATTAGACCTGAATCCAACCTGATTTGAAATTTATACATACGTTATTATATTCGAAAAACATGACTTAATTATACCTTGGCATTTTGTGATAAGATCTATGCCTGACAGTGGGTTAGGTGAAAGTTGGTTGTATGTGATAATAGCAGACTTCATCTGTGTCATGGTGCAGTGCGCACCTGTTTGTTGTAGCTGGCGTACCATGCAAGCCTCTACTTCTTGAACAAAACTGAAATGTAAGTTTCCTTATTTCAAACATTTCATCAAAATGTTCTTCATGTGATGAAGAGAGACTAATAACTGAAGACCAGTTGTAAATATATTTGGAGATATCATTATATGAATAAAAGTCATTTTATGTGAAAATCAGACACTTTATTGCTGTATTGTTGCTTTTGAATGTGGTTGACGGTCGATTGACCGTTCATAACTCATTGAAAGTAATAAATTTAACTGACTGAATGTAGAATAGTTTGCTAATTAGCATAATTTATGCGAGTTAAAATACCATGGTGGCAAAATTGATTAAATTATTCCTTGATTCAAGTAAATATCGCTTCCATTTTAGAGTGAGATTGATAAACTTAGTTTACGACACTGCGCACAACCTAAATAAATCATATTTATGGTGTTAACTCGAGATATATATTAAAAAAACACAGTTATTTCTGCTCAGTTATTACTTTTAAAAATATCGCTTTAAACATTGTGCCATCATGAATTAACGTTATGCGCCACAATTCCATACCAGTCGTAGCAGTGTCACGGTCACGACTCCTGTAATTGTCAGTTTGGAGACCGACCTTAATTTAATCTTATGATCGGTTTGATACCTGCCAATGTTTTAGAGTTTCAGTTTTAGGACCATAATGTTGTGTTGAGGGGCTTACCTGCATTTTACGTTCTCTTCAAACGAGTTATAGGTAAAGTTGATGTTGGGAAGACTGGATATACAATATATAACATGAGGATTGGCAAAAATGTTCATGTAGTTATCACAAGTATTGTCCATGCTCACAGATGTCGTCTGAAAAAGAGAAAAGTCTCCGAGATAGGTCAACATACAAAACTCTTCATACTCATCCAAGCCCCTTTGCCTGACTCATATATTTTATATATTTGCTTTTGCATGCAACATTGCCGAGTTGATGGGTGGTTTGGAGATATTTTCACTTGTACAACTTTCACCTGTGAGAACCTGTTGGGGCAAGTGTAAGGTTGGGGCACCATAGAACCGTTTTTAAACCTCCAGTGGCAAAATTTTTTCTGCCGCTGGCCGTTCAAAGGCGATAATCCCACAGGTTTTCTTTTTCGCTAATTATTTGTAATGTTATATTTGAAAGTGATATTCTTTTAAACACGCGCTCATTTCTTCCTCTCTACTTGTGGCTGTGTGGGGAGGCTGTGTTTTCTGGAAGTGGCAATTCCTGACATGCATATTTCATTATTGTCATTATAATGCTTAATCTTAAACATTACATTACATTACATGTTTGTTAACTGTGAACTCGTTCATTTTCTAAGATGCATGTGTTGCCAAAACTTTATCAAAATTTACGGCAACAAAATTAATAAATTATACCTAAAGATCTTGTATCAGAGATAATATTAATGTTGATTAATTGATCTGTTGATGCAGAGAAAAACTAATTTATCTACTTTTGAGTATTTTTTTTTCTTAAAGAACAGCGATGTCTCGTTTTAACAAAGATACAGTTGCAATAAAAAAGATAAACAAAAACTTTTAAAGCCACACACGACAAAAATATAAAAGCAATATTGCAGACTAGGTTTGATTGAGCCTGTTCATAGGCAGTCATGGCAATGCATGTTTATGCATACAATTTCTGTCGGAGTCGTTTTGCTTACAACATGGTCTTTTAGAACTAGTCACCACGTTACCTGAAAGCACTGAGAAAAGTCTTTCCCGTTGCTGTGTCTGTGGTAGAATACTGCAGCTGTATGACTTGCGAGAGCTGTTCGGATTTCACTGTCACTGCACGTGACACCCGAGAAACCAACCACAAGATTAGCACACTGGAGCAAATAGTCGCTGTAGCTAAAATGTTGTAAAACATGTACTTGCAAGATTTTCATTACATGTAAGATTTGAATAATTTCCCATATTTCGCAACATTAAACAAGTAAAAAATGTGATAATATGGGCAACTGGCCTCTTTGACTTTCACGGGAACGTCATTTTCATTATTATTAGAAACTCTCTAATGCCATAGCTAAGTATCAGACTGAACCGCGTTGAGTGCCGTCAATCATTTTTCCTGTTGGCATGATATTGGGAAGCGAACCCGTATGGCGACAGTGCATAGCTTGGAATGCCAATAATTACACAACCTATTGAGCTAACCGGGACAACCCCAAATTAATGTTGATCGGATAACCCTGATATAAGTAATCATAACTGCTTGACACCGGAAACCGATTATTTACTGACAGTACTGACGCTATATAAAAAAGAATGACAAGGAGTCGACATTTTTCTTGATCTGGCATTTACAAGAATGTTCAGAAACGTACAACTTACACGCATGCTTGAGCAATGTTACCCACGGACGACATTTGCGTGAGATACGGCTGACAACCAATCAAGGAGATCATACTGAGCCTCTCCGGACTTGCACACAAACTTGAGGCTTCCGGTTGCACTGAAATAAAACACACGCTTCCAGATAATATATAGATACATACATATGAAGCAACATATCCGGGAATTCTACGTGCCTGTATTTTTGTGATGATAAATGCAAGATGTGTTACATGGTTTCTGTTACATTATTTATTGTTTTACTGTTGCGTTTAACATTTTGCACTGCCTTACATCGCAAGCTTACGGGCACATAAACGCATTTTCTGGCTCATTATTTTACTCAGCGAAAAAAGTAAAGATGATAACAATAGTTACGTTGACAAGAGGTGAAATCAACTTTTGGTGATAGAATCCCATTATAAAATATCGACAGACTCGCAGCAATGTCGTGCAAAGAGCAGTTCAGTCCGATGGCGTCTAGTCCACGTTTCGCACAGTACATTGATTCTTGGTACATACTGAAATTGAAATCATCAACTGAAGTCATATTTGAAGTATTCTTAAAACACTCAGTAACCACAAATCATATTAATAATACAAGTTAAAAACAAATTCAATTAATCACAAGATACAGGACAGTAGCAGGTTTCAAACGATGGTAGAGCGTTGGACTCCGGATCCGGAGACTGCGGGTTCGAATGACCACAGATATCGGACAAAGGCTCTAACTGCCCTTAGATATTGGCCAAACCCTGTAATTGACCACATATATCGGTCAAAAGCAGTAAATGACCACATTTATCGGTCAAAAGCTGTGACTGACTGTAGATATCGATCTAACGCTGTATTTGACTATAAAATGGTGAAAGCTATAACTGACCACATTTATCGGTCAAAAGCTGTGACTGACCTTAGATATCGGTCAAAAGCTGTAACAGACCAATAAATATCGATCACAAACTAGAACTGACCGTAGATATCTGTTAAATCTCTCTATTAGTCGATCTCATAAAAATTATTCCACTTACCAAATTTAGAAAACTCTGTTAGTCTAGCTTTCGCGTAACTATTCAGATTTTTTGTGTTTGGGGAACCTAAGAAATATTCAATATAGTAGGAGGTTTATTTTTACGTAATAAGGGAACCAATCAAGTTTTTTTTCTCGCGTGCGACCGATTGGTTTTTTGCCAGCTAGTTAAATAATGTATGTCAGAAAGTCACTTCTTAACATACCTGCACATTTCATCGTGTGAGTGTATAGAGGTGTTGAGATATCCGAAAGCTGACAGACACTGCTGAATACTCGTGCTGTTCACTGTATGAACCGGGCATGCTGAAATGTACGTACAATCTTACCTAAATATTGAAAGCAATACGCGTAAATGGTTGAATTTGAAAATCAAATCATAAATGACTTGTATAAATTTAAATTTGGATATTGTTCAATAACCCCCAAGGATATACTTCCTGCTTTTTAAATTTTGCCTTTGGCGTAGTCTGTGATATGCAGGATTTATATTCTAAGATCCCCTCTCAAAATTCAATTCTGTTTAGTTCCGCCCATTGTTTTCTCGTTTAGGGCAAACCCATTCTTTTATCTGGGGACCAAACGCCGCTGAACATGGAATGGTATTAATCTGAAAATACCGCATGGAAGGTTGCATGTTCACCGCCATATGCATACCGTCGTTTGGGATGGATCAAAATTGTACTGTTTACTGGTGTAAATATTGAGTTGCGCTCAACCCGGGCTAGGCGGCGTGGGCAGTAATAAGCATTTCCATTACTGCCCATGAACAGGCTCAATTTAACCGAACCTGCAATATTTTCATATTTGTCGCGGTCGAGGGTCTTCAAAGTTCCTTTTCATCTATTGTAATAGTTTATCTCTCCAGTCTCGATACTAAAGTATGTTCACTGAATGTTTTACGCAACACATTAAAAAGTTGTATTACGTTCTTAAATTCAGAATAGAACATGAACGTGTTTAATAACATGTTTATCTTCTTTATGCTATTGGTCTGAATACCTGTTTTGATCTTATTATGCCATCCAACAGGCGTAAGGAACATAGTTTGGTAAATATGTTGCCTAATCGTACAAAAAGTCAAAATACCTTGGATATACTTCAACATCGACTATTCAAGTGCTTGAAAAGAGCACGGCATAGCAACAGACTGGTTGTCGTGCTTTCCGCAAGTCTGACATTACATGAAAAGTCTGGTTCCCGACTTCAAAGCAACAAGCGATTGGTTATTGCAGCCTACCATATTATTAATTTATTGTTCAATGTAATACGCGCCCACAGATACTTTTGTTAACTTTTAACGATATAGGGAACAGACATGGGGCGAATTATTTGTAAAAGTAATGCATTAAATTTGCATTATTTGTCAAATTTGTGCATTAAATTAAATTAGCATTACTATATTTTGAGAAAGTAATGCATTAAATTAGCATTATATCAAAAAGTAATGCATTAAATTAAGCATTATTTTATTTACACGTGAAATGACAATAAATAAAAAGTCAACAATCAGTATAATAATATGTACAAAAGGGGTCATCTTCCAAAAACAACAACCCAAAGTTTAATATACTAGTACACAGTATCAATCTGAAAGTGTGAAGACCTAAAGTGACACCTCAAGAACTTACAACAAAACTATTCAAAGTATATATATATTAAGACAGCTTTAGCTTTTTAACACACTTTTGTTATCTTTGATTTAATGCTGTTTTTCACACAGTTAGTGTGTAGTATTGACAAAGGACTACACTGTCAACTTCTTAAACTATTATGTCACCTGTATCTGCATTACATGCCGAATTCCTGAAATCTGACATAGCCTCAAATAACTTTACAATGACACTGAATCAGTAAGTAAAATTATAAATAAATGGTTAAAAACATAACTTTATGTGAGTGAATTTAAGAGTATTGTACAAGTCTGAAAGTTTGAGTTGATTTTGATGCTATCTTATTTCAGTACAACATTTTTTTTTGTATTTTGCACTGAACTTCAAATGTCTACCAGTAACATTTTTAGGAATATTTAAGTGTTAGACAATTGGTGGGAAATATTCTGTCCCAATGAATGTGTACAGTGAAATGATTGAAATGTGCTGTATTTGTTGACAGAGCTTTATAGATTTCTGGCTATTCATTTGTTTTAAATTGAGCATTTTCTAAGACAACAAAGCTTAGGAACTTGTCGCTTCAAACTTTGCAACATTCTGATGAAAAGGCTTGACTCTTATAGTCTGTACCTTGTTTTACTAATAGTGAACACATATCAAACTACTTAACTGTTATAATCGTGTTTTTCTCTTGCTATAAATAAGATATGTAATAGAAACATTTTAAATGTTTAGAGCATCTTTGCATTAAAAAGCAACTATTAGTATTTTAATTTAATAAAGTTTTGTTCTGTTCTGTTCTTCTGTTCAATATATATTATATAATATAATATATATGTAAATGAATCAACAAAATCCAATTAATGCTCAATAATGCTAAGCATTACAGCATTATGGCAAAGGTAATGCATTAAATTAGCATTAAAATAATGCTAAATCTGTTGCATTAATCATTACCTTTCATTACTGACAAAAAGTAATGCATTTTTAATGCATTAGCATTAAAATTTAATTTGCCCCATGTCTGATAGGGAAAGGACTAAATATTTCCGAGCCTTTCGTAATTCATTGTATAAAGCCACTGCTTTTCGCAGGACAAGATGGGACTACCGGACATAACATAAAGGGAAAATTTTACTGTGAACAATATAACGCTTTTAATAGTCAAAACTAAATGATATTATTCTTTTATGTATAATAAAAAGACATTATTACCTGCATCAGCGACCTGGAATTCAAATTATAATCAGTTTGTAATAATAAATAAACAACAACATAAATTCGTTTGAATTAATTTAAGCTAATTCTTTAAAAAATATATACAGTAAAAATATATTTTACATGTATTTATACCAATCATATCAATTTAATTACTGCACAATGAACACTCTTTAATCTTGAAACATACAATTTTTAAAAGATACGTCATTTTCACTTCGTCACTTCGACGTGATTTCGTAAGCCAATAACATTCAAACAAGGTAGGGGTAAAACCAAAAAAAGTCAGTAGCTTCTGTGAGAAGGATATACCGACAATTTCTTAAAGGTCTTAAATTTATCTACTGTTTCAAGCAGTCGCGTTATTGCAGAATGGAACAGAATCGTCCAAAATTGTTTTGAATCGTTCAGAGACAGTGATTTGCGTCGACGGAGAACATATCCGATACTTTCGAGTTTGTGGCCGTTGCTTTTACCGCTACCTTCACTAATTGCCAATTGTTTCCAAAGGAATGTAGAGAATTTCATGACAATTTCATAAAAAATACGAGAAAATGATGTTCCTTTTTATGTGCATGTTTGTTAAAGTTCGAAGGTAATACTCAGATACCATGCTGAGAAATTAGTTATGGGATCGGTATAGTTACATGTAGAACATTAATTAAATGTATAATCGACATACTCGTATATTGTAAAAATTAAGAATATTTATGAGTGTAAATATACAAGTATCGAACATATCGATTCTTTTCTTTAATATGCATTTAGACACAAAAGAAAAACAATGTTTACTTATAGACAAAGATTTTTCATGTGTATGTAGTTTGTTTAACAACAATAGCTGATGAACGAACTCCAAACATTGAAATAATACATACTTTGAAAGCAGCAAAAAGAACAAATATCTTTAGTCCTGCATACATTTTGGAATGACCTGTTATATTGTTATTTGCTTATGAAAGTATATAATTCAATCTTTATCATTGATGTTTAAGTAAAGGATTTCAAAATAGTTTGAAGTAATAGATAAGGTGCTTTGACATATGTCTATATCCCAGCAAACAGAATACTCATGGTATTTATGAAATACATTTAATAAGTGTTTATATCAACAACGACGAATACTAGAAAAGGTGCTGACGCCGTTGAGAATTTAGACAAATAAAGATATACACGTGCAAATGTTCTGTCATAATCAATCAATTAATTAAATACTTAAAGATAAACTGAAACATGCTTAGTTTCCAACAAAATACATTCCAATTTATGTAATTACCAATATCTCATATAAATAAATCGATCTCATGCACAAAAATCGCCATAACTTAGCACTGACATCCACAAATTCAGCGGTCCAAAAGTCACTAGAATTTCGGAATGGGCGGAGCTTAATATCGATGACGTCATTGAATCTTTCGCGCTTATGAACGACAGTGTAAATAGTACACTTATTTGATTATATTTACAGTGATTTGATGATAAATTTTAATGACGATGGATATTTTTGCTGTGATCGATTGTATACAAAAAAAACCCAATCACACCAAAACAATATTAGGTTCTTTAGATACTTGAAGGAGAGTACAAAAAATTTCGGTTGAAATATGAAAAAGGAAAGGCCTGTACGCAAAGACCTATTGTCCCGGTATAGGTTCGCGTATTTGCGAACATCATTTTTACCGGCAAAGTTTTGTTGTAAATCCAGATATTCAACAACAAATGCCAATAAATTTGTTGTATGTGTTTGATATCCGGCGCGGTCCCGACGATATTTACCTTAGACAAAAAAGGAAAGGGCTCTACGCAAAGACCTATCGGCCCGGTAAAGGTTCGCATATCTGCATTTTCTAACGCATTAACTAAGAACCATCCCGCAAGGATATATCGACGGAACGGTTTTAGTTAATTTTCGCATGATCAGCATGCATAAACGCTAAATGAAACTGTAAGTTAAATATAATTTGATCGTACATCTACATTTTATTGCATGTTCAATTAAAAATGTTTGCACTATTATCCGCCGAAATGGCTACATGGAATATATATGGTTTCCGTAGCTGTGATTTACAGATATTGAATCGTCATAATCGGACTACCTGTGTTTTGGAAAAATTGGAACCGGACCTTGATAAGTATCTACACATGTGGCATTATACTGGACATGCACAACTCGTGCAAATATAATGCGAATCAATATTATGTACGAAGACAAAGACGCTATTAAAAAGTTCCGAACGCCGATTGAAAAAGGCAGCAGCTTCGGAGTTGATATTATTGTTTGCAAATATTATGTGGAAATGCAAACATTCATATACTAGCAAAGTTACTGACATAGGATAACGCTATTGTCACATTTACTAGGTTATACTATACGCGACAGATACCCGTCATAGCGAACTGCGATCCAATGACGTCATCGGTAAACACAAGTTGTTCCCCTTAGATTTTGCATACCGTGAAATGTGCACCCGAATTTTACTGAATTCATTCAACCAATTCTCGTGTAAATGGTATCATTTGGTCATAAAAAGATTTTCTTTATATTTAGAATAACATATTTATTAAATTTAGTACAAAATTTACAAAAGTTAGTATTCATTTGTCAGTTTATCTTTAAGAATGAATGAATGAATGAATGAATGAATGAATGAATTATTATTATTATTATTATTATTATTATTATTATTATTATTATTATTATAATGATGACTGAAACACTATGAGTTATCACCCAGTTATAGGAGTTATATTTTTGTAAAAGTTAAACTAAAGTTATCGGCATTGAAATAAAATAAAACAAAGAAGAATAATGGGTGCAATGCTTCATGCTTTCCTGAGCTTATTGTTCCGTTGATCGAGATATAATATTTAACTGTTTAGTACTGTAGATCTAATGAAGAAATTTTGGTAAAATAGTTTAGATTTTGTCTCAGGAATATTTAATGTGGAAAGAAATGTTCGTTAAAATTTACCTCGGATTTGTTGTTATATATCTCTTGAAACATACTACAGGTAGGCGCCTTTTGATAGAAACCGGCATTATTCAAAGATGATGTGAATCGATTTTAATACATTTTTTAAAATCCTATTTAACATAATCAAACATTTGCTGTTATAATATATTTTATATATTGAGTGTTTTTGTCATTTATTTTCGATGATAAAAGAGTGTTTCATTTTCAGTTACGAACTGTTTACATTTTGTCGGGATGACTTATAAATGTTCGAAATGTATAGACCATAATTTATCGCTTAGTATTTGTTTAAGTAATTTACTAGTGAAAAGTGTCCCTAAAAACTTTATATTTTACGGACTGATCTTAAACTAACGTGATCTTTTAAAAATGTTTAGTAAGTAAGTGACAATTGCAATCAAGTTTTCTTTTGATCTTAAAATGTCAGATTCCGGCAATTTTACTTTCGTACCAGCAAATCAAGGACACTGATATTGTATTTTTTCTTATGCTGCTTCTCTGTTTGGTATTCTGGCAGAAACCTTTTTGCAAAATTGAAAAGATCTCTTTTTTATTTTAGATCTAATACTTAAAAAATAAAATGGATTTCCGAACAATAAAGACCATCTTCTTACCCTTCTTTAGGAAAGCACCGTGTCGACTTTTTCTAGTTCTGGTTCTCTTTCTCGTTAATTGTTTCTGGTGTCTAACCTGAAATTGATCATTTTTATACATGCTCTTTTTTCGTATCACTTGTTGGTTGTGTAGTGAGGCTGTGTCTTCTGTATGTGGCATTTCCTGATATGTATATTTCACTTTTTGTATAATGCCAGTTCGATTAATGATTACACGCTGTTTTCAGGACAACCAACATGTGTACCACTAACGTACTCGGGCATGGTGGGGATCAATCTAACAGAGGGCTATATCGTGGCAGAATTGTTTTGTAGTCCGAGCTCAGGGTCTATTACGTACTACGTTGATACGACAGTCAGTAAGTTTAACATATAGAACATCCAGAAATGTAGGAAAACAGAATCATTTTTACTGCAGTCTCCAGATGTATTATGTTAGAATGCTGTATAGCTTGCTATATAATTTGCTTCAACCTATATATATGATTCTAATTCATTACTTGACAAAGCTGTTCAGGACAAGTTTTAAGTAAGGACATTTTTGTATAGGTGGAAGCAGATACTTTGAGATGAGGGGATCGAACGTAACACTCGTCAATAGGCTGGACGTAGAGTATGGAAATCTAATGTGGGAGATAAAAGTGGTCGTTAACGACGGCAGTTCGTCGCCCGGTAAGAATCATTACATCCGGGTCCTAGATCATAAAACTTGGATTGGAGACCAGTCTCAAATCTCAAGCATCTTACTAGCGGGGAATCAAACCAGCGATCCCTGGACTTAGAGACTCAATACCAATCGCAATTTCAGCCAATCAGATGCTTTAGATTTTGAGACTGGTCTCCAGGTTAAGTTTTTAATCTCGGGCCCTTTTATCGGTAGCACTCAGTAGTTGTGTATAACAGCGGTAGTGTATGATGATTGGACATCCCCAAAACGTAAAGGCTTAATGCGAGAGATTTCTGCATGTTTCTTTCTTAGTTTTAGATTTGCACGAGATTAATTTAAACAGTTATTTGTAGTATCATTTACTTTTGCCGGGCCTAATTTTCGCGTATATGACGCAAATAGAATTTTCGTGCGGACACAAATTCGCGCAGTTGTATTGTTCCATTAGGATAATATATTATGTGCTTCACGTTCGCTGGGGTTTAGTTTAGCGCACACCGCCTAGCGCGAAATACGCAAAATTAAACCCATTCGAAATATAATGATACTACGGTATATAAACAATTATAAAATAAGGCATTTACGCACACACCCACTTCAGACCCCAAGGTTATAAAACTAAGACAGGAAACCAGAATCATATTTCAAGGATCTGATTGGCTGACTTTTCACCATTTTAGCCAATCAGACGCTTGAGACTTGAGACTGGTTTCAAATCTCAGTTTTATAATCTTCAGCACTGAAGTTTGCAATTTATAAAGCGGATCATTAGCTCAGTGGTTAACGCGTCTGCCTCCGAGTCCAGGGATCGCTGGTTTGATCCCCCGCTACTCCAACTAAAATAACTAATAGTCGTTCGGAAGGGACTTTAAATCGAGGTCCAGTGTAGTGGTGCTATACACCGGGCACTTAAAAGAAAGAACCAGGGACGATTCTGGAATTGATGAGTCTTCTGTACCATGCACTATCCTCCAAAACCTAAAATAACTAACACTCTTCTGGAGGCGTCGTTCATATGGGCTTCCGGTAGCGACATTATATAAATGGAGATACACAAACGTTCGCCATTCTATTGATATAATATCCGGAGGGAACATATGTGTTTACTATACAAAAAGGGAACTAACTTTGAAAGCCATCGAACACTACAAATATGAAAGTATTGCAGACTTTGATTGATTGAGCCTGTTCATGGGCAGCAATGGAAACGCGTATTACTTTCCACGCCGCCTAGCCTTCGGTTGAGCTCAAATCAATATTTACACTTGTAAGTAAACGGTACAATTTCGATCCAACCCAAATGAAGGTATGTATATGGCGGTGAACATGAAACCTTTCATGTTATATTTTCAGATTAAGAATAGGTATGCCCTAAATGAGAAAACAATGGGCGAAACTGAACATAAGAGAATTTTGACAGAGGGTCTTGGAATACAAATCCTGCATATCATAGAGAACGACCGTGGCACAAAAATTAAAAGCAGAAAATATTTTCTAAGGGCGATTTAATAAAAACTACATTGGCTAGAATATTATGACCACCCATCTCAAAACTGACCGAAATATTTAAACAAAAAACCAAAACGTGTTAAGCTTTAAGGTTTAAGTGTACATTTAAATTCAAAACACAGACCTATGCAATTCAAATAACACCAGACTTCTTGACTTGTAGTAACTGCCACTGTATCTATAACCACTTACCAATCGACAACAACAACCACGTCCACCATGGCGCCCCCTGGATACAGCTGGTTCAAAGAAGAAAATAACAAAGTGCTATTCTGGTCGGTTATGGGTTTCATTGCAATCATTACTGGTAAGTTATGGTTCATATTGCAATGATAACGTTATAGCTCTAATTGCATTTAGGAGTGGTAAGTTATTGCTCTTATTGCAGTTATGATTAGTAAATTATTGATCTAATTGCAGTCATGATTGGTAAGTTATTACTATTATTGCAGTAATAACTGGTAAGTTATTGCTCTCATTGCAGTTATGACTGGTAAATTATTAATTAATTGCAGTTATGATTGGTAAGTTATTACTCGCATTGCAATAATAACTGGTAAGTTATTGCTCTTATTGCAGTATAGTCTTACAGCTTTTAAGACTGTTTGTTACTGCGCTTGTTGCAATTATGGCAGGTAAGTTATTGCTCTTGTTGCAGTTATGAGTAGTAAGTAACTGCTCTTATTGCAAGTTACTGACAAGTTATTATCCTTATTGCAGTTGTGATGGTAAGCTATTGCCCTTATTGCAGTTATAATGATAAGTTATTGTCCTTATTGCAGTTAATACTGGTAAGTTATTAATCTTATTGTAGTAAGTACTGACAAGTAATTACCCTTATTGCTCTACCCGTTTTGCTCTTATTAAGAGTTATTTATAACTGCTCTTATGGCAGATATGACAGTCAGGTAATTGCTGTTATTGCAGTTATGACAGGTAAGTTATTGCTCTTATTCTATTTAGGAGTGGTAAGTTATCACCCCTATTGCATTTAGGACTGGTAAACTATTGCTCTTACTGCAGTTATTGCTGGTACGTTATTGCTCTTATTGTAGTTGTGGCTGGTAAGCTATTGCTCTTATTGTAGTTATGGCTGGTAAGCTATTGCTCTAATTGTAGTTGTGGCTGGTAAGCTATTGCTCTTATTGTAGTTGTGGCTGGTAAGCTATTGCTCTTATTGTAGTTGTGGCTGGTAAGCTATTGCTCTTATTGTAGTTATGGCTGGTAAGCTATTGCTATTATTGTAGTTGTGGCTGGTAAGCTATTGCTCTTATTGTAGTTGTGGCTGGTAAGCTATTGCTCTTATTGTAGTTGTGGCTGGTAAGCCGTTGCTCTTATTGTAGTTATGGCTGGTAAGCTATTGCTCTTATTGTAGTTGTGGCTGGTAAGCTATTGCTCTTATTGTAGTTGTGGCTGTTAAGCTATTGCTCTTATTGTAGTTATGGCTGGTAAGCTATTGCTCTTATTGTAGTTGTGGCAGGTAAGCTATTGCTCTTATTGTAGTTGTGGCTGGTAAGCTATTGCTCTTATTGTAGTTATGGCTGGTAAGCTATTGCTCTTATTGTAGTTGTGGCTGGTAAGCTATTGCTCTTATTGTAGTTGTGGCTGGTAAGCTATTGCTCTTATCGTAGTTGTGGCTGGCAGGTAATTGCTCGTATTGCAGTTATGAATAGTAAGTTATTGCTCTTATTGAATCGAGGTCTGTATGTTTTTGCTCTTATTGCATTTAGGACTGGTAGGTTAAAGCTATTATTGCAGTTATGGCTGGTAAGTTATTCTCAAAATCTCTTTAATTAAAAGGGATATGATATGCTTTAAGGTAGATTTAATAAAACCTAAATGCTGGTGATGTGATAATTAAGGTTTTAAAGTCTTATTAACGAGGGTTCCTACATGTATTTAAACAGATTAATCAATTTAGAGCAGCTGCTTGAACTTTTTTGCATAAAATGCATTTTTACCAAATTAACGATAACTCACGCCATTATATTGTTCCAAATCCAATTATTAAACATTAAAGGGCAAATCAAAGGCTGTTGTCGGCAACTCATAACAGAGTTCAGTCTATGTCTTTTTCTAATAAAAATTACAGACAAAATGTGACAAAATAGAAATGAGTGAGTATAAGTACATCTCTTAGAAAATATCTCCTTTTGTAATTTTTTGTCTGTGTGTTTGTTCTGTATCAGTTATCTGTGCTCTTTTTTCTTTTGCGAATGATACTACTCTTTATTTATATGTCTTGACTGCAGGTACCTGTATACTTCTGTGCTTTCGGTTTCACCGGAAGGGAATATGTTTTCCGAAGAGTTGGCCTAGTTTTGAGAAGATGAAAGACAGTTTCAACAGACAAGTAAAATGCTGTCCACTGTAAGTAAGATGTGTAGTTTTTTTCCTGGATGACTATAACACCATATTATATTATTATCATATTCTACGTTTTCTATTGAGGAAATGAGGAATTTGAAAGTTTCTCAACACAAATGGCATGAAATGATGAAAACAGATAAATTTAAAGACAAATTAAAACAACAACAACAAAAAACATCGAAAGAAAAACAAACAAAAAAAAACTGGTCACTTAAAGAAAAAGAGGTAAAGTCTTGATTCCAAGGAAGAATTAAGTACACAACTTTTAAAAGGTACATGAAAATAGTGGTCTTACTACCAAATTGATCTAAAGTCGGGGTGCACTGTAGTTCCATGCTACATATTGAAATACTTGAATCTTGTAGTCCGTGTGACTTTGGAGTAAAGGAGAAAATGATAGAAGACGCGGAAGACTCTCCCGAGGAAGAAATTGACGAGTAAGTTAGATCGGGATCTATTATTTTAACATATTAGTTCAACGTTAACATCCTTGTAAGTAAGATCTAGATTTGTTATTTTGAATCAAAAGGCAGTAAGTTTAAAAATAAACTAGCTTGCTTTATGTGGGTGAACACAAATAGTTATATAATTATGATATCAAATGCAATCAAAGAAAAAAAACCTTCTATAGTCTGAATTCATCGGGGTTAAAGCTATAAAGACAAAACCCTTAAAAGAATCTGTTAAACATGAAACACGGGAAAGAGAAAATGGGTTGGTAAATGTTTTATTATCTTTTTTTAAACATTTCTTTGCTATTTCTTTTTGCAGTACACCATTTGGATTGCCGCCTAGGAAGAAAAATAAACCACCCACACCGGCAAAGGCGCCTACACCTTCAAGTAAATCGGTTGCACCATCTAAACAACAAACACCTGCTCCCGACCCATCTAAAACACAGGCAACAACAGGTGAGTTTGCATCTATCAAAGCAGTTATTTAAATGCCAGCGTTGATAAGGTTATTAATACGAGCGTAAAACTTGTATCTTTGAAATATGCAACGTACTCTAACTTTTGGTGCACCTTCAAATTTATTCAACGGACGTAGCTAGACGCATGAAATTACAGGCGCATTTAATTTCAAAACCGTAATTGTAAAGATCTCCGGAGACGAATTTAAAATGCACATGGTATAAGCTCTCATTCTTTCAGCAGAAGATGAAGATATCGACCGTTCTATGAATGTGACGCCTCTGGTCATTGGTAACGTGCAGCTGAATGACGTCGGTTTTGATGGAATGCGATCACCCGGATTTAACGCGCCAATGTTTACGTCATACGGTGGGAAGAAAGATCGCACAACTAGAGTTACCACTAAAAGATATTGATGACGATACACTACTTGTTGGTGTAAAAATGGTTAATACTTACGCTGGACGTGATATGAACATATTCAACAATTACATAACGGAGACACCGTTGATAAACATTGAGTTTCTATTGATATATTTTTGATGAAAGTACGAGGGTTGTTCGGAATGTTTTGAGACAGTATGATTTTCTTTGTAACTAAGTATTGCTGCGCGTAATATTTAAAACAAATTATAGTTTAATATGTAGTTTATCCGAGTAAGGACTTTAAAACGTGGTAGCGTTACTATTATGTATATAATCGTTTCCATAGCAACATATGTTCACGCATCCTGGAGCACGACGTATTTTCTGGTTATAATTGTTCTATCTGAATGAAAAGAGCCCCTAAAAATTGCCCCATACGTCGCGAAACTTTTTGCCGTTACTTCTGACTTCGGAACGTCATTTACGCCAGTTGTTTAAGCCGTTATTTCAGATCGTTATAGTAACACCTGTGCGACAAGGCAGCGACTATGGAAACACCGTCAAACGAAGAACAGCGTCTTTTATTTTGTTTTGTGTTAATCTTGGGAAAACGCCAACATAAACCAAGCAACTTCTAGAACAGGCAAACAACGGACGCACTGTTAATCGGCCATTAATGTTTAGATGGCATAAGGTGAAGAGAAGTTGCAGAAGTTTACCATGTAGGTACGGCCACTGCTCACAGGTATTATAGTAATGCAGAGTAAAATTTTGTTTGATTTCATCTTCTCCAACGTTAAATATTGGCCGTGTCTCAAAACTTTCCGAACAACCCTCGTACTATACAAAGCTCAAGTTTGTTAGTTTTTATCCCTGATTTTGATAAAATAATGTATATGTTATAATAATACCACACAGACTGGCAACCTGGAAACTGTTTTAAGTTTTGAAATATTTTACCTGCCTGTCGTTTTTACTAGGCCATCACCAAGTATGCTTTCTATTTATTTTTATGTGTATAAGTACGTTTTGGCTATGTGATTAAAATCTTGTTAAAACTGTGTGGCTTTGCTACCATGCTATTGTTTGTCACGGAAGAAACCAAGATGTGACGTCACTCACTATTGTCATATACATAATATTATGCAGCCTACACCTACATTCACTAATTTGTAAAAGAAATCGCAATCGCTTTATATTATCGGATAATAAATTGAAAACCTTTACGGACAAAGACAAACCTTTAAAAATAGTTTAATTTCTCTTTAAGCGTCTCTTGAGGCGCGTTTTTGTCAACTTATCCAGATTCTTTTGACCCTGGAAAATTCTAAAAAAAATAGATTCACATCGAAAAATATTCCAATGTGCTGTGCAACAAACAGTAATTAACTAATAATAATATTGGAAGTAGATAAGCTCTGTCCTATGATTATATGAGTAAATCTAGATGTTTGATAAGTGATTTTTGGCAAGTTATTCGTGTTAAGACATAGCAAGGTTTGGAGACTTAAACTGCCCTGGTATATACCAATTCAATTAGTAGTGTTTATGCCGACCCTCCTGTACCTCTAGTGCCTAAATTGCATTTGCGATTTTATGTTTTGCGCGGTAAAAGCGAAATACAATTATTGTCTCCTCTCGTCTGTGATGAGTAAATTAGCGCTATGCGCAAAATCAAATTAGTTAAATAAACTCAATCCAGATAGGATTTAGTTGTAGCCTTTGTGTAAAGGTTGGTGCAAATGAAATAAGCGTTTTTCGGAACGGATGGCATTTTTACGAAGTGATTCATGTAAAACCGCAAAATTTGTTGATTTGCTTCAAGAGACGTATTGAGGAAAATATATAAAATTCTACAGATGTTTCTTAAAACTAGTTCAAATTTTATTTAATTCACAAATAGGCAAAGCAAATTGAGACTCCGAGCAATCTGCATCTCTCCATTGAAATTTGAGGAATGGGTCATATACGGCACAATCCGCCTCCACTCGGCCATCAAAATCCTGGATTCCATCCGGCTCCCCTGGCGACCAATCATAAAATGTCGCTACTTTCTGGTTGTCGTAACATTTCCAGACATTTTCAGTCTCAGTGTCGTTGATACCTATCCAATATCTCTCTGTACCTTAAACAAAATATTTGTTTATAAATCTTTTATCCAAGATCCATGTCCGAGAGTCAGCCAATAAAGAGAGAAAAAATTCAGTATAAAAACTGAGCATACAATTGTAAAAAAAAGAACTTTGATAGCCACCGAACACGACACATATGGATATTGCAGGTTCGGTTTGATCAAGACAGTTCATGAGCGGTAATGGAAAAACATATTAATGTCCACGCCGCCTAGCTGCGGGCCGAGCGCAACTCAATATTTTCAATATTATGCTTAACGGCCTTTCAATGGCACAATTGATTACAACACAGTTTGACACATTTTGTTCATTTATGGCGTCAATGTTGCTCATCCTTGTACTAGCGTTAAACATTTATAAAGCGATAAGTGTACTTTATGGACTTGTCAGGACCAACTCGAGTCGCTTACTTTCTTACTGGATAACACTTATGATAGATTGGGTACTTATCTTTATGAAACAAGTAATAGGCATCCCAAAAGGCACAAAGTGTTGCTGATCTGTTTTTATACTGTTTGGAAAGGTTTGGAAAGAAACTTAATGTCATTTCTTTCTCCCGAATATCAACATGACGTTTATACAGCCATTAACAACACCTTCACCTACCTTGATGATTTTTGTTCATCGTGCACCATTTTACGGGACAAATATCTCATAGCTTCTTCGCTTTTCTAGAGCATGTTAAAGATTTCAATGGTCGTAATAAAGAATTTTGGATTACAGTCAAATAGGCCACAAGTCATATAGGCCACAAGTCAAATAGGCCACAAAAAGTCAAATGGGCCACACTTGATTTTGAAAAAAGTCAAATAGGCCACGAAAAAAGGCCACATTTTTATTTTATTTATATAGACTTTATTATCATTTTGTAAGTATGTTCTAAGTCAGTTTATAATGTTTTATATGATATTTTATCAAATATTTTTTAACAAGTTGCTTCGTTCATTGGGGATTTTGTACAAAGCAACATGTGCCTAGAACATGTTTCCAATGTCATCGATCAGAATTACAATTAACATTATTTATGTGTCGATATTCTCTTTTAATGTCCTTAGTCTCCCCAAGTCACTTGGTCTACACTAGCAGAGAATGTAATATCAATGCAGTTGCAACATAAGCTGTGGATTTTGCATGGTCTGACGCCAGGGCTTTTTTTGGTCAATTTTATAACTGATATTCAGTCATGTTCCCAGTGGCAAAACATATATTATTTCCTAATTAGTGAAAAAAATACCAATTGAATCCATACAAAAATTTCTGACTAAAAACCTGTGTGTATCACGTATTAATAAAATATTATAGCTTGTTAATTAATTCAGCATTATTTGGTTCTTTAATCCAGAAATTATTGATAATATTAAATACATATATTTAAAACATTGTTTTACCCATTATTGATGCAAAAAAAATACACAATTTCTGTCAAAACGACACAAACTTGTTCAATTCCAAGGGTATGGGTCATATTTCCTAAACAGTGAAAAATTCCCTGGACATGTAACTTGGATTATAAATAAATTAAATTATTTATTTAATTTGACACCTTTGACTGTTACTGCAAGTGTTGTAAATTGTGATTCTTATATAACAATATGACAGACTGTCTAAACTGATTTAATCAACACCTTTGGTAATGACAGTGTAAATAACAGATTAAGACTATTACACAGATTAATTTACTTTTTGATGGTAGTCAAATTTGTAAAAAAAAAATGACAGTCAGATGATGTCTTTATTTGTTTTAGCGTTTCAGGATGACAAGCACATTTTTAAAAATCAATATAAAAATGATATATGAAAAAAATTATGTAAATTTAAAAACAAAACTAACTGTGTACAGTAAATTGTCATATACACTAGACTTAAGGTACTACCTGAAAGTGATGACTGTTAGAATAGTGGCAGGCAAATTTATTTTGAATGTCAATTGTTGAAATTTGATTATTAAATAAACTCTCAAAATATGCAAGGTCATATGAACTTACTACGGAGATCAACTTCATTCAAGGCAACCCAGAACTGAAAACTTCAAAATAAAACTTTTATTCAAATAATTATAATTTTCTTGACAAAAGTGATATTATTTATGATATTAATATTTGTATTACATTTTTAACAATAATTTCTAGTTAACACCGTGCATCTTTTGGAGAATCACAATATCACATTAGGTGACAACATTTACATTGAGTTATTGCAACCTCTAACAAATTTTGATAGATTAATAATATTGCAGGTTATAACCTCTTTCATGGATACGATTTGCACCAGAGACAAAACAATATGCTTTTATTTAGCATAAGTTCCAATATTTTATCATTAATTGTTAATCATTTTTACCACAGTAAATCTTACTCTGACTTAATTGTTGATTGTTTTAACACCATTTATACATTGAAAAAACACATTCTTAACATTCACTAACATCTAAACATTTCTTAATTACATCAGCTAAAAAATCTACAAAAAATGGTTTTCTTATGTAAAAAATATTTGTGGCCTATTTGACTTTTTTGTGGCCTATTTGACTTTTTTGTGGCCTATTTGACTTGGAAAATAAAATGTGTGGCCTATTTGACTTTTTTCTGTGGCCCAATTGACTTTTTTGTGGCCTATTTGACTTGTGGCCTATTTGACTTGTGGCCTATATGACTTGTGGCCTATTTGACTTGATACCAAGATTTTTCACAACCAGTTTTAAATGGTGATTTAATTTATAAACTAACGAAAATAAAAAGCAATATTAATTTCTCCACGTTATTCGTAAAAACATCTTAGTTTTAAAAGAAAGGTGAGCAACATGATATTCTACAGCGCTCTGCATGCCTGGTGATTAACTCATCTACAGTTGATCGTTATGCTTATTGCTTACCTCTTTGTTTGAACGGCGGTGGCAGGGGTTAAAGAGTTTATGAAGGTTTTTAGGGAAATCTTGTAAAAGAACCTAGAAGCTCGATCGGTTTCTGTTATACCTATCATCGTGTACTTGCTGATTTGACTCCCTGGACACTGGTCTCGGTAAAGATATTAAGTTCCCGCCTTTGTGCTTAACATTGTTATTAGATTCTCATGTTCTATATTTTTTGTTTGATTCTGCATGCAACATTGTCGAGTTGATGGGTGGGTTGGAGTTATTTCACTAAGAAAACTTGTACTTACCTGTTTATATTATAACATGTTTGGACAAGTGTGAGGTTCGTGCACCACAGAACCTGGTTTAAATCCTCACCGGCAAATTGTTTTGCCACTGACCGTTTCAAGGCAGTAACCCAAAGGTTCTCCTTTTCGTTTGTGGTGTATTATTCGAAATTTATCTTGTTTACAAGACAATATAAATACATGATCTTGACGTTTTGCTTCGTGGAGAGGCTGTGTTTTGGGTGTGGCAATTCCTGATATGCATATTTCATTTTTTTAATTTTTAGAGAAAATAAATTATGTTGAAAGTAAAGTTTAACACAGCTCTGAACGTCCAGCTATAGTGGAAAAATATTAGGCAATGTTTTCAAAATATCAAACAAAAATTTATACTCGAATTGTTATCGTTTTAAATCTCAGATATGCGAAAGATTATGAATGTAACAAATACTGTACTCGTTCTATTAAAATATAACTGATTTTTTTAATTAGAACTGTACCTCTGTCTAATTCCGTCATAACTCTTTTCAGAAAGTCGTTTTCCGCAGCTGAATCTACATGAACCAAGTGACCATAATAGAGTCTACAGAATGCCTGACAATTAAAGGGAATAAATCGCATGTAAACGCATGTTTTATATGGCAAATGAGAAACAGTTATATGAATATGGACTCCATTTATAACCTAGTAAAAGCTTTACTTGGAACATTACTCTCGAAATAGTGCATTATTTTCAACTTGAATCGTCGTGTAGCGGATAGTGAGCTAACTCCCTAAGGCCCGGGTTCAATTCTCATAAAAAAGATGCGATTTTGTTTTTAGTTTTTTGTTTGTTTTTATCTGGGGGGATGGAAGAAGGGGGGACGAGGTAGATCTAAAAATACAGCAAGCAGACAAATTTCGCTTGGTTAAATTTACTTTGTTACGCATATTTACGCATATTTACTGAGCGTGATCGTTACTTCACTTAAACTACATTTGCTTCATCGCACTTTATTCCCCACCCTTCTTCCATAAAACGTCCTGAAGATCTGCATCGACGCGTTTCATCATTTTATCAACGAATAATCTTGCTTCTGATGTTTTTCTTTTGTTTACGAAATTTTAAACATTGCCAAATAACGCACAGGTTAACATTATGTTTTGCGTGTGTGAACATATTCAAGCATACACCAGAGAAAACGAATTTAATATTATTTCGATATATAGTCAAACCTGTCTTCAGCAGCTATCCAAGGGACTCAAAAGAAGTAGCTGCTTGACATATGTGGTTGTTTAAGACGGGTAAAATCTAGAACAAAAGATCACTTGAGGACATATTCATAGTGGCTGGTTGCTGAATGCAGGTGGCTGCTTAGGCATGTTTAAATGATAGTTACCTCAGCATCACTATTACTCAACTCAGCAGCAGCAAATATGTAACAGGAAGAATCAAAATGTTCGGTACCTGGTGGACAATCTGAAGTAGAACCAGTTTCTACCGTCAGTGAAATCTTATATTAGTATTAACATATTTAAAGTAGAAGACTTTTCTAGTAAAATATTAAATTATTTCAGTACAGTAAAATCCTTGTAACATTGAAGTCAAGGATCTAGAACCAGAGTCAACATTGCAAACGCGTATTTGACCGTAAATAAAAACTTGAGAACATAATTTAAAGATAAAAAAACCCGTCTCACTCGACCGTGGCTTTTCCTACCATTCAGTGATAAAAATGGGAAAAATGTCATACAACTAAAATTATTGACTGTCTTTAGTTTTATTATGTCACTTAGAAGACTGAGCTTAATTTCGACCAATCAGCTGCTTTGGGTTCGGGACTGATCTCAAGATTTTGGGTGCAGGTCTGTTGAACCCATGTTAAGAAAAAAAGCTCACCTAAACTCATAATTGTATCATTTTTTATTTTTAAATATCTTAAAAACGCGTGAACGAAAGTGAATCAACATTTCAGAAGAGATTTATTAAAGTCGTATGTTTTCATATTTTTGTTCCAATTAAAGTTAAAAATAGAATCAATATGATCAAGAAATCAATCTACAAATTACAAAAATAAAACTTCGTTGCTTGATTGCATTTAAAGGAAAAAGAAAGGACGAGACTTAATATTCTGTGAGGCAGTGTCTTCTTGGTGTGGCATATTTCACTTTTTTTAAATAAAAAGTAAATGACGATTTTATACTGAGACAATGATAAGTTTCATTAACAGTAGCGTTCGTCTAAAACATGTGTTGAGTTTTCTTTGTTTCTCGAAGATACAATGAATTTATCTGATGTATAAACATTCCCTTTTCACGACTTACTTCTTTTCGGCGTTGAAGTCGTTGTCGTCGTTGATGATGTTGTCGACGTTGTTGTGGTAAATACACATTCCCTGTTACAAACATCATCATCACAGCACTGAAGTACACATTGGTTGTCTGAAAGTAAAAATCTTAACAATAAAGGAGAATGACATACACAGCGAAGCCCGTTTAATGGAGATGGAATGGAACTAAAAAGTTGTTTAAGTTTTAAAAGTTAAAGTAAGGTACAAACTCACCAAACAGAGTTTACCTGATATGTTCTGGACAATAATACTCCTCTTTTTTCCTACAATAGTCGATCCACCATTGTTTAGATGGTTACTTGCTTGACGCAAACATTCCTAGAATGATTTAAACAAAATATTTATAGCATCTCTTAGGTATTTAGAATATTTTTCGGCAATAGCTGTCTAAGCTCACTTTTGACCTAGATTTTCGACCACTGAAATGTTGTAATTAAAACTTATTACACAGCGGGAAAATCAACAAGATTATTTCAATTGGGTGTTAGTGGGTGTTGTAACGATTTTATATTGTGCGTAAGTATTTACCTGGCACTTACATGTTCGGACATTTTCGTTTTTAAAAACGATAATTGTATCGGCGAAAAACATATTTACAGTATAAATAACCAGTTAAGTCAATTGATGGCTTAAATACGATTTTATATGGAATATTCATGGGTGTCATGTCAACACTTGCGTACAATATACAGAGAAGTGCAGATATTTCTAGTTCTAACTGGTTCCTTTCTAGTTACTTTGATACTGATTATTAATTTCAAGTCCAGAAACACAAATTGTCTTTGATGTAGTGGTTATCTCACTCGCCTCACAAGCTGATGCCCCGGGTTCAATACTCGGGATGTAGACTTTTTTCGGCGTAGCTGTCTAAGCTCACTTTTGACCTAATTTATTAACCAATGAAGTGTTGCAAATAATACTCGTATTCTATTATTATGCAGCGGGAAAATGAAATAAACTATTTCGATTGGTAGCTATTTACACCAGAGAGGCATCTAGCAGGGTGGAGAGGTATCTAGTGGGATTTTTCAACAATTAGTTTACTCTGTTTGAAACGATTATTGCTGTGACGTTTAGATCTTTGCTATTTTGTTAAGTCGAAAGATGTTAACATGAGGCACACTCCAGAAGTCGTCATTGGTTAGATTTATTTGTCAAAAACAATACAGTCACTCTTTATCTACCTGTCCAAAATGAAAGTGAAAGTAAGTGGAACTGCCTATAATATGCTGCGCGATATAAACAATGAGTTCGCTTTTTAAAATCTTCTTTAAATTTATTTTATTCTTTCAGTAATTGATATACATCTAATACATTATGTTATAAGAATAAACAAAATCAAGACCCTTTACAATACGTCTGTTATATAAAATTCATTCTTTATCACGACTGAGGATTGTACGATGTGTTTACTTCTCTTAAATCTGGAAACTACGTGTGTTACGCGAAAAAAACTTCGAGTTCGCTATTAAAGCAATCTCACTCAAGTCAGATCTAAGAACATGTTAGCGTAGCGGTTTTCAGGAGATGATTTTTATAAGATTGCTATTAAAGCATATAGCTGTCATAGATTAGAAAGATGCGGTATATTCTAGAATTGTTTTATATTCATAGAAATTCTCTTCAATTTAATAAAGAAAACAATTCTTTATTACTCTTTTTTCGCTAACAATAAGTCTTAAGATCTTTAGTGAATTTATTTATTATCTCGGTAATTGATACATATTTTTATTATGTTTAAGGTATTAATAAAGCCAAGACATTAAATTACGTTTTTCATAATTATAAGATTCACATTTATAAACAAAACTAAAATCTATATAACTGTTCCTTATGATGTGTGTTATGTAATATTACATTCAAATTTTAATTAAAAAGGCATTGTGTAGGTTTCTAAATGAAATGATTTAATTAACACGTAAATCAATATGAAGTGAATAATTGCAGCTATAAACTGCATCATTTCATATACCATCTACGCCGTTTATCTTTTCTAAAGATATTTCTTGTTTAAATTACGTACAAGTTGGTAGATTTTGCTTTTGTAACAAGTTGTCATTATTTACATTTATTATATTTCAAGAACATTTATTCATCTTGAGTTCTAACTCTACAAGATGTATTTTATTGAAACTGAATAAATGTAGATCAAGACTTAATGTAAGATATTGCTTCTTTGATTCACGTATTATCATAAGACGAAATTGTTGCAACAGCTTCAAAATTGTTTTGGGACAGACACTTTCAATGAATTTATGGGTGTTCCTTGACTAGGTCGCTTAATACATAGGCCATACTAAGAAGGCAGGTATGGCTCGTCAACAGCTATGACAAGTAAAATAAAATTACTAAACAGTGTCTGCTTCGCCGCTCTATATTTCTTTCTTTCTTATATATAAAAATCTTTTCCATCAACATCTTTATCTATTTTAAAGATATTTCTTGTTTCGACTGAGTTATTTATGAAACAAAAACAGCACACTTTCTTCTCTTAGTGTTTACCACATGCTCGAATTTAAATAGTTTGTACCTCTTATATATCACCCTGGCTAACCTGGTACGCTTCGCGAACGGCACTACGCCGCGATCACGGCATATGCAACGCTTTTAACCGGCATAACCGGTGTCAATGTAGGAGATTTTCTGGGGTAAGGTTGGAAAATCGCCGAGTTTTTTGTTAGATATTTAAATAATCCTCAAACCAATAGGCCTATACGGCTGTCAAATCATGGCTATTTATGATTCTAGTCTTCTCTGTGTCCAGAATACAGTAGTTTGCTCAATCATTCGTGAAAATGGACCTCTCTGTGCTGCAAAAGTTCTAAATTTCATGTTCAAACGTATTTTTTCTTGATCTAAACTGAAGTTTTGTGAAGAATTATGACTGCATAAAATGTTTTTGGACTGGAGGACACTGCAGTGTAAAATTTGAGTGTGTTTTATCTATATTTTACCTGCTTCTTGCAAAAAAATGAGAGGCCACGCACCGTGCACCGGCACTTGATTTTTGCTACGCTGCGTATCACGGCATTTTATGTGATGCAGGTATTAAAATATGCTTTAGTTGTCGAAATAACTGTTTCTTCACATCTAATATAGTTGAAGATTGTTGTGTTGGTGTACATTATAAAACATTGTTTGACATACTTAAAAATTCTTCCATCAACAAGCAGGAGCGGATCCGGAGGGTATTTTTCAGGTTGCGCACACCCCCTTTTGGTGCATCAATATTTAGATTTCATGGTAATTATGGCTAGAAAGTTGGAATTATCACACAACTACCTTAAGACTAACCCAAACGAACTTCTTTTGTGGAAATCTTTGATCCAACCCTGAACAAAGCTATCAGTCTGAGAGTATTTCACGCAATGCAGGAGTCCGTAACCGATGAAAACCCCAATCAATAATTTGTGAAAGTTTTGTGATTATGTTTACTTAATAACAATTATATTAATATTTTCACGGGAATTATGACCAGAGAGTTGGAATTATCACATAACCATAAGGCTGACTAAATCGAACCCCTTTCTTTTGAAGATGCTTCATCCAACTCTGAACAAGGCTATCAGAGTATTGCACGCAAAACAGGGGTGAAACCCCAATCAATAATTTGTGAAAGATAGTTTATGTTTATTTTAAATAACTGACTTGACCTTTGGCCTGTTGTTAAAAATGAAATAATGTACATAATGCTGTAACCACTTTACCTCAAATATGTATACCGAGTGTCATCACTGTATCTTGTTCCTTTTACTTTATGAGTTACTGAAATATTAAGTTTTCTCTATTTTAATAACAGACACCTACCGTAGACAATTGGTGAAAATAAAAGGCCGTGCATAATTTTCGTATTGCCATTTAAATGAATGATCTTGACTATTTCTGAAGTTATTAAAGTATTTTTTTTTCTTATTTTTGTGTACCTGGCCTAAGACCATTGGTGAAAAATGATCCTGTATATCATGCACTTGGTACACAGATTAAAGTGATTACAACATAATGTACAACATTTCATTTTTTCACCACATGTCAAAGGTCAAGTCAATTACTTGCAATAAACATAATTAGCACAGTCACATTACGAAAAAATACGTCAAAATTGCAAAAGAAATGAAATGTTCAATACCCGTCACATTTAGTATAAACAACAACATATCCAAAATTGGACAAAATCGGACCACGGATACTCCCTTAATTAGTATTTTAAAAATAAGACAAGTTGAACTAAAAAATATAACATAAATCAATTTCTTTTTGTAAAACGCATTCTTTTCAAGACGATCGTAAAAAATCTAGTCTTTCATCCGACTTCTATAAATGATTTTTGTCAATAAACATTAAGTTTGTTAAACATTAATATATTACATTTTACATGTAATAGACAAAGTTTGAAACAATGCTTAATGTTGATTTGCCCCAACCACACCCTACTGCTTCTTAACAAGGGGTAGATTTAATTTTAGATATTATTCAATTTAACTTTTATTGAAACAATCAACGTCAGATAAATCTATCTTTCACAAATTATTGATTGGGGTTTTCATCGGTTAGGGACTCGGGTATTGCGTGAAATACTCTGCTAGCTTTGTTCATGGTCGAATAAAAGATTTCCACAAAAGAAGTTCGTCTGGGTCAGTCACAGGGCAGTTATGTTATAATTCCAACTTTCTGGCCATAATCACCATTAAAACGAAATACTGATGCGTCAAAAGGGGGCTTGAGCAACCCCAAAGAATACCCTCCGGATTAGCTCCTGCTTGTTGATGGGAGAATTTTTTAAGTACATCAAAATCTTTTTTGCAATGTACACCAACACAACAAACTACGGCTCAATCAAATGTGAAGAAACAGTAAAAGATTTCGACAACCAAAGTATAGTTTTATACCAGCAGCGAATAAAATGCCGTGATACGCAGCGTAGCAAAAATCAGGTGCCGGTGTACGGTGCGTGGCCTCTCATTTTTTGGCAAAAAATAAGTAAAGTATAGATAAAACACACACAAATTTTACACTGCAGTGTCCTCCAATAAAGACATTTTTAATGCAGTCAAAATTTTTCACTAGACTTCACTTTAGCTCAAGAAAAATACATTTGAACATGAAATTTACAACTTTTGCAGCACAGAGAGGTTCATTTTCACGAATGATTGAGCAAACTACTGTATTCTGGACACAGAGAAGACTAGACCTTACCCCAGAAAATCTCCTACATTGACACCGGTTATGCCGGTTAAAAGCGTTGCATATGCCGTGATCGCGGCGTAGTGCCGTTCGCGAGGCGTACCAGGTTAGCCAGGGTGTATATGAAGGCTGGAGACCTCAATCACTTAATATTCGTAGCAATGTGACCAGAATCTACCAATTATTAAAATACTTAACAACTTATTAATTGTTTGTCCAGATGTTACATAACAACTATCAGATAAGACGTCGAAATCTTCTGAATTTTCATTACATTCGGACGCTCAATGATTAAGTGGTTTAAGCATGTAAATTTTAAGAAAAAAAACCTGTTCGCCGATTGGCTGAAAAATATGGTTAACACAAAATAAGAGAATATATTTTAAAGTGGGTTTAAGATAATATAGACAGTCATAAAAGGTACCTCTTTATATGCACATCCGGTTTCATAGTAAACTGAGCCTGTTGCTTGATTCATGTGCCTCTTTAACATGCAAACCTAAAAAGCAGCAATGAAGTTCCAGTGTTACCCATGAACCTGCAGATTGGGTTTTTGTCATTCAACCCATTCGCATTTTGTGTTAGTGCCTAAGGTGAAGTGCACCATATACGTAATCTTTACACACCAGTCCTTTAAAGTTTATGAACACTCTCACAAGGTTGCGAAAATGCGTTTGTATGTGCACATTATGTAAGAAGGTAACACATTTCGTAAAGCTTTGCATAAGAAGATCTCATTTGATATGTAAAGATCTTTTGTCCGATTTCTTTGAAATCTTACGTTCATTTAACAAGGTTTTTCAATTGCACCAATACTCTACGTAATTCAGGCAGAACCTAACGCTTGAACTATCCGGAAAATGCAAAAATGAGTGTTACATGTATTCCTATTCCAGTGGGAGGGGAGGCAAAATAAATCAATACGACGAAGATGATACACAGCTTTTTGAAACAAATAAAAAAATGTTGACACACTAAAATTATACGAATCAACTTCCGGTGCCAAATTCAATACACAAAAAGGACAGGTTTCTTTTATTGGAAATTTCAAAAGCGAATCTCCAGATTTTAATGAAATTAATTTGACAAAAACGTTCGAAAAAAACTATAGGCATCTGCCGCGTTATGGTATAGATAATGATGATCTCTGGTGCAAGAAAGAATTATCAAAATTAAAAGCTGTCTAAAAATATGGAAGTCCAGAGATCTAATAATAACTTTTGAAGGGAAAATGCTTATACAACGTTTGTCTTTTCATCCATAAATTTTGAGAGACCCGATGCATTCCAAAAACATTAATTAAAGAAATCGAACAAATATTTCATAATTTCATATGGGGTAATAAAAAACATCTAGTTTCTAGAAATACTCTGTTTTAATTCTGCTAATATCTTTTAAGACAGTTACAAGTACTTAAGATGTTGATTATAAAATACATTATTTTTAATTTAGTATCTTATAAGTTTCGTTAGAATATTTTAATTTCAAATGACTAGGTTAATACCACATTTTAATTGATTGTCTCATATCCTTGTTCTTAGTATGTCGTAGATTTATTATTTGAATGCTGTTTTAGTATTTTAATTGTATTGCTTGTAATCAGTTATTAGTTTATATCATTGTAAAGCGCCTTTGAATGTGTATATGAAAAGGGCGCTATATCAGTTTGGTAATTAATAATAATTATAATAATAAAAACCAGATCTTGAAAAAGGTGATTTTAATCTTTATTTTGTAGCAGAATTAAAAAAAAGATCTTTTGTAAATCTACCACCGGTTTAATCATATGATCGTGTTGCTTAACGTGAAAGAGGAAATTCCAAAAAGGTGCGCTGATAGACGTTTGAATACGTACCTTACCTGTTGAACATATTTCTACTCGGACACAGTCGTTTGTGATAGAGGTCTGGTTCTGACAGCTAAAGCACATAAGAGATAGTACACCTGCAATATCAAAAATAGGAATACGATGAGTTTGTTTATACTTTTATTTAAATTATTTTATCAAAGTAGCATTCATGTACTAGGAAAAAATGGTTTCAGCTTGTTTCTACTATCGCAGTTTTGACAAGAGACAGTCGGGTTAAGTTATTGAAACAGTTTATACTACTCAAAATTTGATAGGGATCCGTTTTCCGTTTTATCCCGAAATATTGCCCCTACCAAGTTACAACTGCTCTTCTGCTTCAACAGTTTGTCGGCTTATTCCTTTTTTTGGCACAAAGCTGAAGTCAAATGAACAAATTTTTAGAATGACATCAAATATTTTTGTTTCAACCTTATAACCGTAAGACATAAACACAATCTTTTAAGTGAACCATATGAAATTATGAGTAGAATATATATGAAAACAAAGTTATGTCTTTTTTGCATGCTATGGTATTTTATGCTTGATTGCAAAATAATAGTAAGACATATTTAGTAAGAGTGAAGAACTTAACACAGGGGATCCCGAAAATATAATAGATAAAATTTATCTATTATATTTGGGTATCTGTGAGTTTCTATTTTAATTACATTGGATTTGTTGGAATGCACAGTTGACAAGTTTGGAGTTAAACATAATAGAACATGGCTAAATTAATGTTTTAGGAACTTTTGAAGAAATATTGATTTTTTATTGTGTACATGTACAACATTACAAGTATTAAGTGATATTTTAAGACATTTATTTCACATATACAAAAAATACATTTTAAAATGAAATGCCAAATTATTTCTTTATTGACACATTTCAAAATTTAAAACACTCGTTAACCGTTTAGAAAGAATTCATACTGAATTCAAAATACATTTAACAACTTTTTTAAGTATACACCTGCGAACTGGGTCATTACGGGCTTGATAATTGAACTATTGCTCTAAAACGTTCACTTAAACATTCAACAAATACTAACTGATTTATAAGTAAACTATTTCTCAAAATAACAGACAACTGACTGCTCACAATCATTTAGAGTACTGGCACCCACAGAATACAAATTCACATCAGTGAATAATGAGTATGACCACCAACAGCGCGTATAACTGCAAGACACATTGATCTGATTGAGCGTATACGTTTGTGAACGACTCATTTTGGGGGAATCTTAAGCCCAAACCTGAAGAAGCGCAATTCCAAGTTGGCGAAGATTGCATGGTTGGTCCCTCCCGTTTCGTACTCCTCTGCCAAGATCAGACCATATTTTTTCTTTGGGATTAAGATCCGGAGTTTTAGCACACCGTGGACATATTCTTCGGTGTTCACCTCAAGAAAAGGTCTGGTGTTCGCCGAACGATGACACGGTGCACCATCATGCATTAACTGCCTGAATCTATGTGCTTGAAGACACGGAAGGATACTCAGAACAAGGACTTGTCTTCAAAATTTAAGTTCCCTTGGATTAAAACCGCTGCAGTCCTCTTGTGCATTGACATACCAACCCACAGCATTAAAACTGATCCACCACAATAAAAAAAATCCGCTTTAACAATATTTTCGCGATTTAATCGGTTACCGCTGAAGGTGGTGATACGCGTTATTAACTGATTATGTGAATTTGTATTCTATGGGTGCCAGTACTCTAAATGATTGTGAGCAGTCAGTTGTCTGTCATTTCGAAAAATATTTTATTAACAAATCAGTTAGTATTTTTTGCATGTTTTATTGAAAGTTTTAGAGCAATAGTTCAATTATCAAAACAGTAATGCCCCAGTATGCAGGTGTATACTAAGTTGTTAAGTGTAGTTTGCTGATAATCAGAGAAAAAACAATAGTTATTGGCAAGACTGGATGGGGTATGTAATTCAATATCAGATTCCTATAGAATTTATGTTTCCTTTGGTATTTATTGGCATTTTGTATTTGATTAGTACATTGTTTGTTATTTTGTCAACTATGTACTTTTAATGTTCAACCTGTATATCTTCTATTTAATTAACCAAATGTAATCACCAAATTTTGTTTTTAAAATTACCAAACAATGGGGGTGGGGTAAAACTTCCGTTAAAAAACTTTCTTTATGATCATTGACAATTTTTGGTAAATTATATTTGATTGCCCTCACATCACTTACTTAAAACTGTTTGATCATTTTATCAGAAAAAAGTTGAAAGTTTACATACATTTGCGTTTTCTGAACATATATTTTTACATTTGTTTAACATTTGAACATTTTCAATCTAATTTAACCACTGCAGGATGCTGTGTTTTTTTGGAGTGGCAATTCCGTTTATGCGGCTTTTCATAAATGCTATTGGAAATGAATCAAAACAAGGAAGATAAAACGTTTGAAACTATAATTCAGAAAATGACTACCTTAATGAACAAGTGCTCACCCGACAACCTTAAACACTGTAGCGAATGCAAAATTTATGCATATACGTGTAGATGAAAGTTTTTATGGTATGTATTATAAACGTTATTACACGACTGTGCGGGGCGGGGGCTGATATTCGGACTTAGGACGCAAATGGCCTCGGGTCGTTATGCTTCTCTCGGGCCAACTGTCTCGCCCCGGCCTCGCTCAGCCGTTTATTACCTTCTAAATAGTAATTTGCATGTAGATGCAAATATAAAAAGCATATATGTGCTCCATAATATGATATTTTTATGCCATGGTGATGGACCGGACACGACCAGCATGATTCTCGAATATGAAGCATCTTCGTTTTATGGTGATCACTTGTGTTAGATTATTTCGAAATACTTTAATGCACGACTTAGATATGGACCAAAAACAATAACGTACATATATCTTAAGCTATGTTAGAGACTTGCAGAAAGTTATATCACGCACTGTAGATAGGGACATGGTTTTTGTTCACCACATCTCGTTTAGTGATTGCGGTTTGTTTTGTCGATTCATTTTGAAAAGCCATCATGCACGAAAAAGTTACGGATCGAATAAGATTTCATTGCTTCTCAAGCAATCGCACACAAAGAAAGGGATCAATAACTTTCTTTCGGTAATTGATTAAAATGCATGTCTTACTACAGCATGCAGCAGCAACAAAACATATATAAGATTCAGTGCCAAGTAGCATAAAAAAGTGAAAAAGGGTTAAGATTTGCCACCTATTCATTTAAAGACCTTTCCATTTACACCGATAAAGTAAAGCAAATTAAAATCGAAACATTGCATCAATATTACCAATAATTACCTGGGTTATAATATGAAGGCCAATGGTAAAGCGCGCAAACTCCCGCCTATCCTGTTCATATGAATGGACTGCAGCTGTCATTTTTTTCCATATAGGAAGACCGCGGCCAGAAGCCAGATAAGGCGAATGGTTCTTCTGTCGAATGCTTAACTAAGCCATATATGTGCGGCTTTTTGCCGCATTAGGTAAAACTAACCCCACATGGCTATTCTAAATATGACAATATATTACACTTACCGTGATAAATTGAAATATCAAATAATATGGAAATAATAAACACTAAATTACTATTTCGAAAAATCATGTTTACAGTCTTAAATTTGAAATTTTCACGTCTTTCAAAATAATGTCAAGTAAACACCTTATAAGTCTTATCTCAAAACGAGGCCAATCTGAACTTAAGGCGTTGCTCCTTTCGCCATTGCTGTTTCATGGACAAAATAGAAAAAATCAAAATCTCTCGAACGGCAAAATGCAGTTACATCAAATTGCACAAATCAATGCTATGAATGTACTTTTATTTTACAAATGTTAAGAAAAGTTAGATAGTAAAGAAGAATAGTTAGCCCAGAAAAATCCCTAAAAAACTATTTGCAATCTAACACAAAAAAAACGAATCAACAAAAACAACAACAATTCAAATTCCCGCATGAGTAAAATGATATTGACAACAATATGTACGATTCTTGAAAAGAACTTTCAATAATCAAGAGATTTAAAATCAACATTTGAATTTTTGCCATCCATGTTCGCGACCAGGAAATTGAAGGTCAAACACACTATTATAATATTATTGTATACATTTGTTAGACGAAATGACCTTAGATATTGTTGTAAATCACTCATTACTCATAAGGCATTTAAACTGAAGTTTAGTCTTGCCTCGTTTTTGTGTTTGGTTGCAAATAGTTAAGGGATGTTTTAGGTCTAACTATTTTCTTTTCTGTTTTAACATTTCTTAACGTATGTAAAATAAACATACATTAATAACATTGAATAGTGTAGTTTTCTTTGAACTGTATTTTGCTGTAAGAGAGATTATGAAAATTTTCTTTTTATCAATGGCAGGGTAATGCCTTATCACCTTAAATGAAAATAAGATATAGCAATAGCTCAAAGATGATTGAGATATTTTCCAATTTCACAACGTAATGAACTTAATCTGTGCACAAATTGCATAGCTGAGGTGTTTTCGCGTAATTAAGGCATTCTAGTGAAAGTGTTTGAGAAAAGTCATGTTGATTCATCTCAAGGAAATGTAAATTGTATATCTAATAAATCGATTGGCAAGCGAGAGACTTTTTTTCTAAATCATGTCTCTTTCGGGCCAACGACCAAGTTATGCAAACATTTCGCAAGTAAAACTCATAAGATTGTGAAAATGGAAACTGCCGCAATCGACTTTAATATGCGCGCTCTAGCGAAGGACTCATAAATAAATAACCGGATGTGTCTACTCGGGCTATTCAGCAATGGCAGGTACTAAATAGTCCCTATTTGGCGCTTTGTGGGCATTAGGCTGCTAGCTCGTATAGCCTGAAAGCACTTGTTAAGTAAATGGCACGATTTTACTTACAGACTGATAGCATTATGCATTATCTAAATATAGGCCATGATTGAAAGTCGGCATATATGTAAAACATTTTTTAAGTTCACATGTAAGTCACAAAAACAGTATTCTACACTTCTGGAAATAGAATACATAATAAAAATAATTAGCTTTAATTTTAAGCCTGTGAAATGTATTGTATTTGGGATTGCTCGGGTGAAAGTTAATATCACCGTTAATAAAAATTTTGCATTATATAAAAACTTGAGACTGGTTTGAGCTATCATCAGATAACTTTTTGTCAACGTTCAATGTATATAGACCTTAATTGGGATTGTGTTTGGAAATCAGTGGAGTCAAGTTCAAAGTCAGTGTAAACTTAAATAGAAATTCCTTTTCTGGTTTATACATTAAGACTGGTTAAAGCTATGTTTTAATCAGAGCGCTGAAAGCGTTGAAAGACTGTCGCGCCGGAGAATTACATTAGCTACGCAACAGAATGTCAACTCTGGCTAACATCGTTTAATATGTGCACACGGTAGAAATTGCACTGTCAACTGAAATACTTGCTTACAACCACAGATTATATTTCCAAGATATTTTCTTAGCTTCGAGCTCAACGCAAGCACAAACACTTTTGCATTGGAATTCGTATACTGTGATAGTGAACTTAACAGCCCTGAACACTTCAGTTTAAGATAACATGTACAACTTAGAATGTTTGTAAGTTTGGATTTGACTTTCTCAGTCTTTATCTACGAGGGGTGATCATTAAGTTCATGGACAAACCTTAAACGAATATACTTGAACTTAAATTGTTTATAACATTTTCAAAAGTTATAAAAACATTTAACACACTACCTAGCAAGATATTGTTTTGAAAATGTTATTTTCATGCTCACAAACGGTCTCCAAAGAAACCATTGCAAGGCCAACCACCGCAGCTCACAATTATAATTGTTTAAACAATAATCTATAACATACTTCACTAAATAATTTTGTGTGTACTGACATAATACTAACACGATGTCACCATCTTGTTTTGGCGTTGCTTTGGGCAGAAATAGAAAACAATCGGATGTTGAGTTTTAAAATCACGAAGATGTCGGGCAGGCAAGGGTTGTCCGGAAAACTACGTTTTACAGCGTCGACGTCAGCCTTAAATGGAGGGCCGTAATAAAGTTTTTGTCCGATTTGGAATGACACCAACAATGACAAAAGAAAAGATAGAAGATGCTACAGGAATGAAAACTGTTTGCCGCTGTCTAATTTACAAGTGCCGTACATGATTGTGATACGAACAGGAAGAGATTGATGATGATAAGAGATGTTGTTGTCCGAGTGCAAAACACAACGTCAACAATGTCGGTCTTGTGAAGGAAATTATAATATTGTTAGAAGGACTAAGACAAGTGATATGACAGATTATGTGTTGATAGGATATGACAAGTCATTAAGTCATTCCACGCACAAATATTGCAACAATAGCTACGTGTGCATTAACGCTGCATGCAATTCGGTGGGCAGTACTTTGAAAAAATATAACGTTGACGTCATGAGAGCTGCGGTGGTCACGTGTACATGGGTGTAGGAAAATGCTGGTTATTTGTAAACTACTGTATATTTTTAAGTACTTTTTTCCGACAACATGCATTAAACATGCCGTGATATGTATGCCCACTCAGTGTTTTATTTAATCGCCAAATGTCTAATTTATAGGACTTGTCCACGAACTTAATGATCACCCCTCGTATAAATAAATGAGGATCTCGTATTTAAACCTCAAGGATAGATTACTGAATCTCGCTTATGATTCTCTGACGGCTATATAACTCCCATACAAAATTGAATTTCTACTGTCGAATTTCTACTGAAGTAAGTACGCAGTGCAACAGTCAACATCCCTGACCGATTGTACGGAAGGTAGGCTTCAGTTTTTTTCAAATATCGTCACGTGACAATCATCATCTCATGACATAATTATCTATTCAAGGAGAATTTGTAACTAGTAACTACTGCACTACTTCCTCACGTGGCACAACTTTGTTAGGCGCAACGAAACTACTCATCCAGTTGTTTGTTCACTGTTGTAGCTGGACGTGATTGCACTCTACATTTGTTCGATGGGGTTTTGGCATGGACGCTTTAAAATTACACGGACACGTACTATAGATTATGCAGCATTCGTCGAATGAGCTTGAAACGTCTGCAAAACATTTCGGCCTGCTTTCGAGGTGACCACAAAACCCCGCTTACTTGAATACGCTAGTGGTCGCTTAATGATACACAGAGAGTTAAAAACCGCGCGTCGCCGTGTTCTCGACTTCGTTACTTAATCCTGGCGCATGCGCGCCAGTCTAAAAACTTGATGTTTAGTTAACCTATGTTGAAAACCTTGCTTGAGGTTGCATTTGGTGTCACTAGGTCAAGGTCAGTGTAGCTTAAACAGAAATTCCATGTTCAAACAATCACTTGAGACTGACTTGAGCAAATCTCCCCAAAATTGGTTTGCAGTAAACCTGTCTTGAAACCTTGATTGAGATTGTATTTTAGATCTATGGTAAACTATAAAGTTAAATTTTCTTCAACTAAATTTATCTTCAATTCAATGTATCGAAAGCAGACTTTCATTGTCTGTGTCTCTGTATATAAAACAAATGTGCACAAAAACGTCAAACATAAAGAGGAGAAAGCACGATGCTTAATGGTGTGTATATTAAAACAAACCAACCCAGTGCCAGTGCTTATATTAAAACAAACCAACCCAGTGCCAGTGCTATAAGTGGTCTTAAAAGCAATGTTATTTACACCATAATGCCTGAGTAGAATACTGAACAAACGACGTCAATCGTTTACGTATGCTCCATTTCACAGATTGGCTGTGAGAGTTGGTAAGGCGAACAATCTTCATCCCTCCATTGGTAGCTTAAGAAAGGATCAAACACGACACAATCAGCTTCTAAGTTACCATCAGCCGTTTGTGTCCCATCCGGCTCACCCGGCGCCCAGTCGTAAAATGTTGCCACCTGTCTGGTGTCGTAAAACTTCCAAACCTCTTCAGTTTCCTCATCCGTCATTCCTATCCAATACTGGACAGCTCCTTTATAGAATTTACAGTTACATTATAAGATTGTACACACATCTGTCAATTGACTAAAATAAAAAAAATGTCAAAATTTTACGTTTTACATATGAGGTATGCCCCCTTTTAGACTACATAATAGAAAAACAACAACAATATTTATAATGCTATTTTAAATGCTATTTATAATGGACAATATAGCTGATGGACAACATAAAAAATATACATAATATTAAATTGTTTTGTAATTTCCATGTAAAGACCACACACTTAACAATTCAATCAAACCAATTTATTAAGCTGATACCTCTGTGCAAATGGTTAAGTTGATCTTTCAGAAACTGATTTTCTCGAGTAGAATTCACGAAGACTAGATGTGCTTGATGCCTCTTGCAGAACGCCTGTCAAATAAAAAAAAATAATAATAAGCGATAAAAACTGTATTGGTTGGGGCTCTATTCGGTTTGAAAGTGCCTTCATATCAGAACGTATATTAAGGTAAGACCTGTGTAATAGGCACTATTAAGAATCCAACATCTGATTATATTTTCATCAACTGCTTCATACCACTGACTTGTATGCAAAATTTTAATGATTTTCACCGTGTAGGTTTTGAGATTTTTAGCTTTTTTTATTTATAAAAGTGAGAAAAAACGTGAAAGTATCCAATTTCTTTAATCGGTGACAAAATTTTTTGTTATTGATAAATTCAACCCTAATTTTTTTACAGTTTATCCAAAATATGTTATATTTTACTAAACCAATTTAAGATATAAAATATAAATACAGAATTTGTCTTAAAATGACATTTTTTGACCAAATAAATTTAAAAAATGCATTTTTTATATTTCACGAGACTAAATTAATGAAAATTGTGCAAAATCCTGATTGGTGCAATATATCAAACTTTACCATTTTTAAACTATATACCTTAAACAACATTTAAACAAAATTTCAGAGAAGTTTACAGTCCAGTTTTAGAAATTTTCAAATTGATGACTTGAATAAACACTATTCTGATAGCGAAAACCCCTTTAATCTTGATTATTTTGCTTATTTTAGTTTAAATCATGACAATTTTATATTCAATGACAGAATTACACAGGAAAAAAAGAAATATGCCAATTATTTAAGCTCTAGGCTTACAAAAAAAAAATTAGCTTCCAGTGGGATTTGAACCGTGGTCCTCTTGCTTGATAGAAATCTATCCTAATTTGATACTATAGTTACTGCCCTTGGATACTCTTCTGGATATAGGTATTCATTACACAGGTCTTACCTTAACATAACGTTTACTGCTCCATGTAAGATCAAGTGTATAAATGTAAATGATAGATAAAGAATTTTGAGAATGCTTTCCAAAACGGGTTATTTATTTAAGCGTACATGTACCAAGACCTTTGCAAGTTGGCCCTTTAGTTTTGCATTGCTATTAGCTTTTTATGTTTTATATGTTTGTGTGCTTTTGCATGCAAAATTGTTGAGCCGATGGGTGGGTTGGAGTTATTTCACCAAGACAACTTGTTTTGTGATACGAGAACCTGTTGGGGCAAGTGTGAGGTTGGTGCACCCTGGAACCTGGTTTAAACCCCCAGTGGCAATTTGTTTTGCCACTGACCGTTCCAAGGCGGTATCCCCAAATGTTTTCTTTTTCGTTAATTGTTTGTGGCGTCCTATTTGAATTGACATACTTATATAAAACATGCTCTCTCTCTTCCTCTCTTCTTTTTCACTGCGTGGGGAGACTGTGTTTTTGAGTGTGGCGATTCCTGATATGCATATATTACTTTTTTAAATGAATAGGATGTCGTTGTGCCAAGCGAGTAATTGTCGACGGCGAACAATGTATTCGACAAGCGATTTCACGTCAAGACATATCTCCTTGGATCATGCCAAAAACCTCATGTCGCTGGTTGTCTAAAAGTCTTGGCATTTTCACATTGAGTAAAACATGAAAACTGAAGATGGGATTTGTGTAGCCGTAACCAAAGGTTAACAAATGGACTTGTTTTGTGGTTAGACATGCATGTCTACATACCAAAACGAAACTTTCGTGCGTTTGTACGCGGTTACTGTAGGATAGAAAGTGTATACAAATCCGTGGACAATAAATGTATCGATTGGTTACTTTTTCATTATAAAAACATATACCTTTTCCAATTTATTTAACTTTTACACACATCAAAACATATTCCAAAAAATAAAGTGTTGCGTTTTCATCGGCACTCAGTATGTCATAAAGCCTAAATCAAGTGATTGAACAAAACTTACAACAGCGTTGTCAAATGACATCTCCAGATTTGGAAACACATAGCACGATGCCTCAAACTTTATTCCTCCGTATGGGCATGCTGTTAAAATATACACAGTGCATAAGAACTCATTTCCAAAAATTAGTGTAAAATATGGCTTAGCTTTTTATTATTCGTTTGACTGGCGCGAGCAATTTAAGAAAACAATCAATAAACATTAAAATGCATTGCTCAATTATTTCGAAGCTGATGTAGTTCTTTTTAAACACTTTCTTGACATGGGAAGGAACGAAAATATCATACATTGCAAACGTATGCATTTGATGACCAATTAGAACTTTGAGTACTAAGTGTAAATAGATGAAAAGGGAACTTTGAAAGCCATCGAACACGATCAATATGAAAATATTGCAGGCTCGGTTTGATTGAGCCTGTTCATGGACAGTAATGAAAATGCATATTACTGCCCACGCCGTCTAGCCCCAGGTTGAGGACAACTCAATATTTACACCAATAAACAGTACACTTTCGAACCATCCCAAACGATGGTATGCATATGGCGGTGAACATGGAACCTTCAATGCGGTATTTCAGATTAATCCTATTCCATGTTCAGCGGCGTAAGGTCCCCAGATAAAAGAATGGGTTTGCCCTAAACGAGAAAACAATGGGCGGAACTAAACCGAATGGAAATTTGACAGGGGATCAGAGAATATAAATCCTGCATATCACAGACAATGCCAAAGTCAAAATTTAAAAAGCAGGAAATATATCTTAGGGTGATTGAACAATATCCAAACCAATATTGGCTGGGAAACCGCCCATCTATAAACTGGCCGAAAAAGAAGTACTATTTACATAGTACATAAGTGTAGGACATCAGAATATTAAACGTTTTATAATTACATGTAACACACTATATAAAAACCACTTCTAAATCACAAGATTGAGTCAGCTCGTATGCTTCGTATGATAGTGCATGGGTTAATGACCACGCTTGGCAATATCGTTTTCACACTTCTAGCGGACGTGATATGATAATCAATTCTTAAATATATTATGTATAAACTGTACTTACAAAAAGAAGCTGAAGTTCCAGTACTACTTATTACCGTAGATGTTGTTGTTGTTGTTGTAGATGTTTCTGGCGTCCTAGAAGTTACCGTACTCATAGTGTACTGAGAAAGCGTGGTTCTTACGTTATTCGGGGTGATACTAGTCGTTAAAGGTTTTGTAGGTATTGCAAAAACTGTTGTCGACATTGTTTGTGCAGCAGTGTAAGTCTGAGCATTGGACAGCGTGGCAAGAGAAGTTGAATTTGAAAAGCTAGGTGCTTTACTGGTATGTAATGTAGACGGCGCGGTAACAGTAGGATTTGCTTGTGTTGTATGTGCTTGTGAAATCTGGTTATTTGCGCTGCTAGAAACCGTGTTCTGATCGGTACCACTTACATTGTTAGTATCTAGAGTAGAGCTTGCGTGATTGAGATTTGAATTCATGATCAATTCAGTTGTGGAGGTTTTAAGGTCAGAAAATGAAGCAGCATTTTGAGTGGAAGATGGATGTAAAGGGGTAGGTAGCATATATTGAGTCGTATGTGATACGTTTAGTACTATAAGTGGTGTAACGGATGTGCTCAACGATGAACCTTGCATGACTGCAGACGTGCTCGTCCCATCATGACTTATTGTTTGGGAAGCCGTAGTCGGGTTTCCGGCAATTGTCGACTGAGTGGTGGTTTGAGTTTCTGAATTAGTTTTTGATACAGTTACAGATGTACTCGATGTATTTGCTACCGTTTGTGGGACTGAACTAAACTGAAACGAGAGAGTTTCAGAATAAGCAGCTTGTGTCGTTGTATGCGACGTTGTTATAGAGGCAAGCGCATCTGATCTTGTGTTATTGTAGAGTGAAGTTGAGAATGATGAAGAAGTTTTTGTAGGAAATGAATAAGCAGGGTTTGTTTTAGCAGTAATGGTCTTAGTGTCTTGAAAGGTAGATGTTGAATATAAACTGTTTTCAGTGCTAGAAGGAATCTGGGTTGAAGAATATGAAAACTTTATATCAGTATAAACATTTGGCACTGTTGATCCTTGTGGAGTGATGTCACTTGTAACAGCAGAACTAACAGTAGAAAAAACACTGTTGGCCTGGCTACTTGTTGAAGATTCCAGGTTGGGAAACTTACACCCGTTGTTGCACAAGTTTTCGTCGCAGCATTGGATTAAACACACTGATCCTGTTAAGGAGAAAAATGTTTTGAACTGATAAAATCGTCGAATTCAAAATCAGCTTTAAAAGAAAATATACTGTTTTTTATTATTATGAATCTCATAGCTTTCCTAATTTGTTCTTTTAATGTGGACCAATATGAATTTACAAACTAGAAGATTGTTTTCTCGATGAAAACAGATGGGCTACCCAAAAGGTTCTACACGTGGCCTCAGTGATGTTAACATTTGACATTTGACTAAAATTTCATGAAAGTTCATCCAAGGGTTTTCAAGTTTAAGGCGCGGACAAGGAACTTGACAGACAGACGGATGGAATGGGCAAAAGCAATTTGCATCCTCCATACATTGTGGTAGAAAAATATATAAAAATATAACTGTAGAGTTGCAGGAGGAGCAATTAACTAATTTCATGCAGTTTTTTTATTTCCCTACACTATTTTGATATTTTTCGTGTTTGGTGGCTTTCAAAGTTTCCTTTTCATCTAGTAAAGTTTAAACTTCAAAGTTGCGTTGCTTGTGTCGGCTGAAAATGTCTAACACGATAGATATATTTGTGTAATTATTGAGTTTCGCTCAAACCTGGGATAAGCTGCGTAGATATATTTATGTATTTCAATTACTGTCAATAAAGATACGAAAACGGTGCACGGTAATATACTGTTAATAATTGCTTATTCATATAAGAGTGAAATAATATACAGACACTATTTTTTTAACTTCAATACTTACCCAGGTTTACTTGATTCAATGTACGTTTTCTGCCCACTAACGCTATAAGGATAGCTCGATATCGGTCCATTTCTCTACTGCATTCCTGGAATAAAAAGTTAATATCAATAACCACTTAATAAAATTTACCAACGAATGGTCAGTGGAAGTCTTACTTACAACTGAAGGTTTAAACATGATTCTAGGAATCACACATTACGCTTTGGGCACTTAAACATGCACACGTTGCCTTGATGTTAACTCTAATCCACCAACCCACCTATTCGACATAGTGCCATGCAATAGCAAACAAAAACATCAAAGATGACTTAAAAGACTAGTATATCAATGCAATGTCAAGCAAGGAGATGCCCGATGACCCGTCTGAGACCAGAGCACCTGGTGTCAATTAAGCACGATCACATTAGAAGGAATAACAGAAACCGACGAGCTCCTTATGTTGTTTTTTAAGATTTACACAGAAATCCTTATAAACTCTTAAACTATCGCCACCGTATGTCAAAAATGAAAGGTTTTATCAAACCCTGATAAGTACATAAAATCATTATGATAACAACCATCGGTAATAACACAATGTTCTTTACAATCAATCAAAGTTTAATCACTCTTGCAAAAGGCTTAAATAAGGACATGGTGAATTAATGTGTGCAAAATATCACAGACTGAGAAATCTCAGGTGACGTTAAAGCAAATCCAAACAAACCATGTCAAGAATATTATTGATAGGGTTTGTTTGAATTTGCTTTAACGGCATCTGAGATTTTATGATACTTTTTCATATTATTTCAAAAACATTTTCTGAACGTTGTCTAGTCACTTATAACATGCTTTGGCTGTTAGAAGTTCTAGATGTTCTATACCCTAAATCTGACTTATGACTGTGTTTTGGCAAACAAATAACTGTGTCTTGTTTTCGTTCAACACCTATTCTAAATTAAGTGCTTAAAATATACGCAAGGTAAAATATCTATCTAAATATCAATATAGTTTGTGTTTTAATTTATTTGAAATAGTTCTGGTAGTGTTACAGTTAATTTACTTACATTAGTGTCTTCACATTTTGATTCGTAGAAAATTGATTGGGTATCGTTACTGCTTGTGCGCCGCAGCATACACACCTGAATATAATTCAATCATTTTATTATAGTAATATTAATTAAGTTTTTTAAAAGACAATATAACTTGCAACCTAACTCTACAGTAGCAATCGTCATAGTTAATGACATTCAACAATGCCTAAAAGTCTCATAATTTCGAGATCTTTTATGCCTACTTAAAAGCATACAGCTTTTAACAACCTACAGTTTTTCCCGGGTATCGAATTTATATGATTTTACGGAATCGATTGTCGCTAGCAATATATATTAAATTTTCAGATGTAGCAATCTCATGTTATTGTTTGTTTTTTTTTTCCATTTATTTCTAATGATAGATTTCTAGTTAAATCAATTACTAGTAATTTGTTATTTTTTGTTTTCACAATTGGATTCCTTGGTTTGCTGTCGAATCAATATACCATCGCCTAAAGATAAACTGTAATCGCTTTCTCTCACTTACTAGACAGAAAAATCTCTATTTTTAGCCGTGTGAGATTTCCTTATCTCGCATGGCCTTATCTAACACTCCGCGTGCTCGCGTACTTTCGTATTATTGCGCACCGTATTAATTGAGCACTTTCATTATTGATTTAGCCAACGTCATGATGCTTATAACTACGTCATTTAAGTTTATTATGTGACGTAATTAAACGAATGTTTACTTTTTCAAACAGAGCAAGCTGTTGATTTTGTTTTATCAGGATTTATTTCAAAAATCATTTGGAAAGTATCCACTCGGAGGTTGCTAAATTCTCAACGCTGGAACTTGGAAGTGTTTATCGTGGTATGAGTCTGAAAATGCTGATTTTTTTAGAGTGTTTCATTCTTATACCGCTGTTGCGAGCTTCGTTAAACATCAGGATCTATGAAGAAAGTGAATGGAGAATAAAATAGAAAATATACTGCTGTTTAATCGGGATATTTCAACTGGTATGTACAATTCAATTTTTTTGAATTTTGAATTGTGACGAAATCGCGAATAACCTTAAAAATCGCAGATCCGTTTTCAAAGGATAAACCAGCTGTTTTCATTCAATTAAAACACGATTTTTTTCCTTTCTTTTATTTGTAACGATATTGTTGAAGGCCTACATGTTAGGGTTGATGAACGTTGACAGGACTTTGTATTCGTGGCTGATTTACCGTTCCTACTGGAAGTTACGCAAAAGAAATAGTTCTCTAAAATCGCGTTTTTTTTTTATTTTAAAGAACTTTGTTTAAATCTTCAAGAAGTAAGTGAGAAAAATAATCAATCATTGGTATTCGGCGAAGATCGCGGTATCCCAACCCTCGGGCAATGCTTTCCAGACGGAAACTCGGCACAGCCTCGTTTCCGTCTGGAAAGCATTACCCTCGGGTTGAGATACCTTGATCTTCGCCGAATACCAATGATAGATTCTCTTTCTCTCACAATCTCAAAATTACAAAAAATGTATTTGTTACGATATTTTAAATTAAAATATATTTTATAATAATATCGAAATAATCAAACCAGTGTCTTAACACAAACTGGTAGAATGACTTATACCGGCAGATAAGTATAAGGAACGTGTCTTATCATACTCAGGCAGAATACATGTAATATGAAGGCCATTAACTCCACACTCTGGCGGATTAATGTTAAGATCTTATTTCAACACATACCGGCAGATTTTCAATATGAGAAAAATTGTCATGACATACAGGTAGAATTATGTAAAAAGAATACAACCTGTCCTGATGCACATAAAGATACATCTCGACATCCATCCTGTGTCGTCCTAGACGGACAGCTGTAGCATGAGAGGGACGTTACCACTGAAACATGTAAACTGTTTCACTGACCAAACAAGTCATTAATTATACATGTAATTGTAGACTGGCCCCTGTCCCTATATATTCTTATGTCACTTACACAATAATCGTCAATACCTCCAAGAAAAGCAACTCCTGCAGGTACCTATCTGACATGCATTTTACTTCCCTTATCTCCCAGGACATGGTTCAGCATATCAGAAACAAGAAATATCTTTAAAAAAAGATAAACCGCGTTGATGGAAAAGATTTTTATATATAAGAAAGAAAGAAATAAAGAGCGTGCAAAAATTTCGTCTGGTGATAATACGTCGATTAAAGAAGAATGTCTAACATTAACTGTACATTTATTCAGTTTCAATAAAATAACTCTTGTAGAGTTAGTACTAATGACGAATAAATGTTATTAAAATACAATAAATGAAAATAATAACAACTTGTTACAAGAGCGAAATCTACCAACTTTTACGTAAATTAACTTAAAAAACGTGTCCCTATAGTATTGAACCCGGGGCCTCCGCTTAACAGGCGAGTGTGATAACCACTACACCAAGGCGATTTGAATATCTCGACTTGAAATTAACAATCAGTATCAAAGGAACTAGAAAGGAACCAGTAAGAACTAGAAATATCTGCACTTCTGTGTCGTTTTACACTGTGTATTGTACTCGAGTGTTTACCTGACACCCATCAATATTCCATATAAAATCGTATTTAAGCCATCAATTGAATTAACTGGTTATTTATACCGTAAATACTTTTTTCTCCAATACAATTATCGCTTTTAAAAACGAAAATGCCCGAACATATAAGTGCCATGTAAATACTAACACGCAATATAAAAATCGTTACGGTAATCATTAACGAGACCCACTAATAACCAATCAAAATAATCTATTTGATTTTCCCGCTGCATAATAAGTTTTATTTACAATATTTCATTGGTCGAAAAACTAGGTCAAAAGTGAGCTTAGACAGCTAACGCCGAAAAAAGAAAATGAAATGAAATTAAAAAAGAGATAATAAGTATTTCAGCTTTTTTAATAAAACATCTAGCTGGTACCTAACTAATGTAATTGTAACAGATGAAAAGAGCCTGTTCGTGGGCAGTAATGTAAATTCATATTACTGCCAACGCCGCCTAGCCCTGTGTTGAGCGCAACTCAATATTTACACCATACACCAAACAGTTTAACTTCGATGCATCCCAGACGATGATATGCTGAGTTGTTACTATAAAATATTTATAATTGCGACATTGGCAAACTCAGTATACACCACAAATAGACCGTAACAAGAGTATCGGGTAAAAAGCACATTATTACATTATAAAAATTATACTCACGTCGTGTCACTAAACTGACCAGCCATAGAAAGCAGTAATTGAATACCAATATCAACTATTGAAAGACATTGACGATCATTAATTTATTCACCTTTTTCATTCTTTCATTCCTCCTGATAATTCTAGCAATATGACTTGAAATTCCCACAAACTCATGTAAAGTTATATTATGACACACTCCGCTTGTTTCTTAGATATATATTGATTGTTGAAACTTAATATAAAACCTTAAGGGAGGAAACAACGAATATATATCTTCTAAAACATATTTGAACGCTAACTTTCTACGCCCAACTGCCAGAATAATAAGGAAGAAAACAGTATGAAGAGAACGCCATTAGAAATTACTTACCGTTAGCACCAAGCGTTAAGGTAGCAATTAGTACAACACAGTGTATTTTACTGATTCTATTCATGTCAAAATGTCAAATGGTAAATAGTTTATCTTCGCAAATATGTTCTTATCAGACTTTTCGGGATTATTTTCGTTCCAAATAAAGTGAATTAATTACAGGTTTATTTTTATCAGCAAAAGAAGTACTTTTCTTCAGAACCAAGAGACCCTGATTATTTAAGGTTTTATTTCTTTCGTCATTGCACTTTCATCGGTGAAAAAAGGACCTAAATTTCTGTAACGGCTAACTGCAGTTCAAAAAAAAAACTCGGCACACATAGATCTTTGTTAATAATGTATCTTTATTTTACATACATCAGGACATTGAAAGTCAACGAACGCGATAAATATATAAATGTTGCAGGCACGGTTTGATTGAGCCTGTTTTAAGGCAGTAATGGAAATGCATATTACTGTCCACGCCACGTAACCCGGGATTGAGCGCATTTTAGATTTTTACCAGTAAACACTACACAAGATTTTTATTTTTTTTATCGAAGATATTGCAATGACGAAAGCAGTAACACATTAAACAATTGACGCTTTCGCTTGTATAAATAAATGAATTCTTACCCAGAATAAAACTAGAAGAAATGTAATAACAATCAAGCTGCAGTTGTGTGACTTGGGAAAATGAAAGTCTCTGCCATTTTTTTGTAAAATGATGATTTTATCTGCATGGAAAAAAAGTGGAATATATACGCATATCAGGAATCGCCACACTCACAAAACACAGCCTCCGCACGCAGAGAAAAAGAAGAGAGGAAGAGAGAGCATGTTTATTATAAGTGTGTCAATTCAAATAAGACGCCACAACCAATTACAGTAAAAACTCCCTACTCCGGAACCTCTATAATTCGGAATCCTCCGAAAACCGCAAAATTTTCAAGGTCCCGACTTTTTTCCTTCTTATTTTATTGTAACAAAAACTTCCAAAAACCGGAACCTCCGAATTCCGGAAACCAGTCTTAAATTTTCGATTTTATTTGCTAATTGTTGTTTAAAAAAACCTCTGAAATCCGGATTTGAGATAATTGCCCTTGAATGTGATGAACTGTAGTTGTCTAGTCAGGGGTTTGTGTATTGTCAAACGTGTCAAACATCAACAGGTTCTGATTAGGACCGTTCACCTTTGCATATTATTTTTAAATCGTGAAAATTATCGGGATCAATGAATGGGAAAGGTAAATGTTGCGTAAACATATGCAAGATTAAGGAGTCAACTAGACAATTATTAGATAATTGTCTGTTAAATTCGAAAAAGGGCACCTTTTGGGATACCGCATTTGAACGGTCAGTGGCAAAACAAATTGCCACTGGGGGTTTAAAACAGCTTCTAGGGTGCACCAACCTCACACTTGCCCCAAAAGGTTTTTCTTAATTTGTAATACCGATAACCATGTTTTAAAAGTTTTTCTGTTATGCAAAGATTACGTTCAATGAAATAATTAACATCATTGCAAGCTCTATAAAAGCGAACAAGCTGTGAGATATAAACCACGTAAGATGTTGCAAGAGAAACATAGCCGTCTAAAAATGGAAAATTTATTATAAAATTAAAATCATCTCTTTTGTCATATGTTTTAGTAGTGACGTATCCATTTTGAATAGAAAGATTAAGCTCAAGAAAGTTTGCTTGCTTATCTGAAGTGTTAGTTTTATTAAGTTGTAGTTCATTAGGATAAACTTTATTGACCAGAGATGGAAAATGGTTATTATCTTTTTTCAACAAATCATCAAGGTACCTCGGGGTGTTGTTAAAGGATGTAATAATATCATCCTGATGTTCGGTGGAAAGAGAAAACATACAATCTCATTTATAACATTAAAAAAACAGATCAGCAACAAGGGGTGCACACCCATTGGAATGCCTATAACTTGTTTATGCCAAATCTCAAATAAACTTTATCCAATAGAAATGTAAGGGATAAGGTCTTGACAGGTCCATGAAGTATAATTATCACAAGAACCATCTGTAAAGAATGTCCTATATTTCTTACAAGCGAGTCAGGCAGGCGACTTGCTAGGTTTAAGGTCACCAAAACATCGTTTACAGGAAGAACAGTTACGTGTAGACGACGGCATTTGGCAATTAATACCATTCAAATTTCAAAGAAATGTTGAAAGCTGCTCCCTAAAGGCTTCTGTACTGCTTTACGAAAAGAAAACAACTACTTTACAAATGCGAGATATGTATATCAAGAAACAACACATTGAGAAACTACGGCCACTCCACAGTCAAAAAATAAAGAGAAAATAGCGAGTACGGGTTTGTGATATAATCATTTTCATTACGATACCATAAACAAGAAACGAAATGAGAGCAAGAGAGATAACCGCCTTGCAGCAATCACTAGCAAAACATTTTGACACAGGCGTTTCAGTCAGAGTTTAGGGTGCACTTGACGTAAACATCGACGTAAACAACTTTTTGAACGCGTTACGTTAAAAAATAAGTTTTAAATTAAATTTAAAGAAAGTTGCATCGAATTTTAAGTGAATTCGAATGAATTTGATACTCCTTAAAAAATTACACATTTTGATATAAAATTCATTGAAATCGGATAAAAATCTGTGAAAATATTTTAGATAGAACAGTTTAGTTCAGAGACTTCTTTTGTCGTGAAACAAATTTTAGAGAAGATGAATAGCGGGGATCTTGTAAGATCACCAATCCTGCCAGATACTTCAGCTTGGTCAGATAATAATTTCAACATTAACGATGTGGTAGTTGAAGAACGGCAATACGACCTGAACGAAGAAAAATCGTTGCAAAAGAAGCTAGCGGCAACAAAAAGAGACGATGTTGTAATATATGAAACAGGAGGAGGACTTAGGATTGTGCTGAGTTCTGGTATGTACGAACTGTTAAAAATTTCTGTTGACACTTTCTACACATCAAACGAGTTGAAATATAAATGTCAGAAAATCCCAGTCCATGACAAACAAGGGAACTTGGTGGAAACCAAGTACAAGCTTTCATGCGGCAGACAGAGTGTTTATACACTTAATATGTATCACACAAAAAGTTCTTGTCTTATTAACGGAAAGCAATCCCAGCAGTTCACAGAGGATGACTTACCACAAATCCTAAAAGCTATTGATAGAAAGCTTTTAGAAAGTAACACTACTGTAGGCGAAGTGAATTCTGTTATTCAACAGCTTTTGAGTCATTGTTCAAACACTTCCGCTTCCGAGACTACCAACGATGATGCACCTTCATCGCGTGATGATGAATTGACTGCTTTACACGAAGCTGTTGAAAATGTGAGAAAAATCAAACAAAAAAGACATTCTGCATCATGTGAAGAGGACTCCAGTAATGATATGCTGAAAGACTTTATGAAGACAATATCAGATAATATACTCGAAATTCGACGAGAACTTCAATCACATATGACCCAAACTTTAACACAAATAGGAGAGATCAAGGATGCAGTAAGCAGTCTGAAAAAACAATACCAATTATACTCTCGTGATGTGACAACTTCTGTGGAAGAAGTAAAGGAAAGTACTCACGAAATACAACATCAGCTGAATTCTGTAAATGAAAGCGTACTGCGAAAGTTGCAATCTGTGACGGATACTATCAAAGTTCAGATCTCAACACAGATTCCGAAGCACGGCGGATTCTCTCAGAAGAAAGAACAGTCGCATCCTGTTTTGAAACCATCACCCGAGAAGAAGCCCCAGAGTACCCCTCAGGAAAATCTAAAGAGAGAAAGCCTGTCTAGAAATAAAATCATGGATCAAAGGCAATACGACTCAGATGAAACATTATTGAAACGACCATTTGGTAAAGAAAAAACATTAATTATCGGTGACTCCCTCTTGCGAGGTATACAAAAGCGTGGGCTAGCGAAAGACGTAGAAATCAAGACCATGCCAGGAGCTAAGTTAGATGAAGTGGCTAGGCGTTTGATGGAATATGACTTAGCAAATTTCTCCAACATAATAATCTACATAGGTGGAAATGACGTAGCGTCAGGAAAAAGCGTATCGCGGTTTCGCGCAGAATTAGTTGAAACAACGACGTCACTACAAGAGAGAGGCTGTGTAGTTTGTATTTGTAATGTCTGCCCAAGAAGAGATGTTGATGTTCAACCCCTAAATGAGGCAATAGCAGAAGTATGTAAAATAACAGCTGCTACCTATATAAATGTCATCAGTGCATTTATATACGGAGATGGAACAACGGCGAGCCATTACTATAATAAAGATGGCATCCATCTTAACGAAAGAGGGACCAGAACGCTTGTGTCACGGATTAACAAAGGAAAAGTGATCATCAAGCACAAGCAAGATCAATTCAGTAGAGATGCAGTGTCGCAAGAATCCAGAGATTTCCATGATCATACTTGGCGTATGAGAAGTGAACGACGGAAATGGCCAAGACGAAGCAGTAATACATGTTCATATTGTGGAAGAAACAATCATATTGCACAAAACTGTTACCGTGCTCAGCGTTGGTAGGAATTCAATGACAGACACTCCCAACAACTGGTTTGTTATAACAAATTTACCCAGCTAGCAACACTATGTCAATGTAATTTTCTTTATTGCAAATGTAATCTTTATGAAGTATCAAACATTGGCAAACAGACCAGTCAAAATAGTTTATTACATAACAAAAATTTAAATAATAACTCTGACACAATGGAAACTAGTACTAAATATTCAAGCAACGTTGACATTAATACAAAAGGAATATTACCATTGTGTAACCAATGTAATTTTAGTGACAATTCAGTTGTCGAAAATGATAAAAAAATTTAAAATATCTAATAAAACTATTTTCAACACTAAAAATAGTACGAAACTTAATTCCACTCATGTTGAAAAAGAAATTGACTCTCCTGGTCTACCATATTCGCTACGTGTCTTACCTTGGTCGACAACAGATTGCGCATTAAAATTTTCTTTCCATAAAAAAGGTATACACATTGGTAGTTTTAACGTGCAACATTTATTGCCTAAGTTAGATGAAGTTAAAATTTTACTTAATGACGTAAGTTCTGTCGATATTTTTGGCCTATGTGAAACTTTTTTAACAGAAAATATCTTAAATTCGGATTTGCATATTAACGGTTTTACCTTTGAAAGGAAAGACAGAATCTTAAAATCTGGTGGAGGAATTCTTGTGTATATCAATGAAACTATACCATATGTCAGACACTTTGATATTGAAGACGAAAATCTCGAAAGTGTATGGCTAGAAATCAAATTTCCTAATAGTGAACCATTCTTAACTAATTTTGTATACAGACCACCTAATTCCCCTCAGACCTGGATAGATATTTATGAAAGGCAGCTGTCAAAAGCTGAATCATTTAGCCATGAATTATTTATACTCGGCGATTTAAACATTAATTTTACGCCACCAAATATTTTTAGTAACAAGAAATGGGAACAACTTATTTGTGATTTCGGGCTATCTCAATTAATAAGTACCCCTACTAGGGTAACTAAATCTTCTTCAACTATTATTGATCATATTTATGCTACGTCTCCCGATCTTATACCTGAGGTTTTAGTACCGCAGGTTGGTTTAAGTGATCACTTTCCAGTCTTATTCACAATGATATATAAAAATGAGATTACAAATGTAGAAAAACATAAAACTATAACTTACCGATCGTTTACAAAATTTAACGAGTCAGACTTCCTCGCCGACCTTAATCTATCCAATTTAGGAAATATAGAATATTTTATTGACCCAAATGCCTCTTTAAATTGTTTGTATGATATCTTAAATAATGTTTTGTCAAAACATGCACCACTTAAATCAAAACGTGTAAAGCGATTGCGCCAACCGGGATGGTATAACGATGAAATTAAGCAAGCCAGAAAAAAGCGTGATAGGTACAAAAGTTGCAAAGACTGGACAAACTACAACATCTGGCGAAATAAATGTAACTCGTTCATTAAAGTAAACAAAAAGTCATACATCAACAAAGCCGTTCAAGATCGCAAAGATCCTAAATTCCTTTGGGATAGTATAAATTGTTGTTTAAATCATGGCGATTCGCCTTATTCCCGCCACTACTTACCATCTATGTTGCGTATAGATGATGACATCATAACTGGGAATGAAAACATTCTAAATGCACTAAATGATCATTTCGTAAGTATTTCTAAATGTTTAACAAAAAACGAAATTAAGAAAGAAAATTTTCAATACCTTAATGTCTATTTAAATGAAAAACTGAAACACAGATGTTTTAACATTGAACTTATAACTCCCTTTGAAGTAAGTAAAATAATTGAAAAACTAGATATTAATAAATCTACAGGCTTGGACTACTTAGGGCCATATATCATCAAATTATGTAAAGATTATATATCTGTACCCATAGCTTCAATTATAAACAGCAGTATTATGCAAGGTATTTTTCCAGATCAACTAAAACTTGCTAATGTTATTCCTATACACAAAGGGGGAAGTAAGGAAGATGCAAATAATTATAGACCTATTTCTATCTTGCCAACTTTATCCAAGATTTTTGAAAGGCATATTGCAAATCAGTTATATTTATTTTTTTCAACAAACGAATATAATTTATGAGTATCAGTCGGGGTTTAGAAAACAACACTCCTGCCAAACTGCTTTGGTGAAAATAATAGATTCTTGGTTAAAGGAAATTGATTCAGGGAAAATGATTGGAACAATATTTTTAGATTTTAAAAAAGCTTTTGATCTAGTTGACCATGACATCCTTCTATATAAATTAAAATTATATCACTTCTCAAATAACGCTATAACTTTTTTCAAATCATACCTCTCAAACAGAAAACAGTTAATTAAAAATGGTGTAATACGATCACAAACTCGTCATATTATTTCTGGTGTACCCCAGGGCTCAATCATAGGCCCCCTTTTATTTTTATTATACGTAAATGATTTACCGCTAAAAATTACATCAGGGGTCGATATGTATGCTGATGACGCAACTATACACGCATCTGATTGCAAACTAGAAGTAGTACAAATGAAACTACAGTTAAGTTTAAACGAAACGCAAAAATGGTGTTCAATAAATAACATGATCATTAACCCAATCAAAACAACATGTATGATCATTGATTCGAAGCAAAGGATCAATAATAATCATGAACTCAAATTATCTGTTGGGAATAAATTGCTTCAAAATGTAAAATCACAAAAATTACTAGGCGTCTATATTGACAACTGTCTTAACTGGAGTACCCATATAAATCAAACTTGTAAGAAACTTGCATCAAAATTATGTTTACTTAAACGAATATCATTCTTTCTAACAATGGAAATGAAACAACTCTTTTATAATGCATATATTGCATCTACTTTTGAATATGGTTGTATTGTTTGGAGTAACGGTAACCGTCGCGACTTAAATAGAATATACAAAATTCAAAAAAGAGCAGCAAGAATAATTCTTAAAAAACCTGTTCGCACACCAACGAAAGATCTTTTTCATATCCTAAAATGGCTTTCTTTTGATTCAAGATGTAAATATCACACTGCACTATTGGTCTACAAATCTATACATAATTTGGTTCCAAAATACATCACTAACCTTGTAAAAGTATCTAATAACCCTCGGTATAACTTGCGATCTTCTTCAAGAACTGATATTGAACACTTAAAAGGTAAAACTAACTTAATTAAAAAATGTTTCAGCTATACATGTATGAGCGTATGGAATGATATCCCTTATGAAATTAGATCTGTCTCTTCCATATATTTATTCAAAAAACATTTAAAAACTTACTTGTTTGAAATACAACCTCTTTAAATTGTTATTACTTTTGTATTTGTATATAGTTTTTCGCATAATTTTACACGATGCATATTTGTAATCGGAATTTGCCTATAGCATGAATAGTGTATGTAATTAATTGTGTCTGTCTTTAAGTATTGATGTTTTATATGTTGAAATATATGTTTTTCGTTTATCCATTTTAGAAGGCCTCATTGAAAATAAGCAATTTCTTCATTTGACTAACTTTTATACTTGCAAATATTGTATTTGTTTGTATTAATTTTGTTGTCATAGATTTTGTCTTAATGAGTTACCTTCTTAAAATAAAGAGATTATTATATTATTATTATTATTATATACTTGTCCGGAACGGTTTCTCATATGAACAGATAAACTCCAACCTACCCAACAAGTTTCATGCAAAAGAAGACACATATATAAACATGCCTTAATTGCACGCGGGACATCACCATCTAACAAGAGACCCAAAGGTACCAGCGACGCTAAACTGGTGGTATGAAATTCAAAGAACAAATCATTACAGTTATTATTAATAAGCAATTTCGTTTCACAAAGATCGATTGTCAATTTGGGAGTTCTGGATGTGGCCATTACTGATATGCATATTTCACCCTTTTGAAAAGTTTATGATCGGGGAGGTAAATAAGTCCCAATAATTCAACTGCAAGCACAGACCCATTATCCTACTGACTTTTTACAGATGTCTGTCCTTTACGTCTCGAGCAGTTACGATCAAAACTGTGGTGGAAATCGCACTGCTTTAAATTCCCAATTTTTCACTGCCATTTGAAAATTTCAGCACTGTTTGTTCATTTGTTGTTATAAAACATAAATAGTCTCTAAAATATCAATAAAATAAAAAAAATATTCCACAGATAACACTTTTAAACTTACTTTTGTTTATGCCGTGTACATGTTGATTTTAATGTGATAACCATTGAAAGCGTTCCTTTTATAAATCGATAATCTACAGTCAGGTAGACTTTTAGCGGTGTAAATTAAAAACTGACACGTGTGGAGGTTTATAAGTTCTTTTCATAATGAACGAACAAGTTTCTTAAAAAGTATCACGTATATTGATTCTAATTGGAATTAACTTTTCAGGTATGTAATTTTTTTTAAAGATATATAAGGTTTAAAAAAACTATCTGAAGCCGTCAAAAGTTGCGACAAAGATTCTTATCGCTGGCATATAGACATAGAAGGAAATTGATTTGAATAGTAAATGGGTTGTGCGCGAAGGGCGACCATCGTATATATAGAAAAGCCCTTTTTGCGCACAAATAGTTGGGCTAGGAGGTAAATCTACTAGTCTTGTAGTATAACAAATGTCATAAAATCTTATATAAACATTTCTCTAAAATACTGCTACATTTCTAGTCATTTTAAGTGAATGACTTATGATAAACTTCCATGTATGTAGAGCATCATCAGACACAGGTATACATATTATTAGAATATTGGAAATCGTTCCTCTGATTTTAGAAAAAAAACATGGAAAAAGTAAAACCAACATCGATCAGTGCAGATCAAGATCAAATGGCAAGGACGTGCCGGCTGATCTAAATTAACACTGGTCCCACTTGCGTTGAAATGCGTTTATCGAGTAAAGCTCAAGATCCTGATCTGATTTAAGTTACAGTTTTTATGGAAACAAATGGATCATTTTAATTTTTATTGCAAAAAAGTATTTGTAGTACACAAACTTTTGATATTACATAAGCGCAGCGGTGGGAAAGTTTATTAACTATTTAATATTTACACTATATTTACAATGCAAATATCAATTGTTCATGTGTGCTCTATTTCACAAATCGGCTGCGAGAATTGGTAAGATGAACAATCTTCATCCCTCCATCGGTAACTTAAGAAAGGATCAAACACGGCACAATCTGCATCCAAGTTTCCATCAGCCGTTTGTGTTCCATCCGGCTCACCTGGCGCCCAGTCGTTAAATGTCGCCACCTGTCTGGTGTCGTATAACTTCCAAACATTTTCTGTTTCCTCGTCTGTCATTCCTATCCAATACTGCACAGCTCCTTTACATTACGAAAAATTATACAAATGCATATATTAGTTGACAAAATCATGAAATCTTAACATCGGTAATAAATGACATTATTAGACAAGTTTTACATGAGTCAAGCTTATCCTTTTAGACTACATAGTACACACCCGCCAACCGGCAGATCTAGGAGCGGACGGCAGATTCATGAGCAGTTACGGTAAATTTTATTTGATATTTGACAGTAGTGCAAGTAATTCTTAAAAAAGTGCAAGTAATTAAAAAAATGTACATAGTCTACTCCTGAATCTGCCGTCCGCAAGCTGGATCTGCCGGTTGACGGTGTGTAGTAGAAAATCGAGTCGACAAAATGCTAATAAACCCCAAAGCTATTAGAAATGGAAGATATAGCTGCTGTACGATGCAAACAAAATATTTAATGGTTTTGCATTTTTCATTTAAACAGCATACCCTGAACAAGTCAATCAAAGAAACTTTAAAACTTAAGCTGATAATACCTCTGTTCAAATGTTTAAGTTGATCTTTCAGAAACTGATTTTCTCGAGCAGAATTCACAAAAACTAGATGTGCTTGATGCCTCTGGCAGAACGCCTGTCAAATAATAATAATAATAATAATAATAATAATAATAATAATAATAATAATAATAATAATAATAATAATAATAATAAATTAATAGTAATAATAATAATAATAATAGTAATAATAATAATAATAATAATAATAAATAAATAAATAATGTTGTCTATTAAAATTATTGTTTTCACATAAATAAATGGAAACAGATAACAAAATCTAATTTGTTTATACCTTTCAGTTCTTAACATTGTAGGTGAGCGATGGGTGAGAGACAAATTTCAATTTGGAAACAGATAACAAAATCTAATTTGTTTATACCTTTCAGTTCTTAAAATTGTAGGTGAGCGATGGGTGAGAGACAAATTTCAATTTGGAGAAAATCGGCTATCAAAAATAAATTTTGGAAAAAATACTCTTGACGCGGCCAGAATTTATCGCAGAAACGTATTTATCATTCATTGTTCTGACATTTGCATGACTTATGCTTAAATAAGTAAATAGTACACACTAAAACAAAAACAAAATTCGTTTGCATCAATCTGAACTTTGTGTACAAAACATCTGAAAACAGCAATACTTTTAAATATCGCATAAGATTAAACATCAGCCTTTAAACTATACTAGTATTTCATGTTTCTATTTTCAAAACACGTGGCGTTAGAATTTGCAACTTGAGGTAATTGACCGATGGTACGTGGGATATATTTAAAGCCCAAAGAAATTTTATCATATAAGACTCGCCAACAAATAAGAAATTTATTTTATAACGTTTAACAGGGTTAGCCAATCAACCATTTTTTGAAGTTGTCCTGGCTAGCTCGGTCAGTAGCGTTGTCGCAATTGCATGGCTAGGCGCTGTCGCTGTGACGGCACGGGTTCGTTCCCCAGTAGAGGTAATATCATTTTAACTTTTAGTTCTAAATCAATTTCTGAAACATGACTTACAGCAGCGTTGTCAAATGACATTTCCAGGTTGACAAACACATAACATGATGTCTCAAAGTCTATTCCACCAAAAGGGCAAGCTGTCAAATTATACAAAATATATAAAACAATTTCATTGAAACAAACTGCAAAGTTTTGTGATTCTTTTGACTGACTGGAATGCCTTATTGGTTCTTTTTTTTCGGCGTTAGCTGTCTAAGCTCACTTTTGACCTAGTTTTTCGACCAATGAAATATTGTAAATAAAACTTATTATGCAGCGGGAAAATCAAATAGATTATTTTGATTGGTTATTTGTGGGTCTCGTTAATGATTACCGTAACGATTTTTATATTGTGTGTTAGTATTTACATGGCTCTTATATGTTCGGGCATTTTCGTTTTTAAAAGCGATAATTGTATTGAAGAAAAAGATATTTACGGTATAAATAACCAGTTAAGTCAATTGATGGCTTAAATACGATTTTATATGGAATATTCATGGGTGTCAGGTAAACACTCGAGTACAATACACAGTGTAAAACGACAGAGAAGTGCAGATATTTCTGGTTCTTACTGGTTCCTTTCTAGTTCCTTTAATACTGATTGTTGATTTCATGTCCAGACATTCAAATCGCCTTGGTGAAGTGGTTATCACACTCGCCTCTCAAGCGGATGCCCCGGGTTCAATACTTGGGAGGGACACGTTTTTTTAAGTTAATTTACGTAAAAGTTTGTAGATTTCGCTCTTGTAACAAGTTGTTATTATTTTCATTTATTGTATTTTTATAACATTTATTCGTCATTAGTACTTACTTTGCAAGACGTATTTTATTGAAACTGAATAAATGTACAGTTAACGTTAGACATTCTTCTTTCATCAACGTATTATCTATCACCAGACGAAATTTTTGCACGCTCTTTATATATTTCTTTCTTTCTTATATATAAAAATCTTTTCCATCAACGCCGTTTATCTTTCTTTAAAGATATTTCTTGTTTCATTTGCTCTTTACCGTAATTATCTAAATAAAAAACCGCCCAGAGGGAACACTTTTAGGGCGGTAGCAAGGTTCTTCCGAGTAACCACCCAAAACAGTTTCCAATCAGATTTAAATTTTCGTCCGAACCGTGCATATGAGAAAGATGTTCTTTCACATTATTATTAAAGAAGAGAACTAATTTTCAATAAATCTATTTCACATTCATCAAAATGTAGAAGGAAAAGTCACAGCGCGTGCTCGTGTTACACGTGTTACATGGAAGTATAAGTTTAAAAGAATGTGCGAGGTTCAGAGTGCTGCCTAGAAAATTTCAATTTTACCATTTTATTTCATTTTCATCGCCGAACTATTTTATGTTTATGTGTATCATTCATAATTGTGCCACTACGTCAAAGCGCGTGACTCGTCTTACACGAGGGTTGAAAGATCACGGCGAATATGAAAATATTGCAAGCTCGATTTAAACCTGTTCATTAAATAGAAATTCACTGCCGAGCTGAATGCATTTCACAATTTACCAAGGAAACAACACCATTTATGATCAATCACAAATAATATTTTAAGAAAATGATAAAACAATTACATAGCATATAGTGTATGACAAAGTTTTGTTTGCTGGCCGATTGTTAATATTAAGCCATTTAGGTTGCTTGACATAAGAGCTAAATAGCAATGCCATCTAATAATTCAAACCGATGTATTCCGATAATCAAATCTTTAATATGGTCGGTTGAAGGACAGGGGTACACCTGTAGCAATAGTAGCAGCAGACGGCGACAGTAGTTATAGCAGTGTTGTTGTATTGTATAGTGCTCTTACTGATGTCATTTCCAGCAGTAGTACTGTTGTCGCTGCTATCACTTCTATGCATTACCATGTATCTCTATATGTCAACTATTGTTACCGCTGTCATCAGTAGCACTGCTTTCTTTTTCAGCTGATGCTGTCATCTTAAATACTATGTTTACTGCTGACGCTGTTGTACTGCTAACTGCATGTCTATATATTTATAAATATTACATAAAAACCATAAGGAAATAGAACATATTCACCTTGAGCACAATTTGCAAAGGTTGCAATTAGGACAACACATAGTCTCTTGCTGATTCTATTCATGTCAAATTGTCAGTGGTAAATAGTTTATGTTCACAAATATTTTCTTATCAGGCCTTGTTTCAAATATGTTGACCGCATTACATTGTTATTGTTATCAGCTCAAATACGTTTCTTTTGACGCGCTTTTACTGGTAGAAATTGGTCGGTAGAGACATGGTTCAAAGTTCACAAAGTCATGTAAGGTCGTCTACTGTCGCTACTCCACATTCATCAATAAAAAAAATCAAAATCTCTCTCCTTAATTTAAATCAGTTTTAAAATGGTACAACAATACAGAAATATAGCTAGATTTAAAAATTCCATAAAATTCTACTTGCATTCAAACATATAATCTAAACAACACAATACATCATTTTCTATGCCCAACCAGGAATCTAAATTCCTGGCCCAACTGAGTTATATAATACCGACAAAATGTTGATGTTTTGTTTTGTTTAGAATTTGAGTTTTGTGGTAAATTAAGAAAAATTTTAGGTCTGTTTTCGTAAACTTTTCTTATGGTATGTAACGATGCATTACAGAACTATCTGTTAACTAGTTCTTTATTCATTACAAGCGTGTTATTTTCTTTTGCAAACTTTTTTTCCAGTGTGAATGTTTAGCGTATCCCATATAAAGTTATATGAAAGTTATGTGTATGATGTGAAAAAACATAACAAAGAGAACGCCTGAAAGTGTTTGTTTAAGCCTCTTTAAAACGTCGTATGTAGACCAACATATAATTTTTGCCAGTGGGTTCAAAACAAACAATATGTTCCTTAAGACAAGTATTCGTCGTTTGTGCATTTGTGCATTTGAGGCAACCGAACTTAGTGAGTAAATTATCTTGGTTATACTCAGTGATTCTGAATATAGTTATTTGTAGAGCATGCGCAGTAACAATGTCAATCTTAAATGGAAAAAGTCAGTGTATAAGCATTTGTGCAATAAAGGTCTTCAGATTTAATATTATTTTTGACTATCCGTCACATTATTGTTACAGCCTTATCAGCAGGTGCCAATACAAATCTGTTATAAAAGTCTTGATTCTCCTTGATTACAGCACTGATTGAATGTACGGGGAGACTTTAAGGATTTCAACAGAATGTTAAGTGTGTGGATTTTGTTGGCTAAACATACAACAACATTCAAATCCCCAAGTGCACAGTTTAAGAAGTAACTGTTTGTTTGTCAATAGTTGTCTCTAAAGAATGAGTGCCCATCATTGTTACCAAAACAAACCTAATCAGTTTACTTTGTGTTTAATTCACATAGAGGATCAGAAAATTGATAAGGCGAGCAATCTTCGTCTCTCCACTGGAAATGGTTGAAAGGATCAAACACGGCACAATCCGCCTTAGTGTGACCGTCAAACTCCTGCTTTCCATCTGGCTCCCCTGGACCCCAGTCGAAAAATGTCGCTACCTTCTGGTTGTTGTTAAATTTCCAGACATTTTCAGTTTCAATGTCGTTTATGCCGATCCAATATTGCACTGGACCTTTAGCAATAAAATGTCAGATTATTGTTTTCATAAGATCTCAGTTGGCTGCTTTATAATTCGTTGTGATAAAAATAACCAATTGTATAAGTTTTAGACTACTATCTGATGAATGCGTTAGTGCAATTTAAAATTATTTTTAAATGAACTGAGATTCTATTATGTATAAATGTGCAATATTTACCTCTGGCCATGGCCATTTCCGTCATTACTCTTTTCAGAAAGTCGTTTTCTGCAGCTGAATTTACATGAACTAAATAACCATGATGGTGTCCGCAGTAAGCCTGACATGTAAACATGTAAAGCATGTAAGACCTAAGATTATAAAACAGAGCATGGAAACCAGTCTCAAATCACAACTTTCTGATTTGCTGATATGTCTTCAATTCAGCCAATCAAATGCTTGAGATTTGGACTGGTATTCAATCATAGTTTTATCATCTTTGACCTCTCATTATTCATCTCTTTTACTTACTAGAGATACCCTAACACAATATCGCAAATATTCAAACTCTTATAATGGGATAAATATTTAATAATAGAATATAATAGAAGCGGTCAAGATCATCGGGATCAAGTTTATAAAAAGACAGACTCTCTAAAAACCAAAGCTTATTGTTGGTCCATTTGGAGACTTGTCTCTTTAAGATGTTGGAAATTTAAAGCTTTGACTCATGATTTTGGGTATTTTGCTCATTGTCCATAGTTTCTACACTGCACACATACCGCGGAAGTGCTTATTCGAATTCCACGTAAAATCTTTCAGCGGAAATGTTAACGCTTTGAAACCATAAAAGGTATATAATTATCAACGTTAGACCGAATTAAGTGAAAGAATAACGTATGTTTACCTCGGCATCATGAATGGTCATCTCACGATTCACAAATATATAACAGGAAGAGCCAAAATGTCTAGCACCTGGTGGACAATCTGAAAATTTTAACATAATCATAGATTGTTGTTCGGAAAATCTCGTTCTAACGACTTCTCCGATTCAAATCATATTTAAAAAATAGATGAAACCGCCTATTTGCTCTATTTTCAGTGACAACATTTTATGACTGTAAAACTTTTTCTTCGCAATTTTTAGATACACGAGTGTTATGTCTACATAACTGATGTATACTACAGAAAGGTGAAACATGCAAGTCCGGAATCGACACACAGAAAACACAGTCTCTCAAAGCAGCCAAAAAGTAGAGAGGAAAGGAAAAGAAACGAAATGACAATATTTGGAAAAGGTGAAATATGCATATCAGGAATAGCCACAGTCTCAAAAAGCACAGCCTCCCCATGCAGCGGAAAAGAAGAGAGGGAAAGAGAGCACGTGTTTATAAGAATATTAATTTCAAATAAGACACCACAAACAATTAACGAAAAGGTAGGAACGATTTGCCATTGGAGGTTTAAACAAGAAACATATCGAGCTTCTAGGTTCTTTAAAAAAAGATCTCCCTATAAACCTTCATAAACTCTTAAACCCCTGCCACCGTCGTGCAATCAAAGCGGTAAGCATAATGATCAACTGTAGATGGGTTAATCAGAAGGCCTGCAGATCGCTGTAGAATATCATGTTGGAAACCTTTCTTTCTGAATTTGAATTGGTTTTTACGAATAACCGGGAGAAATTAACATAACCTTTTTTTTAAGTTTATAAATAAAAATCTCCATAAATAATTGGCTGTGAAATAACTTGTTGCCATAGTGATTTTACCTTTTCTGTCCCACACTTACTTATGTTCGGTGATGATGTTGGTGTTGAAAGTATAGCTGTTGTTGTCGGTTCTGTTGTAGTCGGTTCTGTTGTAGTCGGTTCTGTTGTTGTCGGTTCTGTTGTTGTCGGTTCTGTTGTAGTCGGTTCTGTTGGTGCTTTTGTCGTTGGTGTTATTAATATAATCGTTGTTGGTGGTGGTGTAGGATTTGTTGGCAAATCTGATGCTGTTGAACCTGGTGTGGGTTTTGTTGGGACATTTATTATCAGTGCTGTTGTATGAGAAATTACAACTGGTGAAGTTGCTGTAGTTGTTGAAAATGTCGTGGGTGTTGTTACAACTGGTGAAGTTGTTGAAAGTGTTGTAACTGTCGAGGCAGTTGTTGCAGGTGTTGTTGTAGTTGAAGTTGTAACTGCAAACGTTGTTGTGGATGTTGTTGATGCTGCTGTTGTTGTTGTTATTTTTGCTAGAGTTGTTGTTTCCGCAGTAGTTGACTGTGTTGTTGTTGTTTCTGTTGTTGCCGCTGTTGTTGATGTTGTTGTCGGCGTCGTCGTCATTAAAGATGTTGTTGAAGTTGTTGTGGTAAATAGGCATTCCCTATTACAGACATCGTCATCACAACACTGAAGTAAACATTGGTTTTCTGAAATATAAGAACATTGTGACATGAATAAACCATTTATTGTGGGTTCTTAGCGAACACAGCGAGAGTTGTTATGACTTTTTACTGTCAACATTGACATCGAGGATCAATGACTTCTTTCATAATGACACCATTGGTTGGTTTTGTTCAAAACTGTACTGTTTTGTTTACTATGTAGAAATCGAGTTGTATTCAACCGGTGCTAGGATGCGCGAGTAAAAAATGCATTTCAATTAGTGCCTATAAACAAGCTATATCTAACTTCTGCAATAGTTTTATATTTGTCCCATTCAGTGGCTTTCAAAGTTCTGTTTCCATCCATTTTTTTTCTTCGTGGGATTGTGCTTCACCGTGATGTAAAGATAATTTGTAATTTCAACACTTGGCTGAATTTAACAAATGTGAAGTATGAAAATAAAATCTCCGATTCGTGATCCGGCGGCTGTAGTCCACTCTAAATTTCCGAAATGGGTCAAGTGTTTTATGTATGATGCGATCACTGATTGCAAAAAAATGGTTTTTCCTTACCATTTTGAGCTGTGAAATAAATATTTGTGAGTCATCTCAATTTTCTAGAAATGCTGAAGTATAAAATAGATAATTATTATAGATGTGTTCATGTATTTACATCTTTTTAAAGAATATATTTATCCCGCTGACGTCTGACGATTGTCGTACGGAGGCCTTAAAGTGACATTAAGCATACTTTTTCATTTTTCATACTTTTTAATGGATATTACATGTATTTCGTTTGAAATACTATTTCGTTTAAACGTAATAATATTAATTCGTTAAAACGAAATATTAATTCTTTTAAACGAAATACTTTTTCGTTTTTACTATTTCGTTTAAATTTCGTTAATATTTCATTTAAACGATTTAACATTGTTACGTTTTAACGAAATACTATTTCGTTTTGAAACGAAATAATATCCCTAAAATGTATGAAAAATGAAAAAAGTATGCTTAATGTCACTTAGGGGCTCCGTATTGTCGACTATTATAATATTTTATTGGTTACATCACATCACAGTAATGTGCATTTCCATTACTGCCCATGAACAAATTTAATCAAATCAGGAATCTATACTAGATTCCTGATAAAACCGAGCCTGCAATATTTTCAGCTTTATCGTGTTCGGTGGCTTTTAATATCACAGTAGCGTTGTTTGTGCCATTTGGCGGCTGTAAAAGGTCTCCCCGTATATTCAATCAGTGATGTTATCAGTTACGTCCTTTGAAGGTCGCCGAGCACGATATTTATGTACTATGTTAATAGTACTTCTAAATTTACTTTTTGTTTTTAATATTTCGGCCAGTTTAAAGATGGGTGGTTTCAATATCCCAGCCAATATAAATTTGGATATTGTTCAATCACCCCCAAGGATATACTTCCTGCTTTTTAAAATTTTGCCTTTGGCGTTGTCTGTGATATGCAGGATTTATATTCAAAGATCCCCTCTCAAAATTCTATTGTGTTTAGTTCCGCCCATTGTTTTCTCGTTAAGGGCAAACCCATTCTTTTATCTGGGGACCATACGCCGCTGAACACGGAATGGTATTAATCTGAAAATACCACATTGAAGGTTCCATGTTCACCGAGATATGCATACCATCGTTTTGGATGGATCAAAATTGTACTGTTTATTGATGTAAATATTGAGTTGCGCTCAACCCGGGGCTAGGCGGCGTGGGCAGGAATAAACATTTCCATTACTGCCCATGAACAGGCTCAATCAAACCGAGCATGCAATATTTTCATATTTGTCGTGGTCGAGGGTCTTCAAAGTTTCCTTTTCATCTATTTTAAAGTTCCCTTTTCATCTACGTACATGTATTTTTACTTTACCTGAGATGTCCTGGACAAGTATACTTCTCTTTCTGCCCATTACCGCCGGTTCACCGTTGTTGCTTGAACGACCAAAACATTCCTAAAATAAAACAAAATATTTTCCTTTCATCGTAAAACACAACAACCTAGAGTTTCTAACTTATGTTCCCTCATGCAAATTAAGAATTTTGAAGAGGCAATTACAGTTTCCTCGTAGATCCTTTGTACAGGTATTTCAAACCATTCGTTAACTTTGAAAATTATTCCTGTTGTTGTGCTTCCTTCAGAAGTAAAGCCATTCATTTATATTATCTTTATATCTGTATATTTCGGCACTTGAAAACATGAATTTCGATGCTTTTAATACCATTTGTTTTCAAGTTCGTGAAAAGAACCTACTGTACCTCCTTTGTTGCACATCCTGTTTCATAATACACTGCACCTGTCGCTTGATCTGTGTGCATCTTCAATATGCATACCTGTATATACAGAAATGTAATAGGCTTGTGAATCTGCGGAAAGAGTATTTGTCCGCTAATAAAAAACCGGAGTCAAATACAAATCAAATATTGAGTGTATTGGTAATTGAATGAAATACTTATTTGTTGAAAGAATGGACGAAAATGAGTAAACTAATTAAGTGAAAAACTTAGATCGGAGTAGAGTGAGGTTTGTTCAAATCGCGCTGATTTTTACCCTTTGACATTGACATTTGACACTGCGGCTTGGGCAGTCATATGTATTTCCATGTGGCTAATCTTGATATGTATATTTCAGTTTTTGTTTATAAATCACTGATTGAATAGGTTTTCTGGAAAAGTTTATTGCTTTCTTACATTTTAAAAGAAACGTGAAGACATTTTTGCACTCTAATTATTTTGCAATGTATCGGTTAGGTCCCTTAATGTGCTTGATTAATTTAGTAGTTGACTGTGGAATAAGGGCTGATGTTATGGACATCACCTGACAGAGAACAAAATCAGCTCTCCCTCATAATTAATAAAAGACAAGCTTATCAGCCTAACTTAATAAACGTTTACAAGAGAAATGAAAAACTTTATTTCTTGCAATGAATAAAGAAATTTTGTACAGATACTTAATTGTCCCGATAGACGTTTGTATACTTACCTTTCCTGCTGAACATATTTCTACTCGGACACAGCCGTTTGTGATAGACGTCTGGTTCTGACAGCTAAAGCACATAAGAGATAGTACACCTGCAATATCAAAACTTGCGTGACGCTTTTTTTTAATCATTACATCAAAGTTTCTTTCTTTCGTGTACACGGATAACTCTGTGCCCAAGAACATTAAACTAAATATGGAGACCAGTCTGAAATCTCAAGCATCTGATTGGCTGAAATGGCGACTGGTCGCCAAACTCAGGTTGATGATCTTGGGCCCTGATTTCAGCTTGTTTCTTACATCTAAATTTTAATTTTTGTAATAAGTAACCTACCTACGTAGTTATACTCATCTGTGAGGATACTTGAAATTTGCTGTTTAAAAGCAAATTACAGCAGGTATTCTATAAAAAACAAGACCTTTGCGTGTTTTTTTTTCAAGACAACACAAGGTTTTCATAAAAAACAGCAATAACATCAATTACGTTTATAAACTTTAACTTTGAGTTTAAAAGGTACTATGATCGTATTGCGTAGTATACTCTGCAAGTAACGACTTCCCCTTTAACCTACTGAGACTTTACTGCGTAAACCTGATAAGGACTCACTGAACTATAAGCACCTATGGGCTGTTAAAAAAATGGCTGGTTTTGGTTTTCCTGGTATAAAAATGTACAACAAACAGTTACTTCCATTTTCCTACTTTGCAGAGGTGTCTCATTATGCCCTTTAAAGATTTTGAAAGTTTCATCAAAATAGCACCATCCGTTAAAAAATATTCTAAAATAAAGGGCAAAAAATGTCAGGAGTGTGACAAAAAAGTGTGACACTTTTCAAAATCACATTTGTTCAGACAATTATTTTACAGAAAGCTTGAGTAAAGACAAGTTTTAGTGTTGTTTTAGTTAAAGGTGCATTTATTAGGCATCAAATAATGATAAAATTAAGCATATTATACTTAAAGTAATCAAAATATATGCTATTAAGTCAAGCGTGGTAGATTAGAAAATACCTAAAAAAAACCCAATACCTCTTTGCTTTATAAATTAATAGGACTTTTAAGATTAATAGTACATAAGAAATGTTTTGTGTATCATGAAGTGTCATGTTTCTAGATGCAATAATTATAATATTATGACCTCTATTGAAATTATATTTGTCTGCAGCTCCCTTCAGGGAATGTCAGCTAAATTTGTCAGGAGTGTGACATTATGCACATATTGCAATATTCTGTCAACATATCCTTTGCATGAAAACAAGAGCATGTTTTTTCCTAGAAGTCTATGTCATGTTTTGTTAAATTGTGACAAACAAGAATGGCCTTAGTGAAACATTTTTGAGTACACTGCACTTATATGGTCGTCAGGAGTGTGACACACTTTTTTAACAATATGAATTTTTTTATCTTTATGCGATACCACAAGTTTTAAAGCACTTATATTTGATGCTTCAACATGTATTTGAACAGAAATACACATTTAAATAATAAGAAACAGTAATACTTGTATTTTAAGCACATAAATTAAAATTCTTTGATTTTTTTAATATAGGTCAATAAAGCTCCATAAATTTTTTATTCTGCCACATATGGGTATAACTCGATTGATTTTGATCACTGAAAAGACTGTACAAACATATGGACCAACCAGTTTGGACTTTTTAAGAACTTAAATTCTTTACATTTTTTTCACTTCACTTGCCATTTTTCAAATGACAATATCTCAGCAACCAGTTGACCGATTTCAAAAATCTTTCAGTTTTGTTCTCAGTTTCAATAAGCAAAAAATTCAGAATAACAAGTTTTGAATTCGAACGAACTTTAATTTTTCACTATTTTTTCACTTTTCCAGCCATTTTTTTTAAACAGCCCCTATACAACCGTATTGTACATAGAAAATCTATCATAAACAAGTACGCATGCTGCAATTGTTTTAATAAAAAAAGCATTATATGTTATTGATGACCATCTCAGTACAGTTGATAGCTAAATAATTTTGTAAAGTGAAATTATAATACGTGCATTTCTGCTCCACAAGAACTTGAAGTCCGTAATCCAGGCCCAAGGTCATTTAACTGAACTTGGAGGCCATTCTCAAATATCAAGCATCTGATTGGTTGAAATAAGGGCTAGCCTCCAACTCAACCAATCAGATGCTTGAAAATTGGGACTGGTCACATGTTTCTGTTTTGTGATAGTACATGTAGACCTTGGATATATAGTCCGCTTCTCCTATCCCTGCCTTAATCATATCGTAGTAAACACAGACAAGAGAGTGTTGTATACATACCATGATAAATTAAAATATCAGTTAAAATGGCAATAATGAACACTAAATCACTTTTTCGAAATGCCATTTTAGCGCAGTCCAAAATTAACTTCCATGCATTTCACATTATGTCAAATTTAGAACAATTTTAAGTCTTATCTTAAATAATATCAAAACTGTGCAGCTATTGTAAAAGCGGTAATTTTGTCTTAACATACACAGGAATAGCATTAAGGAAAATAAAGTTATTGTAAATGTGGAACATGTCTGTCTGCTGACGTGACAAACTGATGGCATCTCAGGATATTATTTTGGAAAATATTTGCAATATTTTTAGTTTTGCTAAATTTTTCATTCGCGCATGTCATGTCAGGTCCTAACCTGATGGCAGTACAAATTTTAAAGTAAATTTATCTAACTATTTATTCAGCCATCATAAACCGGCATCGGCATCAGTTTTGAGACTCCTACACAATATAAATAGACGACCGCGGACAAACACTTCAAAAATAAATGAAGTTTTAATTGGTACGAACATAATTTTATTCTCGTTGTGTAAATGAATTGCCTCTACCTAGGAGCAAACCGCACCGTCACGGCGACAGCGCCTAGAACTGCTATTCCGACAACGTAACCGATTGAGCTAGCCGGTACCCCCACCGCCCCCCCCCCCAAAAAAAAAAACAACAAACAAACAAACACAAAAAACAACAAAAACAACTAAGTTGATCAGATACACCCGATATACGTAATCATCACTACATGACATCGGTAACGGTTATTTTACTGATAACACTACTGACTCTATGTAGGGGATGACTTTTCAATGCCGCAACAATGCACACATAGGGCAACTGTGAATTTTAAATGATATTGCCTCTATCTGGGAGCGAACCCGCACCGTCACGTCGACAGCTCCTGACCTTGCAATTCCGACAACGCAACCGATTGAGCTAGCCGGGACAACCCCCAAAAAGGTTGATCGAATAGCCCTCATATACGTTATCATCACTGCATGACATTGGTACGGTTATTTTACGGATAACAATACTGACTATATGTACGGGAAGACTTTTCAAGGCCGCAACAATGCACAAATAGCGTAACTGTGAATTTTAAATGGTATTGCTTCTACCTGGAAACAGTGCTACCTGGGAACGAATCCGCGCCGTAATGGCGACAGCGCCTGGTCTTGCAATTCCGACAACGCAATCGATTGAGCTAGCCGGGACAACCCCCAAATGGGTTGATCTCATGGCGTTGATATACATTATCATCACTGCCTGCCATCAGTAACGGGTGTTTTTACTGATTATAATACTGACTATATGTACGGAGAGACTTTTTACGACAGATAGAAAAATAATACAATTTCTGTGAAGCATATAAAATTATGATATTAACTTATCTTTGTAAATTCCACCAATCAAATTTTTCTATAGTGCTCAAAAATAACATACTGTTATGAATAACAAAATTGCTATCGGGTTTATGTACTACACGCATTAATCCGATCAATCATATAATGTAATTTATAACCCAACCTCAAACGTTTTAGTTCTTACCTCCCTCCAACTGTTCCAATTTATGTAAAAAGGATTCCACTCACATTCTTCCGTCGCATTTGTTTTTCATTTGATATTTTTTCAGGTAAGCACTTCATTTTTAATACGGACTGTGCTGTGCGCGTTGAAGTACTGATAAGAAAATACTAAGAATAAATTTTCATTAACAGATCATTGCTGTCAATGATCAGTAAATAGTATTAGGTTTTATAGGAATTTTATTTAATATATTTTTTCAAATATTTGTATAATTATTACTTTTACTTTTTTAATTATTCTATTAATAAAGGGAATAAACAAAGCAAAATATTGCACAATAATTTGTAATATCTTATGCATTTCTTCATATCTTTCTGACACAATCAAATCTGAATAACACCTGTAAAATTATTAGGTAAAAAAATCAAATGGTTCACAAAGTCACCACCGGCTGGTAAAGTCACCTAACACCGTACTACAGACATCCTCTGAACTTTTCATAAAGTCACTGCCATATCATAGAATAATCAACTCATTTTGGTATTAAGTTGTCAAGGTAACCGGTTAACACTGAAACATACAAAAGCAAACTACTGTTTTTCTAAGGCACATGCTATACAGATACAAGTAAAAATAAGCTCCGAACGCAGCAAAAAGAGTACAAGACATGAAATAAATGGGTTTGCTTTTTAAATAATGTTTTAATGTGCAGTCTAATAATAATAATAATAATAATAATAATAATAATAATAATAATAATAATAATAATAATAATCTCTTTATTTTAAGAAGGTAACTCATTAAGACAAAATCTATGACAACAAAATTAATACAAACAAATACAATATTTGCAAGTATAAAAAAGTTAGTCAAATGAAGAAATTGCTTATTTTCAATGAGGCCTTCTAAAATTGATAAACGAAAAACATATATTACAACATATAAAACATCAATACTTAAAGACAGACACAATTATAATCATATACACTATACATGCTATAGTAGGCCAGTCAGCGTACCCCAAAATAGCATCGAAGTGTGAAGAAATTGCAAAAGAATTGATTTGTATGTTTTTTGTAAGAAGAACATGTCTACTTTATAGGACAAAAAGTTGCAAGTTGACAAATGATGGGAAATTTGAAAAAAACGCAATTGAACTGACTGACCGAAAAAAAATCTGCAAATTTTGAACATATCCATTTTTGGATAAAATTAAAGGATTGATCAAAGTTTTAATAACACTACTGCCGCAGAATGCTGGAGAATGTCGTTATTGAACTAGTAAATATTCAAATCTTGCCATAGTTTCATTTTTGTTTGCAATCTTGCGAAATCAGAACATATTTAGAGGTTATTTTACCCCACCCACTTAAGTAAAAAATTATCAAAATAGCATCGAAGGTTGAGGAAAATGCAAAAGAATTGATTTGTATGTCCTTTGTTAGAAGAACATGTCTACTTTAAAGGGTAAAAGGTTGCAATTTGACAACTAATGGGAAATTTAAAAAAACGCATTTGAACTGACTGACCGATAAAAAACTTTAAAATTTCAATATACCGATTTTGGATAAAATTAAAGAATTGGTCACAGTTTTAATTAGACTATTGTCATAGAATGCTGAAGGATGTCGTTATTGAACTAGTAAATGGTCAAAACTTGTCATAGTTTCATTTTGGTTAACAATGTTGCGAAATCAGAACATATTAAGAGGTTATTTTACCCCACCCACTTAAGTAAAAATTATCAAAATAGCATCAAATTTTATGGAAAATGCAAAAGAATTGATTTGTATTTTTTTGTTAGAAGCACATGTCTACTTTAAAGGACAAAAAGTTGCAATTTGAAAACTGATGGGAAATTTGAAAAAAAACTCATTTGAACTGACTCCCCGATAAAAGCTGCAAATTTTGAACAAATCCATTTTTGGATAAAATTAAAGCATTGATCATAGTTTTAATAAAACTTTTGTCATAGAATACTAGAGAATGTCGTTATTGAACTAGTAAATGGTCAAAACTTGCCATAGTTTCATTTTGGTTTGCAATCCTGCAAAAACAGAACATATATAATTATAGGTTATTTTACCCCACCCACTTAAGTAAAAATTAATACTTTGATAAAATGTAAATTTGTTTTATTCTTTTTCAATTTTTCAACTACAAAGTAAAAATGCATAAATATGATACACAGAAGTTTATTAAATAATCATTTTATATCAATATGATTAAGAAATCGAAAACTGTACATGCATAGTAGGCATTATTCTCATGAATTTAAATGTAGTTCACATCCTAACAAAATACGCTTAATATATGTTCTAACTACACCAATAATATAATTTAAATTACTCTACAAAGAATTGGATTGAATAAACAATTATAAACATGAAATATGATTATTTAGATAAATTATTTTTACTTTTTTATATTCATGTAATCGTCATTTGAGTGACCTGCTTTCCTACACCAATGAAATTTAATCAAGGTAGAGGCAAAACAAAGCTTTGTATTTCCAACCCAGATCTGGCTCTGAATATAGACTTGTTTATAATTAACACTTGTCTAATGTTGGAGATAATGTATGAACTTGCACAAATAACTTCCCTTTCATCACCTTCACTGTAAATTTTTGATCTTGGCGTATCTACCGATATACATGGAGATCTCCGTCCAAGAACATGAGAATAGTCTTTCCACCTAGTCGTCCTACAACTTTGTCTGATTGACTCGCCATGAACTGTTTCTCAGCTTTTTGCGTCTATATTAATAATCAACTCCTTCATTACAGATGACTTTCCTATTCTAAATGTTTGAGAAGTTAAATTACAACCAGTATTGGCATGCCAAAGAAGCAACAGATCACATTCATTTCAGAAAAAAACAGACTGCATGTTTGGATGTTCTAGATCTTTCTCGGTGATGGTCTTTTGTGCCTTATATCGGATCGCACGTACACTATTCTGTGCCGAGTCTTCTCCAACGACACATGTAATCTCTTGCTCAAGTGGCTGTCTAAGCACTTCAAGGAACCATTAAATATTCTGTTTTGTACATTTCTGGTTTATATACTGTCTTGAAGTTCGCTGGGTCTGACAGAACAAACGTCTGCACCTCTCTTCAGACTTTTAAGTTTAGCATGCTTGCCATTAAAACTACAGTCAAGTATTACGAAAATCAAATGTGACAATTGAACATGTGACGCAATTGTCACTGTAAAATTATTATTGTTGTCACAGTGGTTTTTGGGTGAAGAGAGTTACAAATATGGTCTGTGTAATATCGTGGATACACAAGATTCTATCCTTGCTGGTTCTGTTGACGTTGCAATAACCTTTTCCACGGCGTGTCACTGCCTTTAAATAAAGAATAAAACTGGCTTCATGATTTGCATAAAATAAATGTGAAAGTGAGATTTTAATTACAAAATCCAAGTAAATACAAACGTAAAAGCATTTATTTAAAATGAAAAGCATTTAATCTAACCACCATTTCAGAAGTTTATGTTCACATTAACAGAAACAAAAGAATGAATGAAAGCCATTATCCTGATGATGCAAAACACACCCTGCTTGTTCGATTTACGTTTTCAAACTTATATCGATTTTCTAAAACTTGTATTTAAAAATATGAATGTGCATGTCAGGAATTGGAATAAACAGAAAACGCAGCCTCCACACGCAGCAAAAACTAAGAGAGGAAAAGACAGCATGTGTTTATAACATAATAACATAACATAATATTTATTCGGCATAAAACGTATAATACATTTATAGCCATACAAACGTACATACAACAGTGAAGTCATAAATACTTGACAATATTTTCATAGAAGAACATGTAAAACAGTAAGTTTCTTAGTTATGACTGTAGTAATGCTATCATGACATCAAATTCATTCTTATCAAAGTCATCTATTAGATGTAATTACATATTTTCTTGATTTCTTTTTTTAAAGGCGAAATAAAAAAATTTTGCTAAGTTATTAATAATTCGAACAGAATTGTTAGACATGAGATCAATAAAGTTGTGAACGCTTGGCCATCTACAATAATAAGGTTTGAAATATTTCTGTCTTAAATCACGGTAATATAATTATAAGAAGATCGATTTCAAATAAGACATCACAAAAAGGTCAGTGATAAAACAATTTGTCATACCAGGTTCTACGGTTCACCAACCTCACACTTGTCCCAACAGGTTCTCACATCAACAAACACGTAAAAGTTGTCTTGGTGTAATAACTCCAACCTACCTATCAACTCGACATTGTTGCATGCAAAAGCACACAAACATATAAAACATAAATAGCTAATAGCATTATAATGCAAAAGGTCAGGTTGTCAATGCTCTTACTGAGACCAGAGTCTGGAGTCAAATCAGCAAGATGCCACGATTAAAAGAAACAAAAACTGAGCATCTAGATTCTTTTATAGATTTCATAAACCTTCATAAACTCAAACCCCTGCCACCGTCGTGCAACCAAAGAGGTGCATTTATTTTTTTTTTTAGTTTATAAATAAAATCTCGATAAAACACTGACTGTGCAATAACTGGATACAATAGTGATTATAAACTGAACCTTCACTTAATGAAACAAACCCAACGTTTTTTCCACCTTATCAAATGACATTTTTCTGTTGTTATAAATATCTGTATTTCAAAAGATATTATTTAGTCATAAATATACAGCTACACCCTATTACCTTGGGTTGGCCAGTGCTACTGGTGAATACCACACACAACTAGCATTCAAAATTCGAGTGATGATGATACGGGACTCTTTAAATAATGATGAAAAAATTAATTAATATGTGGTACATTAAATAAACATAGCGTAAAATATGTTTACAGTATGAAAAGGCTGTTTTTATAAATATGTTTTTTTAAATATTTTATGTCAAACATATTTTTACCGTTTCTTTGTGTTCCTTGTTAAAATATTAATGCTACAACTGTTTATACACTACTGGGATCATTCATATTACCGGACAAAAATTGACATTTTTTCTTTCTAACTTTTGTATTTTGCATCATAATCATAAAAAACTTTCACGGAGTAATCGTCGGTTCCTCTTTTACATAAGCGTGATTATTTGATACTGAAAGCTCTGTTTTATTTTATGAAATGAGGCTCCAAAGGAAGGCAGTATAGCAGCAGATAAAATTGTAACGGAAGCTCAATTTACCGGACAAGAAGTTTCAATATATATTTTGTAAGTTTTCATTTTAAATTTTGATTATTTTCCATAAACATTCACTAAGCGGCCTTTTCCGATTAAGCCTTATCATTTACATATGGAAAACCCTTCACTGTTTCTATAAATAATTAGAAATACGTAAGCTATAGTGAGGTCCTAAATGGGTGAAAATTTAGGTAGTTATATATAATAAGATAAAACGTTGAATGATTACGTCATCAATTCATGATAATCTGTCCGTCTGCTTCTTATTATTTCCTATATACTTGCACAAAAACATTCTATGTACTCGTTTTGTAATTTGACGAGACATCTTCAAATACCCTTTGGGCGCCTCTAGATTGGCGCATGCGCAGTTACGATAAATCCCCCGTGTGACGTAATCATGAACTCTCGTTGTAAACAAAAGGGCATGTAGTAAAAATATCATTTTATACATGAATATTAACCGACTGCGACGTTGTTGTTATTTTCATGGAAGCAACAAGTGACTACACGATTCTTACATAATTTTCCCCGAATTCAATTTAAAATTGAGTGTGTATTCGACTGATATAAATTTTGTCCGGTAAATTGATTGTCCGGTAAATAGGTAAGATCCCAGTATACTTTCACTTAAAATAAATTAAGTTACTCCATATTTGACGATATTGACTGTAAAACACGAATAAAACAAGTGCACCTAAAAGAATTATAGTTATGGCTTTGCCGCGTATCGGCTTCCGTAGTTTTAAAAATCTGCGAAAGCCTTCTTGTGAAGGTCAATAACAAATCTACGGAAAACGGCCATATTGGGGATTTTTTGCAATATTTTACAATATTTAGCTGTTCTTTATTTACTTTTTTGAGTTTAATTATGAAATATATAACAAAATAAATGAAAATTCACTCGTTTCCGTTATACGATGAAATCGATCATTTACAGGCATTTTTAAGTCAAGCATTCAAATTAATGCATTAAACAATAAAAATATATAAAATAATAAATAAATAATCAACTTACATGACAAAAGTCGTCATTCCAGATAACAATTCTTGCAATAAACACTCGACCTTGTTTGTTTACATGTTTCCGGAAGTTCAAAAATAGCGCGTGCAAACTTTATGTGTCCGAGTATGGCGTACCATCTCAGCCATAATTGTTGAATCATTAAAGCCGAAATTTAAATGGTCAATTAAAACAATTTCCCCCAACCCACCGGAGTGCAACTTTTTGTTGGATGTATATCTATGTCTGATGTTTCGCAGATGACACTTAGTGAAACTTTTGCAATTAGTTCAAGGTGATATGCTACGCTGACTGGACTATAGGCAAATTTCGATTACAAATATGCATCGTGTAAAATTATGTGAAAAACTATATACAAATACAAAAGTAATAACAATTTAAAGAGGTTGTATTTCAAACAAGTAAGTTTTTAAATGTTTTTTAATAAATATATGGAATATAGTCTGGTCGCTGTATTACTAGTACTATATTAGGCTACCATAGTGAAAGTGCAGATTACTTCAGTTTACTAAGTATGTTTTATGTTATTTGTGGGCAGAATTTTGAAAGTTTTAATGCAAAAATTAAGGAATTACTGATATGTTTAGCTCATGTTCCTTCAGCGTTTGAGTTAACAATTGTAAAAAAAGATTTTAGGCAAGAAAAGCATAATACAAAATATGTAAGTTAAGTTAGAGAATATTATGGCATTTTGTAAAGTATATTTAATCATGTTCGAACGTAGAAACCTAGCAAAAAAAACAGAGGTCATCGTGTAAAAATGGAGTAGAGACAAAAAAAAACTGTTTAAGTAAAAAGTGTCTTCATCAAAAATATTGTTCAGGCCGAAAATAATAGTAACCTTATTTAATTCTATTGCAGTTTGACAAAAAATATTTGTGAGAAACATTCTTACAGAAAATCTAAATAGGAACAAAGACGGAAACGAATAAAAGAAAAACGACAAAAATACAAGAACAAACATTTGTTGCAAAACCAAATGTGATAAAGCAAGGTTATTGAAAGAATTGAACAAATCGAGAACATATATATAGTTACATAAATATCTCTTATTTTACAACTAAACCATTTCAGTTGGTTATGACTCAAATCGGCATTTTCAACTTATCGAAAAAACGAACTTTATAAGACATATAGTACTTAAGTTTAAAACGGTCCTTAAAACAAGTGAGAAGACAAATCTTTTGCAACGTGCAAATGGGATCAAAGGAATGGTGTGCAATTTTTTCGATTCTTCCAATAATCTTGCTCAATATCTTTTGTCAAACTGTAAGGAATTAGAAATTGAAAATGCAAATTTGTGATCATTGAGAAAACGATTAGGGAGTTGTAAAGACGCATGTGTTCGAGCGAGATTGGCAAAAACAACGTGATTTAGGCCTACATCTTTTAAAAACCAGCGTATGGTTCCACTTGTATGCCAAGGACTGGTGTAAAAAATTGCGCGATCAGTCGAGTGCTCCTCAATAGTACATCTCAATTCATTATATTAATATATACAGCGCTTAATAAGAAAAACCTTTCCTTGGAAATAAACTACTGTAAATCTCGCTACTGTTTGTTACATAATTTACTATGAAGGGTTTAATAACTATCGAAATCAATCCGTATCAGAAATAAAATCGAATAATTAGGTACATCTCAATATCTTAAATAAAAGCAATATACTTTTAATCCCAAGTTTGTGAATTACAATATATTTGATGAAGTAGCAAAAAACAGATAGTAACAAGAAAAGTATAACACGCACGTGTTATATGTGGACGACATTCATGCTAATGATGTAATGTCCCTGAGCCAATTTGTGGTTGGATCCATCTGATTGTAGATATGAAGTGAATAGTTGTTTGACCTATGATATGAAATAGAGATCAAGTATATGTAGTTATATAAGTGGTAAATTTTATTGAATATCACATATGACTGGCAATGATGTGATTATGATATCTTGAAGAATGTCAGCATGGATGAAGGATCCCTGGGTAGAGGGAAGTGGATATTGTCCACATAAGTTAACCAATGTAGTAAAAACGTGTAATTAGACTAGTTATCACAAAACATATACATGAGAACTTCTGACATAAATAGATGTTGCAATTAAATGATACAAAATAAAATGGTGTTTTATGCAATCCACATTAGTGGTAAGAAATCTTTGATCACAATGAAATTGTTAAAGGTTAACAAGAACCTTTCAATAGGAAGGATTCACAGCTACGTCATCAATTTGTGTTATCAGTACCACATGATACATGTACACATTTCTAGGAAGGTGGTACAATACAGTGTAAACAATGGTTCCTTGTGATAAGATATTTGCTGTAAATTTAACAGAAAATGCTGAACCTTGAGTTAAGTTTCGCTCATCTGACATAACCTGAGCATTCAAATGTTTAACTAAAACTTTGATTACAGTGTCAACGTTTAAATTTGTCAGGGAAAAGGCAAGCATTAATTGAAAAGATTCATAGAAATTCTCATAGTATTTTCATATCAAGCAGTTAAAGCATGCATTATATAATCTTGAGCTGGAGGTGGTCAGAAACAGGTTCAGTTTCAGTATCTTTATGATGTATCATGACTAATCTTGTATGTATATTTATGTTTACAATATTGTAAAATTAATATGGCTAATTATGTATGTAGGTATTCTTACTAGTAATTAAGTTAATATACTTAAGGACAATAAAAACGGACGGTGGGGATAATTGCATTTTGACAAGGAAAATATACATATTATCAACATTTTTCACAGTTTCATAATACCGAATGCATTGCAGTAATTTAGATACAAAATTTATGAAAATTTATTTATAATAAAAAAGTTATTGCTTAATAAAAACTGTACCCCGAAAATAAAAGAAACACTTTTTGCTAAATGTGACAATGAATTGGTTCAATCTGTTTCCTGTTGTTCATTGTCATTAAGTATATTTTATCAAATGTAGAAATTAAATGTATTGTTTTTGTTGTTGTTGTAATTGTTTTTCAGATGCAAGGCAGGTATTGAAGCTGGGGACGAGAAGGACATTTTTATTAATTGATTAGGGCAAACGGTTCCAAATTTATAGTACCATAATTCACAAGAGAAAATCTATATAGGTGCAGCAAAATTACTATTCTGCCATGCAAAATAAAATGTCTACAGCTAAACGATTGACTTAATTTTCTATACCTAAAGCGGAATGTAAGAGGCTCGAATAGGGTCTGGATTTCCTTCTGTAGGTCCTTTTCCTCCAACAAAATATCAACTGAATTTGCATGTCCACTTTTTAAAAATTTTTTGCTTTGTCAATAATAAAATACAGCCGACCACATGCAATTATCCACTTTTTGAACTTATGTTCATTTGTTTTTGGTTTTGGAAAGGGTATAAAGATACATCTTTCATGCCATCTTTGACTGTATACCTCGAGTCACCTTTACAAACACCATAGCAACATTGTTGTGTCTTACTAAACTTTTTTTTAAAGATTTTGGTTTCAGATCCACGCCTCAACACAAGCTAATTTATAGTAAACTGAATGCTAGTCATACAAAATGTGTACCGCTAGCAAGGTTGCCAAGGTCAATTCTTATCAGTGAATCTATTTTTAGCATATTGGCTACCTGTGAATTTTTCCTATACAATATTTCACAATTACAAGTTCACTTCAAAAACTAAGGTTTCTACCCATAAAAACGTTCATAGCAATACATTTATTTCTAAAACAATAATTTTGAATGCATAAGTAACAAAAATCACTTATTTACCAAAACAACATCTTTTCTGAACTTTTTTAGTAACCCTCTTATCTCTCTTGGGTCAAACTAGATATACATATTAAACATCATCTATTAATAGTTAAATAATAAATATAATACATGACCCATAATTCGTCCAGAAAATGTGTCTAAATTTAGTACTTTAACCATAACTCTTATATCATGTGTGAGGAACATTATTTGACGATATAGCTTGGGCCGAGTCTAACTGCTAAATCTTTTTGGTTATTTTAATGCTTTGTGTTAAATAAGCATGTTTGAACGGTAAAGTCCGAGGACTTCCGTCAGATGGTATAAAAGCAATTACCGTTCATTGATACAGGGCAGTCTGTCGCCGAGTGTCGAGGTATTCACATCGTTGAGATTCAACATTTTGGTCTGCATTATAGGTCCAATATACACTGGTCAAAAGTTCTAAGTGCACACTTTTCAATTTTGAATATCTTAAAGTAAACTTATTCAAATTGAATGAAAGTTTGACTTAATGTTAATAATGATCAAACAACAATAATTTTTGAACACCGTGCATATGTTTTACGTTTTACGTCATCCACGTCGGCATACGCTTTTTATGCATTATCCCCGTGCGGCAAGCGAAATTTGTTTTTTTACAATCGTTCTTGTTTTTCACATGTTCACCGACTCAAGACAAACATGAAAAACACACCAACAAGTTGTAACCATGGAACGGTTGACGTCAGCAGACAACGACATTGCCGTCAAAATTCTTTTCACAGGCACAACTTCAAATTTGTTGTAAAAAATCTTGACGGTTCTCGTAAATGCAAAAGAAATACCTTATTTTTGCATATTTTATTAATTTAAGAAGAAAATCAAACGATATTATTTTCTAGATTGATTACGTTGCTTACGTTGAACGCTGATGTTACTCAATTACGTCATTAAATATTTACGTGAAACAACGTAGACTCGAAAAAAATTAGTGTAACATTTGTTGGATAAATGTCCAATAAATAAAAATTTAAAACTATAATTTATAGAAATTCAATAAACTTCAAAATCGAATTATTCGAAAATGACGCTTATTCGGTCAAAAGGCGTATCCGAAAACTGGTCAATTTTATCGAAATGAATACATTTTTTTTTCGTTTGGAAAGGCTGTTACACATCTATCATAGAAAATTGTATCATCCCAAACTGCTAGACAATTCAAAAGCTTTTGGCACAAAGCATTGTGTGAAAAATGGAATTTTCTCCTTGAAATCATGTAAAAACGTTATGGATAAAATAAAGTTGAGTGTGTTGGCTCATCGTGCCCAGCAGACCATTAAAAAGCTACAGGAAGCTATTTCAGTGCAATGGAATGGCAAACTAAAGCATTTCCTTTAAATCTGCATGAAATTTAAATTATACAGAGATGAGAAAATGATCACAAATGATAGCCGATGCAATGATAATTAACTTGAGAATTGCTTTCTGAGAACAAGTGAGCTAAAATATTATTATTTTTTAATCTGGTTAAGCAGACTTAAAATTTTTGGTGTGCTTTAATAGAATATTGATTCTTCTTCATTGTAATTTACAATATTTTGAAAGATTCAATCAAATTATTGGAAAAATTAACATTTATCAAGTGTGCACTTAGAACTTTTGACCAGTGTAGTACATATCTGTACTAGGGCATATTGACCGGGTTGTTTCGTTCAACATGTATGATGTGAATAGTATTGGTTGAAGCTAGGGTTGATAGGGTTTTGAGATAGTGTCTTCAGACAATTACTGGAAACACATGCGTCTGAAACACTTGTGTCCCTAAGGTAGCTTCAGTGTAGATGTTGAGCATAGGGTATTTAGATAGTGACCTCAGACAATTGCTGGAAACACATGCGTCTAAGCCACTTGTAAGGTAGCTTCAGCATAAGTGTTGAGGATAGGGTTTAGAATAGTGTCCTCAGACAATTGCTGGAAACACATGCGTCTGAAACACTTGTGTCCCTAAGGTAGCTTCAGAGTAGGTGATGAGGATAGGATTTCTAGATAGTGCCTTCAGACAATTGCTGGAAACACATGCGTCTGAGACACTTCTGTCCCCAAGGTAGCGTCAGAGTAGGTGTTGAGGATAGGTTTTAGGTTAGACAGTGTTGTCAGACTATTGCTGACGAAGAGGTTCTCGTATCCTCGGGATATCACATAAGTCTGAGACTATTGTCCAGCAGCGTTTAAGCGTTGAGGGTATGTTTGAAGGTGTTTTGTTTGAGGTTTGTTTTCATTGCGATTTGTTCATGACTTTGTTGAGCACTGTTTGAAAGTTAAAGTGCTCAGATATGATTGTTGTAAGAGTGTTATTAAGTGTTGAAATTTTTGGTTCGAACCATCATTGTCTGGAATGAATGATCCTTATATTTTATTGTTTAACGTGTGCGCTGAGAGTGTGCTGGAAGTAAGTGTGAGATTGTATTGTTTCAGACAGATTTTGCTCAGGGTGAGTGCCAGAGAGTTTGAAACCAATTATTATGTCCTGGTGTTTCATTGTCCTGGGGATATTGTCATATGTTCGGCGATTCTTACATTGAATATTTGTTCAAAGTCAATCATTTCTGAATCATTGTAATCATTTTGGAGCAAAGTAGCTCAGGAAAAATTTATTATATTGTTCAAAACAATAAACATTGCCCAGACATACGTTGGAATCATTTTTCGAGAAAAATTATATATATATATATAGGCTGAGACAAATAGTCCGTTTCAAGTGCCTTCCGCTCGGGGCACGTTACAAAAATTGGTGGCAGCGGTGGGATACCACAGGACTACAATACCAGTAGTCGATCCACATTAATATTATTTTGAATTTGTATGGTTGAAATACGTTGATATATACTTTGTTATTTGTTGTCGTTATTTGTTTTATATAAGTAGTATAGGGATCTCTTGATCGTCTATACATCAGAATGGCTGAACACCGCTCTGGAAATATGTCAGAAGTTGATGACAGAGATATGGCTTTATTTTTCCGAGAGTTGCAATTCCTCAAGCTTGAGAATGAAAGTTTGAGGTTGCAGTTGGAAAAAATGACCATTGAGAAGCAACTTAGTGAACTGACAACGATGCCAAGCCCAAGACGGTCTCCAGAACCAGAAACTAGGCAAGAGCGTGTTTTGATTGATTTGCCAGATGTACCCCAGGCTTCAAGCACTCCATATATTCCTTCAGAAGTTCATAGAGAGTTTGAACATACTGAAGTGAAGGGTGTCAGCAAAAAGCCTCGTGGTACACCAAAAGAGGTGACCAAGAGCCCAACATTGGATTGTGATCAAACATGTTTGGGTTGGGACAGATTCGTTACAAAACGAAAGAAAGTGACAGTAGATGATGACAGGTTGAGGACCAACATGCCAGATTTTGATTTTGAAGATAGAGGTTCTGCACCTAAGAAAGATCCCAAGGTCTATGTGAAACCAGCAACATTTGATGGTTCCGGATCTTGGCTGGACTATATTGCACATTTTGAGGCATGTTCGGAAATTAATGGCTGGACAGAAAAACAGAAAGGTCTTTATTTGGCTGTCTCCTTAAGAGGTCAAGCTCAGGGCGTCTTCGGAAATTTAAGCTCGAGCAAACACAGTTATGACCACTTAACGAGGGCTCTGGAAGAGAGATTTTCTCCGCCAAACCAGACGGAACTTTACAGAGCACAACTCCGGGACAGACGACAAAGAGCTTCTGAAACATTGTCTGAAAAGGGCCAGGATATAAGAAGATTAACAAATCTTGCATATCCATCAGCCCCAGCTGATGTACGAGAGACATTAGCAAAAGAACAATTTATTGACTCCCTTTCAAGCTCAGACATGAGGCTAAGGGTAAAACAAGCCCGGCCTACAAGTTTGAACGATGCAGTCAGACATGCTGACGAACTAGAGGCGTTCAACCGAGTTGAGAAGAAGACGCTCGAGAGCCAAGGCCTGTTGCGTACAGTAAGAAATTCAGACACACCCTCTAAACAAAAGACGAATGAGGAAATTGAAACGTTATGGAAGTCGATGGAGGAGTTAAAAGCGACCATGAAAAGTCTTCAGAGTCAGATGAATTCAAGCTCTGTGCCCAGACAAACCACCTCAGAAGCTGGAAATACCACTTCTAGGTATAAAGAATCTGGAAAACGAAACAACAATAATAGTAGGTTTGCAAAGAAAACTGTTACATGTTATGAATGTGGTCAGGAAGGGCATACGAAGTACTACTGTCCAAAGCTTCAGAAATCTAATAAAGATGGCAGGAATACTTCGAACGAACGCCATGTGAAGACGTCGTCATGTTCAGGATCGGGTCTATATGTTGAGGCAAGAATAAATGGTTTACCAGCTAAGTGCTTGATAGATACTGGGGCTACCTTGACAGTAGTCTCCTCAAAGTTTATGAATAGTGTTCAAGCTCTGTCGAGTCTTGAAAGTTTCAAGCACAATATTTTTACTGCTTCGGGAACTGTTATGCAAAGCATAGGCAGAACAAGTGTTATTATAAAAATAGGAGGGTTCGAGACACTTGTTAATGTTCTGATAGCAAATATTGATGCTGAGGTTATACTTGGGCTTGATTATATAAGGTCACAAGGGATTGTGATAGACATAGCAAATGAGATTATGGTTATACAAGAGAAAGTGTTCAAACTGAGTTGTGTTGGCCCCATAGGATGTTCCAGGGTAAGGGTATGTAATTTGAAAGTATGTTATGAGAAAAGATTTAAGTGTGAAAAGTGTACAAGGACTTTTAAGAGGAGTAAATATCTCAGAAGACACATAAGATTGAAACATGGTGAAATGACTGGTGATAAAGTTGTGGCGAACAAGGGTGGGAGTAATTTTGAAAATGAACATCGGATGAATATTGGCCCCAAAAATTCAGTCCGGGATCGGAAGTCAGATGTTATTCTCAGACATAAAGTGGCGTTTAATGGGAGAGATTTATTGTCTGAGCAGGAAAATACGACGATAGAGTGTAATTTTAGAAAAGGATATAAGGTGAGAAGTGGACATATATTTGTCAGGAAAACGTTGCATGATTACGGTAGTATGGCCGAGAAGTTAAGGAAGTCTGATCATTACATAGGTTGAGAAACGGATTTTTTGTTCAGCCAGAGAGGTGAGTAGGTCAGATGATGAATTTTCAAGTTATATTATTTTGTTTTAGTTAAATTGTGTTCATGTAGTCGGAGGCGTGGGTATTGTGAGGAACATTATTTGACGATATAGCTTGGGCCGAGTCTAACTGCTAAATCTTTTTGGTTATTTTAATGCTTTGTCTTAAATAAGCATGTTTGAACGGTAAAGTCCGAGGACTTCCGTCAGATGGTATAAAAGCAATTACCGTTCATTGATACAGGGCAGTCTGTCGCCGAGTGTCGAGGTATTCACATCGTTGAGATTCAACATTTTGGTCTGCATTATAGGTCCAATATAGTACATATCTGTACTAGGGCATATTGACCGGGTTGTTTCGTTCAACATGTATGATGTGAATAGTATTGGTTGAAGCTAGGGTTGATAGGGTTTTGAGATAGTGTCTTCAGACAATTACTGGAAACACATGCGTCTGAAACACTTGTGTCCCTAAGGTAGCTTCAGTGTAGATGTTGAGCATAGGGTATTTAGATAGTGACCTCAGACAATTGCTGGAAACACATGCGTCTGAGCCACTTGTAAGGTAGCTTCAGCATAAGTGTTGAGGATAGGGTTTAGAATAGTGTCCTCAGACAATTGCTGGAAACACATGCGTCTGAAACACTTGTGTCCCTAAGGTAGCTTCAGAGTAGGTGATGAGGATAGGATTTCTAGATAGTGCCTTCAGACAATTGCTGGAAACACATGCGTCTGAGACACTTCTGTCCCCAAGGTAGCGTCAGAGTAGGTGTTGAGGATAGGTTTTAGGTTAGACAGTGTTGTCAGACTATTGCTGACGAAGAGGTTCTCGTATCCTCGGGATATCACATAAGTCTGAGACTATTGTCCAGCAGCGTTTAAGCGTTGAGGGTATGTTTGAAGGTGTTTTGTTTGAGGTTTGTTTTCATTGCGATTTGTTCATGACTTTGTTGAGCACTGTTTGAAAGTTAAAGTGCTCAGATATGATTGTTGTAAGAGTGTTATTAAGTGTTGAAATTTTTGGTTCGAACCATCATTGTCTGGAATGAATGATCCTTATATTTTATTGTTTAACGTGTGCGCTGAGAGTGTGCTGGAAGTAAGTGTGAGATTGTATTGTTTCAGACAGATTTTGCTCAGGGTGAGTGCCAGAGAGTTTGAAACCAATTATTATGTCCTGGTGTTTCATTGTCCTGGGGATATTGTCATATGTTCGGCGATTCTTACATTGAATATTTGTTCAAAGTCAATCATTTCTGAATCATTGTAATCATTTTGGAGCAAAGTAGCTCAGGAAAAATTTATTATATTGTTCAAAACAATAAACATTGCCCAGACATACGTTGGAATCATTTTTCGAGAAAAATTATATATATATATATAGGCTGAGACAAATAGTCCGTTTCAAGTGCCTTCCGCTCGGGGCACGTTACACATGGACAACCAGAGAAGATCCAGATCGCACGCTATCAGGGTCTACATTTTTCGCTTTTAGATTAACTCAGTTATTTCCAGATTAAATGGCAGGGCCAGCTAAACCCAAAATACACATGTCGCCGAAGTTAATGGAGTACAGGTTAAACACTTTATGCCTCATTACGCGACTTTTTGCCGAAAACTTTACAATACTTTTCGAAGTTTAAGCATACCCTTCAAGTTCCCGGATGTCCCACGTCCCCGGAAGTGATCTGTCAAAATGGCGAAAGGTAGAGTTATTTTCAAATTTTATAGTTTTTCCTATTGACAGCAATAAGTAAAGCATAATAATTGTCTTCAATGTTTGCAAATGAATTATGTTACTTTAATATAAGATCTGGCAGCATGAAATATATGAAAAATATATCTTTACATGCAAATTTTGAAAATGAAAAAGCCGGTGCATTTGGCGTTGCCACGTGTGATAAATTTTGTCGAAATGCAACATCAAATGATCATATAAACCACACAATATACCAGCCAAATCAGAACTGGAATGCACAATTTTACGTAACTCTGGTCCATGCTTCTCTCATTTGGACATAAGATATGATTTTTTAAGTAGCGTTTTAACTTGGCTTCCCCATCAAATTATTTACAGTGAAGGAAAACCGCTATTGTTTTTGACTGACATAACACTCATCAATTTAAGACTTCCAAACCTGATCAGAAATCAGTTATTTGTACTAAAAACAATTGTGAGTTGTTTGTTTTCATTTTTATTCATATTCCATCAACCCTTAACAATTACACAACCCTGTAGACCCAGATCAGCCCGTGTTTTCTGATCGGGATCTACATTGTTTGCTTTTAGATTCATTAGCTTAATGTAACAAGGGTTCTGAAAAATCCAGGCCTGAACCAAGAATTGAACCCGGGACTCCTCTCATGCCAGTACGACGCTCTACTGCCTCTCCAAAGCTAGCTCTATGGCGAGATAGTACAAGTGCAGTTCTAAACTCAAACATAGCTGGGTTATATTAATTAGCAAATTTCTGGCCAAAACATGACCAGTAAAGATCCAGAGTGACACTACACTTTCCAATCAGATAGTTCCATACACTGATAAAGCTATAACCAGTAAAATACCTTGCCAGGAGAAGAAAAGCTTGTTTCCATATTGAAAGTAATAATGCCTAACAGCAGGATCGGGGAGTTATGATTTAACAAAATCTTTTGGACACATTCTTGTGTCCTACTCCTTTCATGAAGTGTGACATAAGAAAAATAAGAATTTGTACCCAGAACCTCAGTCGATTCGTGTTCAGGTGGAACAGTAAGTGTTCTTATAAGTTGCAATCTTTGATATTAAATACCTATATTTACAGGATCAGTTATTTTGTATCTGTTCACGGTGGCTGTGGTAGGCCAGGCTTTGACACCATCCACATTCCTGACAACAGTTGATCGGGAGAGGCTTAAAGCCGTGTTTGAAGCTGCCCAGCCATTTGCAGATTCTGCAAGTGCCCATTATTCCATTCTGGGCCTCAAACTTCTTGGTGCCACCATTCCAAAAGAGCAGGTAGGTTAATCTTTGATTGACTTATAAAACTACAATATATATATATAAGCTTAACAAAATCCATTTTGTCAGTGACCTTACAAATTAAATAAGTAATTTAGCACCTTTTTCATCAGATTTTAGAGCCGATATTTAGTCATGCTCCCAATGGCAAAAAGTACAAGTCTTTTTCCGTAATAAAAGGAAGAAAAATTTGGATTGTTTGGGACCATTAATTGATTAATATTTATCTTTAATACTGATTTCAAATATGTTCTTTTAAAAAATATCTAGGACATAATGACTGCCAAAACAGTTGGCAAACACATGTTGATATCTGGAGCACTGCCAGAACTAGAATTTTTTTTAATTTTATTTTTTAGGAAGTATGCCGCTCTGTGACATCATCTGTAGATGCTAACAGTGTAGCATCATGGTTCCATGCGTCAAGTGCTGCCAAAGCACTGAGCAGCTGTAAACTGGACACAAAGAATGCTGAGAAGTTGCTTAATGGAGCAGTTGCCGACGACAGCAGCATCGCTGACATCTACTATGCTTATTTTGCCCTTAAAAACCTTGGGCTTGCAGGTACACATTCTGTTTAAACAATCAAGTCAGTTAGATGTCCTGCTGTATTAAATATTATTCCGGGCTATCCAAAGACATGCATTTAATATTGGCACATTCTAAAAGATGTTTCTTTTGTTTATTTTTTCCAACAGTCTGAGAGTTTATAGGCTTATTTGTCATATAAATGATATATTGCAGTAATTAAACTGTCCTATACAAGCCTAATTTAATGTTAACAAACTTTTATCTGCTTATTTAAGTGGATGCAAAGAAAGTTTCGTCAACTATAGCTGATGCTTTAAAGAAGGATGATTCTCCACTTAGGTATGTTTATCAATGTGTTCTAGTTTATCAAAGTCTGTAAAAATATTAAGTATTCATTAAATTTTACTGTTGTTATCATCACTATATTGCTGGTAAACTTGTTCTTCTATTCTTTGATCTCAGGGATTGCTTTGTCCATGTGTCTGATACAAAGCAGAACCCCGCAAAGGACACAGGTTTTCCATTACAAATGTTGTTTCTGAGTTTACCTTTAGAGACTTCTTGAGGAATTTCAACAGAATACAAGTGTTGAACTATATTAGGTTGAGTGTCTCATATAAGAACCATGGTTCTTTAAATGCAGCAGTTTTCCGAAAATTTGCCAGATCCTAATAGTTGTATTATCCAGGAAGTTCCCACACCCTCCTTGGTATTAATTAGACCACTGAATTAATTAAATACCACTTTATCTTAAAACATAATGGGCAGAATTTAGTATTAAAAAGTTTAGGCTGTATATAAATTGTATTTACCTGAATCTTATGTTTTTCAGTCATAGTTATGCATTCAGTGTGGCTACAGATTCTGGATTAGAGTTGACAAAATACTTCGATCTCATCGAAGACATTGTAGCTCAAGCTGACGAAGTAGATGATAAATACTTACAGGTGAGTCCTATTTAAATATTTCATTAATGTCTCCAATAAAATAGACTTTAACTCTTTACCAGCTTACTTAACCCTTTCCTCCATATCATAATATGCGCCCTGATGGCATGGGCAAACATAGTAGATCCAATTCTCTTGAAACTTTGTACCAATGTTATTCATATTAAGGCTTACCTATTTCTTCAACATTTGTTCAGTTCCATTCAGAATTTGTGTTGCTATAGCAACCAAACTGAAACATGTTTCAATAATATATTCACCAACTGCAAGGACTAGAGAGCTTATATTTGGTATGGTGCATGTCCGAGAGGTCCTCTAAAATATTTATCTAGATGAAGACCCTGGGGAAACTATTGGCTTTGTAAAGGGACTTGATATAGCTTTATGGCATTTTATTAATAATTTCATTTTAACTGTCGAGTTTGATTTCTTTTACAGTTTGAGGGAGGACTGTATGTAACAGCATTAGTGGTAGATAGCTCCTACAAACTGGCTGCCAAAGTTGGCAAAGCTCCAGCTATATCTCAGGTAATTGCTCACGGATACATGGTCACTTATATTTCAAACTGTTTTCCAGATCTGAAATTTTAGATTTTTTATGCCCCCACAAAGTGGGAGGCATATAGAGTTGCACTCATCCGTCTGTCCGTCCGTCCGTACGTCCCCAAATCTTGTGGCATCAACTCCTCCTAAACTATAAGGCAGATTTCTTTCAAACTTGCACAGATGATCAAGCAGGATGTGTAGATGATCGTGAAGAAAGGATTTTTTCCTCCGACTATTTTTACCAGAGTTATGGCCCTTTGTTAATTTCAGTAGTTAAATCTTGTGGCGTCAACTCCTCCTAAACTATAAGGCGGATTTCTTTCAAACTTGCACAGATGATCAAGCAGGATGTGTAGATGATCGTGAAGAAAGGATTTTTTCCTGCGACCATTCTAACCAGAGTTATGGCCCTTTGTTAATTTCAGTAATTAAATCTTGTGGTGTCAACTCCTCCTAAACTACTAGGGGGATTTCTTGCAAACTTGCACAGATGATGAAGCAGGATGTGTAGATGATCGTGAAGAAAGGATTTTTTCGTGCGACCATTTTTACCAGAGTTATGGCCCATTGTTTTTTTTCAGTAATAATATCTTGTGGCATTAACTCCACATTTACTTTTGGACAGATTTCTTTATAACTTGCACACATTATCAAGCTGGATGGGTAGATGATCATACAGAAAAGATTTTTTCCTGCTGCCATTTTTACCACAGTTATGGCCCTTTGTTTATTTCACTTACAAAATTTTGTGGCATCAACTCCACATTTTCAATTTAGCTGATTTCTTTCAAACTTGCACAGATGATTAGACATGATGTGAAGATTGTTGTCAAGGACATTGTCTTGCAACAATTTTCACCAGAGTTATGGCCCTTCGTTTATGTTAGTTATTAAATTTTGTGGCACTTACTCCTCATTTACTAATCATGATCACCACATGTTCTTAATACCTGGTACAAAATTTTGTAACAAATGTTGCAGCAGTGGGGGCATCAGTGTCCTGAGGACACAGTCTAGATTAAATTTGATATGTTACTGTATGTACATACTACATGTGTACTACAAAATTTCATTACAAGAAAACAGATTGTTAAATTTAACGTGTTACTTCATGAATACAGCTTTTATCACATGGACGACCGATGTAGATTTTTACCAGCAGGCACATCAATGTTGTTCGATCAGGATCTACACTGATCACTTTAAGATTCATTCGGTTATTTCCACCCAATAAGTGAACAGTGCACGAATGCAATAACAGTCTTATTGATTGAAATGTTAATCTTGGTCATACTCTTAAAATCTTCTAGGTTTTATTAAAATGTTTTGAATTCCTTTAAATATTTTTTTGCATTTAGTGAATTATATATTAACGGTAGTGGTTATTGTCAACATAGATTCATGTTGACCAAGGATTAAGGAAATTTGTTTTAATGTTGGCAATCTCTATACAGAAATCACAGTTGCATTATCTGTTATGACTTTGTTGTACTAACAGTCAGAATGTAAACTTCAGCAAATATAACATATTGTTTTCTTGCAGGACAAAGTGTTAAAGTTTGCCAATTACTTCATGAGCCGAAAGCATGTACAACAGCTGAAATCTGCATACACTCTCCTGTCAGCAGTCACTACATTGACGGACAACAAGGTAACTCATGTTTTTTGTTAAGTATTTGAAGCTCTCAGTATTCAGTTAAAGCTTCTGAATTTTCTCCCCAGAACAACAATCATGTATTACTCATTTTCCTATTTTAAGACAGCTTTTACAAAATTATAGCTTAAAAACAACTTTTAAAGACAGTATTTATATTTTCTATTTCTATTTTCAAGCAAAATAATCGACATTGGCTCCTCATACTAGCAGTGAAATACGCCTTAATGCACATAAATATTAGAGATGGCATTTTCACCTATTTTACCATTCAAATGTTCAAATCATTTTGCAGTGGAACGTTCCAATTATTCAGCTGTTGTTATCAGTAGATCTCCACATTAACCCAGATACAACGAAACAGTAATTCAAATAAACTTAGCCGATAATGTCCGAGTGTTTCCGAAGTTTTAATAGGTTGTTTACTGTGATATCATTATATTTTGTGTTAGTTTAATTTTCGCATTTTTTGCGCTAGGGGATGTGCGCGAAATCAAACCCAAACCAAATTAACAATTTAATATAATATCCTATAGGAACAATACAATTGCACGAATTTATGTCCGGGCAAAAAAGCCAATTGTGTAATCTTATCCAAACATTCGAATGTTCGAACGTTCGTTTACCTCCCAAATAAATATGCATAAATAGATCTATTCCAAATAGAGTTAATAACTGTAAATTTGCAAACAAGTTTTATGTTGCATCAATTTTATTGATATGCGATGGTTATATAGCCACCACTTTTCTAGTATTGTTGCAAGTCTATAAAAATATGACTGCAGATAAGCATTTTGTTGTGTTGAATTAGTTGTAGTTCTGATATGAACAAATAGCTTCTATGTATGTAGCTACCTGTGTGATTGTTGACAGATTATATTGTATGTTTCAGTTCCACATCCCAGTAGCAGTTACTCTGGCCAGCACAGTATCTGTCAGTTCTGCTAAACCATCTGTTCAGGTGAGATATTTTCTGTTCTTAATTTTAAGTTGATAACTTGAAGATATATGGCTTAAAATTTGACCTAGATTTTGTGGGTCTCTAATCTTTGTTTTATTATCTTGGGCCTGGGTTCTTGCTGTAGATAACATGTCTGATGATGGTCAGTTGTCAACTTGAAGACTACTTTGAGGGTTCATACACTATCCTCATGAACTGTGGTTTTGGAAACTGCAGAAAACTTTCGTTGTTGATAATCAGGTTCTAGATTCTAAGGCTCGAGCCACAGGATCATTTTTCTATTTACAGTTCAGAAAGATGATTATGAATTGTTATATTTGCATTCCTGTTTGTTGAAAGTGAAAGGTTATATTTACATTACAATCTAAATCTGTTTAACCTTAGCCTTTTATTCAATAAGAGCTCATCACATTTAGCTGCAATTATGTATACCATCATTACCCCTATTGAATTTTTACTTCCAGTTAACAAGATATTAATTGTTTTCAGGTGCGAGTCACAAACTTACTGGGTGGAAGTCTAGGAAAACTGACAGTTACCGCAGATAGTGCCAAGAATGTCGGGGACCAGTCTGTGGTCGTCAGCAAGAAACAGTTTAAGGCTGCTGAAGAGTAAGTTATTGGCCTTATAATAAAATTATTTGCTAAACATATTTATTATTTTTATATGGACATAATGATTGCAGAAATTTGCATATAGGTTATGTTGTTCAAATCGAGAAGTTGAATTCTTTTATGTGTCTATCAGTCTTTGAAGTTAAATAATTTAAATAAAATGCATTGTAATAAATATTTTTGTAAAGGTGGCCACTTAGTTAGGCATTTGTTAGAAGCCTTTTAGTTAACTATAAATAAACATTATATTAAAATCTTTCCAGATTCTTGTATGGAATAAACATTATATTAAAATCTTTGCAGATCCTTGTACGAGATAGATCTGATGGCCAACAAGCCATCCAGTGGCTTCTATCAAGTGACCATCAGCGTAGAGCCCCAGAAACCTGATGCTCGATTCCTGGGCACCACAGGGGCCACAGTCCTGGTCAAGGTCACAGGTCAGGTATCTCTGGAAAATGTGGAAATTGGCGTAGCAGACAAGGATCAGGGTAGTGTCCCTAAACCAACAAGGTATGTTAAAGAGTCGAATAGGCTGTGTCATGCAGAAATGTTTCATCAGAAAGTTGATGTTATTCTGTAAAATGATGTCATTAAGTTGAGCAGACTTTATTGTTAATTCTGCTTTTTGCTTCTCATACCAATTTGTGTTTGGTTAAAATTTAACAATTATCACTTTGAGATGAGTTCAAAAGCACAAGTATTTTACAGTAGCCCGGGGAAGCAAGTAGGGTCTTTTATAAGCACAAAAAACATCAAAAATTCAATATAGTCTAAATAGTTACTCATAACAATCAACACTAAGAAAAATGTCATTTAGCTTTATTTAATCACATATTTCATGATTATGGCCATTTGGTTACATTGTCAGTGATGTTAAAATTTGTAGTCTGCACCAATTTGTTACAGGGTGCAATATCCACAGAAAGTAACCTCTGTCCTGGAGGCTGATTTCCACCAGAAACTGATCATGAAGTTCACAGTGAAGGAGAAAACCTCTGGTACTGTGTTCTCCCCACACCAAACATTTGTCAAGATGACTAATAAAGATACCAAGCAGGAAATCATCTTTGTAGCAGAGGCTGACTCAAGCAATGTTAACAAGTTTGATCTGGTATGTAGTATATACTTCAAAATTGTTCATTTTTATTGAAACCTGAATTTCACAGATTTTCCATAAAGTAGCTTGCTCGAGAAGAGTTAATGTGAGGAGTTAAAAAATATCATCAGTAGTAGCAAATCAGATTGATGGGTATTTAAATTAGTGATTCTGTTCAACCAATAGGTATATGAAATAAATTTGTCCACTTAGATTCAGGAAATGCAGAAAATAGCAAAGAAAATGACTGAAAGAACTACTAAATATTTGGACTTTTGACATGGTGTGTGAGGATATATTGTCTGTCAGGGTGTAATAATGCCTTTGCCACAGGCAGCATGTGATATGCAATTATATTATCTTCTCAAGTCATTTGAAGAAACCAAATATTTTATTGCGAAACCCTTTTCTAGACCGATTAGAACATAGGTATTACATTTGTTTTCCCACATTTCCCTGTTAAGAACAATATTTTACCTGCAAAGATACAATAGATAATTTGTTTATATGTTATTTCTGATGAAAAATTTAGAATGGTTTGATTACTTTTAATTTTATAAACTGTACACTTAATAACTCTATTAATACCCTATTTCCATAATATTATACCCATTGTATCTTAGAAGCAAAGTTTAACTGTAGCGGTATCTGTTTCTGTGATTCTACAGGATGTTGGTGCCAGTGCTAAAGACTTTGGATACAAGTCTGGCAAGTACACCCTGGAACTGATCATTGGTGATGCTGTCATTGAAAACCCCATCTCGTGGATTGTGGTATGTTGACCCTCAATATTAAGGGCTAAAAGAAAAGGAGCTAAAAATGCAGTGTATTTAGGAGAGCTTTTTAATTCCTATTAAAGCATTTTTAGCTCGACTATTCGAAGAATAGGGGAGCTATCCTACTCACCCCGGTGTCGGCATCAGCGTCGGCGGCTCCGTCCGTTAAACAAAATATGCACTTTGGTCCATAACTTAAAAACTACTTATGATATCAACTTCAAACTTGAAATATATATTCACCATCAAATTCTACATCATTACCAACAAGACCCATAACTCTGCTACAAATATTTTTTAAGTTATGCCCCTTTTTCACTTAAATTTTGCGTTAAGGAAAATATGCACTTTGGTCCATAACTTATAAACTACTGGAGATATCAACTTGAAATTTGGAATATATATTCACCATCAAATTGTACATCATTACCAACAAGACCCATAACTCTGCTGTCAATATATTTCAAGTTATGCCCCTTTTTTCTTATATTTTGTGTTAAGCAAAATATGCATTTTGCCCATAACTTCAAAACTACTTGAGATATTGCCTTGAAACTTGAAATATATTTTCACCATCAAAATTTACATCATAACCAACAAGACCCATAACCCTGCTTTCAATATTTTTCAAATTATGCCCCTTTTCCACTTACATTTTGTGTTAAGCAAAATATACACTTGGCCCTTAACTTCATTATTAATGGAGGGATTTCAAAATAACTTGGCACAAATGTTCACCATGATAGGGCGGTGTGTCGCGTACAATACCTATGCCTGTAGGTCGAAGGTCAAGGTCACTGTTACAAAAAATAGAATTTTCTTGTCCGGGCTGTAACTTTGTTATGAATGGAGGGATTTCAATATAACTTGACACAAATGTTCACAATGACAAGGCTGTGTGTCCGCACAATACCCATGGCTGTAGATCCAAGGTCAAGGTGACTGTTACTAAAAATAGAATTTTCTTGTCCAGGCTGTAACTTTGTTTTGAATGGAGGGATTTCGAAATAACTTGACACAAATGTTCACTATGACAGGGTGGTGTGTCGCGTACCATGCCCATGCCTGTAGGTCAAAGGTCAAGGTCAATCTTCCAAAAATAGAATTCTCTTGTCCGTGCTGTTACTTTGTTATGAATGGAGGGATTTCAAAATAACTTTGCACAAACGTTCACTATGACAAGGCAGTGTGTCCACACAATACCCAAGCCTGAAGGTCCAGGTCACTGTTACTTAAAACAGAATTTTCTTGTCCGGGATGTAACTTCATTATAAATGGACGGATTTCAAAATAACTTGGCACAATTGTTCACAATGACAGGGTGTTGTATCCCATACCATGACCATGCCTGTAGGTCAAGGTCACTGTTACTAAAAATAGAATTCTCTTGTCCGGGCTGTAACTTCGTTAGGAATAGAGTGATTTCAAAATAACTTGACACAAATGGTCATCATGACAAGTTGGTGTGTCCCGTACCATGCCCATGCCTGTAGGTCCAAGGTCACTGCTACTAAAATAGAATTTTCTTGTCAGGGTTTTAAATACATTAGGAATATAGTAACTTGCCAGAAATGTTCACCATGACAAGCTGGTGAGTCGTGTACCATTTCCATGCCTTTAGGTCAGTTCTTTTCTGTAACATTACTGAAGTGATTGATAATTGACTAAAAGTAAATATCTCTAATAAAAAAAATTCTAACAAGTTTTCTAACAACTTCAGAAATATTTCATAGTTATTCCCCTTTTCAGTTTAATATTTATGGTACATTAAGAAATTATTTCTGTTATTTGAAATGAATTTTTCCCTTACCATTCACTTCACAGACACTTGTTTAGGGGTCATTTGCTGGCCCTATATGCCTATAGAGCTATATAGGCCTATATACAGGCTTACAGGTCTCTAGATCCAAAAGTGGGTTAATTATTGTTGAAAGGGTATTTTTTTCAAACTGGGATATTTTGTGTTCTAAGTGATTGTATATGTATCTCATGCTATAGATCATCTGTTTATTTCCTGAAATTGCCCACTTTTGGATCTAGAGACCTGTAAGCCTGTATATAGGCCTATATAGCTCTATAGGCATATAGGGCCAGCAAATGACCCCTAAACAAGTGTCTGTGAATATTTTTACTGATTGCACATGAATGTATGGCCATAGTTGTTACTGTTTTAATCTTCAAATTGCATTTGTTTCAAATGATTCGAATAGTCGAGCATGCTGTCTCCTCTGACAGCTCTTGTTAACAGTTGTAAAAGGAATAAGCTATGGCCAAGTTAGTTACTTGCACAAAATTAGGCAAATTAACTGCCATTTAAAAAAATAAGGTTTAAAACTTTATCTGCCAACATGTCAGATTACCTAAATGCTATAACTGTGCATCTCAGGAAATCACATATTGTAACAATGCAATTTCCTCAGAGTGTAGAGAGAGGAATAAATATTTGATACAATGCAGGTTTAAACATCTAGCTAGACAATTTATAAAGAAGGCCTGCGATTAATGTTAAAAGCAAATTACTTGCAAACTTAATTTGCTTAATGTGGAAAGTACACTGTCATGTTAAATGTTAACTTCTCCTGCTGTGATAAAAACTGCTTGAAAAAGAAAATTGTGAAACATTGAGAATAAACACATGAGAAGTAAACGTTCATTAGAGTGAGTGTATTGTAGGCTGATGCAGCTCTAACATTCCAAGAAGCGCCATCTACTTCAGAAAAACAGGACCAGTATGCCAAGAAACCAGAAATCAAGGTCAGTACACAGACCAGTAGTAAAATTGTCAAATTTGACTATTGTCAGATAATAGGTGTGTTAAAAAGTATTTGTTACCCTTTGTTTTGATAAATGAGTTAGAAGCATGATACAGTTGCATTTGTGTTTAATATAAGCTGTGTTTAAAATCTTAAAAACAAATTCAATTAGTTGGTTATAAATTGTAAAAACCGCTTCAGTCACAATTCTGAATAATGTTGTGGATATTTTACAAAGGAATTTAGATGTTTAATGACTAACAAGTTGATGTTTTGATAGTTTAGTGACAAGTTTGTAGTTGGCAGTTGAGCTCACTTACAAAAAGACTATGATCTGTGTTTCAAGCTGCACAGTATTTAAAAAATTGTTGTTTTGCCTTATTATAGCTGTAGTGTTAGTTTGAATAGTTTTGACAGCTATTTTGCTATTTCATACTACAAAAGATTGTGAACATGTATGTCAAAAGATTAATTTGTCTTGCTAAAGTCATTTATTTTTCATGTTTGTTTGCAGCATTTGTTCCGTGAACCAGAGAAGCGCCCCTCTAAGACTGTCTCGCTGGCATTCACTGTGCTCGTGCTGGTACCCGTCCTTATTCTGATTGTCTGTGTAAGTACTTGTTCCAGATTTTACCTACTGTTACACTATTGTAATGGAACTTTGCAGATGTATAAGCTGATCTGGGTTTGATCAATAATATACTGAAAGAAATTAGAAGTGCATCTCCTATAAACACAAAGTCTATTTCATGTTTAAAGAAGTTGTGTTTCAAATTTCTTTAATTATATATTTAATTTGATCCTTATGGTCCTGGATTGTTCAATTATGGCCACTCCCAGGACACCCGAAGGGTTGTGATTGTCTGTATCATAGAATTGGTTTGAACAGTCATCAGCAAACTATATCATGGTTTATGTTACGTGATGGAGCATGAAATTATGGATAAGTAAAAAATACCAAAACAAAATTCAAGCATCAGTGAAAATGTTTACCGAATGTTTCGATATGTGGTGTTGTGAGGCCCCCTGTTACTCTTTCTGTTTCTTAATTATCATAAATTTTGACTATGACATAAATTGGCCAAAATCTCACTTACTATATCATCAAGTGTCACTTAGTGACAGACAGAACTAAGAATACACTTTCAATTTAAACAAGATTGTACTCTGGCTGTTCTGTTGTCAGAGTTGGTCACATGATAATTCATTGATTCAGATTTGTTTGAAAAAGCATATTCACCTATTCACCAACCCCTACCCCACCCAAAAAGAAAAAAAAACAACAACAGCTTAAGTTAAAGTATGCTGGAAAGTGCCCTTTTGCTAGCGAAAAACACGTATTTGCCCCTGCCCCTTTTTGACAGCACCCTGCCCTTTTTTCACAGCACCCTGTCCTTTTTAAATCCTGGATACAACACTATCATTTGATTATTTTTAATGTTGCAGTGGATGAAGATTGGAGTCAATATTTCCAACTTCCCATTCTCCATTAGTGCTATCGGATTCCATGTGTGTCTAGCAGGTAAGTCTTCCAGTAATTGCAGAATTAAATTTAATTATACCCCCACAAACGAAGTTTGAGGGGGTATATAGGAGTGAGCTTGTCGGTCGGTCGGTCTGTCGGTCGGTCGGTCGGATTCTTCGTTTCCAGATGATAACTCATGAAAGGCTTGACAGAATTAAATAATTTTTGGTACACAGGTATATCGTCATAAGATACAGGTCAAGTTCGATTTTGGGGCTGGTGGGATCAGTGTCAAGGTCACTGTTACTAAAAATAGAAAAATGGTTTCCGGATGATAACTCATGAAACACTTCACAGATTTAATCCTGGTTTGGTAAATAGATGTAACATCACAAGATACAGGTCAAGTTCGACTTTGGGGCTGGTGGGGTCAATGTCAAGGTCAGTATTACTAAAAATAGAAAAAGGGTTTCCAGATAATAACTCATGAAAAACTTCACAGATTAAATCCTTTTTTGGTACATATATGTAATATCAGAAGATACAGGTCGAGTTCGACTTTGGGGCCTGAGGGATCAGTGTCAAGGTCACTGTAACTTAAAAAAGAAAAATTGTTTCTGGACTATAACTCATGAAATACTTCATAGATTTAATTATTTTTTGGGACACAGATGTAACATAACAAGATAAAGATTAGGTTTGACTTTGGGGCCTGTGGGTTCAAGGTCAAGGTCACTGTTATTTAAACTTCAAAACTTCGTTTCCACTCAGTAACTATAGCTTGGAATGAGATTCTTAAATGAAATTTGGTGTATTGATGGTTTTTGTGAAGATGACTTTTGGGATTCAAGGCCTGTGGGGTGAAGGTCACTGTTACTAAAAATAGAAAATAAACTGTATGCTCAATAACTTTGGTTCAGAATGAGATATTGTGATGAAAATTGCTATATAGGTAGTGTCTGTGAAGACGAAACTTGGTATTGAAATTGGGCCTGATGGGGTCAAGGTCACTGTTACTAAAAATAGAAAAAATGGTTTCTGGATGATTTCTCATAAACAATGTTTGGCACACAGTTCTTAGATAAAAGTTAGATAAAGGCCACTGTTACTAACATATTTAAACCATTTCTGCTCAATAAATTTAGAAGGAATGAGATATTGTGATGAAACTTGCTGAATATGTGGCTACTGTGAAGACGACACTTTGGATTGAAAGTGGGGCACATTATGCCATTGATTCGAAGCATTCCCAGTTCAATTATCAAGCATACATGTGGGGGTATTTAATCACTTTCAGTGATAATTCTAGTTCTAACAAGTGAAGATTCCAGATCAGTAAGAAGAGGTGAGCAATATGTTAATAAAAGATGAGAACCTATGGGGTTATTTCCTTTGAATAGTCTGTTTAAACTATGCCTGTCAACAAAAGTTTAAACTACTTTCTAGCATTCAATGATCTCGCACATATGCCCTGCCAGATTCTGATAAGAAGGAGCCCCGCCCGGCTAGCTCAGTTGGTAGAGCATCGGACTGTCAATCCAGGGGTCGTGAGTTCGATCCCCAGCCGAGGCGGGAAAAAATTTCTCCGTAACAATTGAACTCGGACATTGCGTCTGAGAGTCATTTGTCCCTCACCTCTGATTCAAGTGAGGAAGCAGTCAGTCGCTTGCGGAGGAATTGGTTAGTACTGGTTGGAGACCCAGGAACACCGGTTAGGTGGACTGACCGCCGGGATATAACCTAGCTGTTGAAACCAGGCGTTAAACCCGAAACAAACAAACAAACAAACAAACTGATAAGAAGGAGCAAATTTCAAAAATATCTTTCAGAAGTGCACAGAAGATTTCATTCTTGCAGAGATATTTATATACAATGCAATTTAATTGTTGAATTTTAAAATAGTCTGCAATAATTTGCATATCAGTACCAAAAAGTTTCATAATAAATGCTTGATACAAAGCAAAAACATTAACATGTTCAACAAAGTGAAAGAATGCATGAAGATACAGTAGAAATGTCTTGCATTATTTCATTTATTTGAAATTCAGGTTGCTTCAATTGAGCTTTTATAATTGGACCATTTTCGTTTATTTAATTAAAGCTATGATATATAATTTTGCTCATATTTATACTTGCAGCAATATTTGGCCTTTATTACTGTTACTGGACGAACCTTAACATGTTCGAGACCCTGCGGTATCTTGGTTTACTGGGCATCCCTACATTCATATTCGGCAATAGATTACTTAGTGGAATAGCAGCTAGAAGGTAAGGAGATTAGAGCCAAAGATCATTAAAGTAAGATTGGAGACCAGGTTCAAAGGTTATAAAGCTGAGATTAGAAACCAGTCTCAAATCTCAAGGATCTGATTGACTGAGATTTGAGACTGATTTCCATGCTCAGATTTATAACCTTGGGCATAGGAGCTTATGAATTGAGACTGGTCTCCAGATTTAGTTTTATGATCTATGGTAACAGACTTTCTTTCATCGCATGCAAACCAATCTTAACCCTTTACCGGAAAATTATGAATATTACCAATTTATGAATTAATATATGGCATACTATGTTTTATGGTTCATTAAAGTTGAAATGTTTGTTTTTGTTTCAATCTTACTTAAGTGAGATCTAACAAAAAAAGATAGCGCAGGGCTTCTTTTTTGGTCCATTTTATAGCTGTTCCAAATGGCAAAACATATACTTTTTTCCTAATTAGAGAAGAAAAATTCCCAGTTGAACAAATACAAAATCTTCTGCCAAAAAAACCCCTACTTGTGTCATTTCAGGAATAAAATATTATAGCTTGTTATTTAATAAGTCATCAGTTGTTTCTCAAATCCAGAAATTATTGATAATATTAAAAATGGGTTAAACTTTTTATTCCCCAATGATGCAAAAAAAAAGATCCCAATTTCTTGCAAAACGATGCGAAGTTTCCCAGTTTCAGGGGTATTGGTCATATTTCCAAAATGGTGAGAGAAAAAAAACCTGGTAGCGTAGCGGTTTTACGGACATGATTTTGATCAGATTGGTTTTGGTTCACATTAAGATTTCTGAACTGTGATATATTGTTGTGTTTTTCAGGAAAGGAGAGAAATCCTAGAGGGAGTAGACATGTTCTAGTTGGAATGAGTGTTATCAGCTGTCAATGTTGTATATGTTCTGATTAGGAGGTTCTTTAAAGAGCTTATTTTGTAATATTTCCAATCTTAAATTATGTTGTTTATTTCCAGAAGAATATCTATCTGAATTCATATTGTTAGATATATTTTTATTTTTCTTGCACATGAAGCATGCATATTGAGTTAGCTAAATTTTCCATCATGGTTATTTCGGTTTAGATAATAACTGATTGAACTAGTTTTAGCCTGATGTCTGCCAGTTGCATTTTACAAACTTTAGACTGCCTTAATGGGTGGCATGGGTTATGCCATTAAGATTGTTGGGGTTTCTTTTCACTTGAATGTATATAAAATTGCTTGTTATGGACTTAATAATTGATATTACAAGGAATAAGGCTTTGCAATAATATACCAAAGATTTTGCTTAGGCAGTAAATCTCAAATTATAAATTGAGAGATGAAATGAGCACACTATTAATTTGATATCTTTTTATTTTCGCAAGGGTTTAAATTTGAATATTTTGCGCTAGGGTAAATGCACAAATTTAAAACCACTGAAATTACACTGTAAAACTACGAAATAACATCGAAAATGTATTGATAAATTCACTGATGCTGATATTGAAAAGAATCTAAACTGGTGCTGTTTACCATTTACCCCATAGATAGGCTATTATTGTGTGGGTGAACAGTTTAGATCCAGATAAGCTGGCATATCTGAGAATTCTGATGGCTTTTATTGCGTGGGTGGACATTTTAGATCCAGATAAGCCGGCACATCAGTGTCATCTGATCAGGATCTAAACTGTTTGCTTTTAGATTCAGTAGATTATTTCTGATAAGAAGGCAAAAATTGTTGATCCAGATCGGATAGCATAAATGTGCTGGATCTAAACTGAACACCCATTTGATAAAAGGCATATATGGAATAAAGGGTTAAACTGCTATAAGTGGGAAAGTGTTTGTTTTCTCATAAATATACCTGGCTCCAAGATTATAAAATTGAGCTGGTCGCCATTTCAGCCAATCAGATGCTTGAGATTTGAGACTGGTTCCCAATCTTAGTTTTATAACCTTGGGACTTGTATACAGCATGTTGATGTTGTAGATTTCAGATAGGAAATCCACGTTCTTAAGTATTTCTTGGTTGTAAGCTTCCGACACAGTTTATATCAATGAAAACATTTGTGATGTCCTGTAGAAAGAATGTGAAAACTGAATGTGTTGATGAAACAATTATGTGTTATATAATAAAGTAATTTATGTATTATGTGTTTGTGTTGTATTGTATGTCTCAGTCTGCCGACAAGGGTTGGGGATGCATATTTTGTTCCCCATAAACAATATTCTGCAGATGTAACCAGTAACTGGAGAGATATGCCACCGGGCTGTCATTTTTTAAAGCAAAATGAAAGAAAAGAATAACCAAACTGAAATATATTATCCGTCATATGATACATGATGAGTGGCTACTCTGTACCTCGTATATTTTACTAGAGATCTTTAATGAGTCCTGTAAAAATGTCCCGACTCTTCACTAGTAAATAAATTAAAAAAAACTTGATTTGAAACAAAATGACCCTGTTACAGAACTTAGCACTTGTGCAGTATCGATAAAACAGGTGCTAAATAGATTCAAGTATTTTTTATACGTACACAAAGTGGGAGGCATATACATGTAAAGCCGTACGTCCATCCGTCCGCACACCTCCGAAATCTAAACTAACGGGCGGATTTCTTTCAGACTTGCACAAATGATCAAGCAGAATGTGAAGATGGTCTTCCCTTCGACCATTTTACCAGAGTTATGACCCTTTGTCATTACAAATGTTGATGCAGCAGTGTCCGAGGGCACATTATAGTTTTAAACGCGGCATTGTGTAGTTTGGTTCTTGATGTTACACGATCATCAAAAATGTTGATTAGAACGTAAAATGCCAGTCAACTTTCATTGAAATGGACTCTGTTATCGAAGACTTACCTAATCCATCATGGGATAGAAACTATCGCAGTTTTTCATATAAATACCTATTTCTAGTGCTCAGCACGCCTGGCAATCTTTGGAGGATAGATCTCGACAGTTTCAACTGTTTGTGTGGGTTTGCTGTATATTCGTAAATGGTGATATTAAAAAAAAACTTGGCACGAGATGGACAAGAATCGCGCACATAATCCATCCAGCCTTCACGGACAAGTTTACTGTTTCTAAAACTTGAAAAAAAATTGTCTTGGCTAAGCCTTCACGAGTTTAATATAACTTGACACATGTAATGACCATAACGAGACAATTTGGTGCTAAAATAGATTTTTTTGTAGCTTGTCTGCAACAAATTTGAATAATTGAAGGGACCTCCGCAAAGTTTTACACAAATGTTCATGTAAATGAGGGAATGTCGCTTGCAAGACATAGCTTCCTAGGCTCAAGGCCATGTCACAGTTTCTAAAAAAATGTTTCTAGAGTGTTCATTCTGTAGACAAAGATAATCACAGGACATTCAATAAACAGAGTATTCTCGTACAAGGATTCGTCAAATTGTAATGCGTAAGTAAGGAAAAAAACAACAAACAATATGTTCGAGCGATAATTTATAACAATGCGATCAATGCATAATTGTGGCTGTGACAGACCAACTGAGCTAATGGGTTAATAATTATTTTTTTGTGAAAATGACAAGAAAAGGGACATGCAAACGTCTGAAAACGTCCGACTCATGTGTACACTGGGTACTTTGCTTTCTGTCACGAAAATAGAGTTGTACGCCGAGGAGACAGCCCCTTGTGCCACAACTATTGTTAAATTAACAACGTTACGTTCTTAGTTCACAGTTATGTTTGTTATCGCAGCTCTTTTTTCATCTAAAATTCTTGTGTATTTTAAAAACGTTAATTTTTTTATAAATGTGATAGGGGATACAATTACCAACGGGCTACAGTTATCGACGGTTTAATATCTTTGATCGTATATTCATATTAAAATAAAGCACCAGTATCCTACATTATTGTTACAGAAATTTACTATATAATTGTTATTTGTTATGTGATTTACTTTTTAAATTCGTTAAAATTACATAATTAAGAATATCACAGTATTGTCAACAAAGTTACGCTGTAAAAAACGAGATGTGTGATGTTAGCGGCCTAGCGGCCTGGCGGCGTGAATTTAGCGGCCTAGCGGCGTGAAGTAAGCGGCCTAGTGGCCTGGCTGCGTGAAGTTAGCGGCCTAGCGGCGTGAAGATGGCTGCCTTAATCACAATTTAGCCTGATTTAAAAAACGGATTGAAATCTATTTTTACAGCATATTATGTACATTGCAGGGGTGTAAACTTAAAAAAACAAAGCTAGTTCTTGTTGATATTTTACTTAATCATCCCTGAAATGTACATTGCATGCTGTAAAAATCGAATTCAAGCCCTTTTTAAGATAAACATAAATTATGATAAATATTAAGTTTAGGCCGCTAGCTAACTTCACGCCGCCAGGCCGCTAGGCCGCTAACTTAACGCCGCCGGGCCGCTAGGCCGCCAACTTCACGCCACCAGGCCGCTAGGCCGCTAACTTCACATATCTTAAAAAACGTACATTTCTTGATAGTTAAAAATGTCCGAAGAATAATAATAAATCTGAGTTGTAACGCCGCATAGCAATATAGCCGCAATGTTGTTGTGGTTATTGCTGTTGTTGATGATGATAAATTGATGTCGCCGAGAAATTTTATTTCCCCAGAGCACATGTGGAGCTGTGATTATTGTTTTCATTGCTGTTGTTTGTACGTCGTTAAAATTTGACTTCTGTAGAAAAGTTTGAAATGACGTTGAACGTTCACATTGTATCTTCATACAGATATCACTAGATTTCTGATACGAAAATACAAAATAGATGCAATAATACTCCTCGCATGATTATTATTCTAAGTTCTTCATTATTTTAACTTCACTGCTTTTGCAGAAGCAGTATGTTCTTTCAGTTGATTTTTTCTCTATCGACGGCAAACGTTTTTATATACATTTCAAGTTATAACTTACATGTAAAGAGTAGCAAAATGGTAGATAAATGTTTGATTATATTATTTTTAAGACGAATAGAAATTCTTTAGTTCTCTGAAAACATAGTTTGAAATATTTATTTTCCTACCGTAACTCGGTCTTTATTCAATGAACTGATTCCATTTTATGTAAGAATTATATACTTGACCGCAGTTAACAGATGTTCTATGATTACCTAAGTGATTATGGTATGAGTGTTATTTCAGACATAGCTCGAAAACATCCAGCTCGGGAAGGATAGCAGTTGAAATGAGTTGTCCGTCAGCTAAGGGGAAACAACCACGAAAATGAAAAAATAACATTTATTTCCGTATTTCATTATAGAACGAATATGGAGAATGGTTTATTATCACTTTACTTTATTACGATTTGTTAATATGAACAGAACAGTTAATTAAATTTAGTTACCATAATGTAATTAGTATTTATGTTTTACACGCAACATTGTCGATTAGATGGGTGGCCATGGGTTAAGGGGGCACTAACATTGCGAATGGCGAAAACTCTCAAAAAATTTCAAAAAATGAATTTTGGGGAATATACTCGTTGCCACCTAGAATTTAGTGAAGAAATGTATTTATCTAACGATATACTAATATTTGCAAGCTCAGCGTAGTTTTACGTTCTAACAAACAAGCACACACTAAAGCAATAGAAAAACCGTTTGCATGAGAACTGAAATTCATGCACAATATACCAAAACAACTCAATCCGAATTAAAGTATGATGGTCTACAATCATTAGTGCCAATTCGTCAAAATAATGTTAGGGTTTTCAAGAAATTCAAGAAAAACTTACTCTCGGATCTTCTTTCTGTTTCAGGGCCAAATCATTTTGATGTACCTTTTCAAAACTCGACATTAATTCCCACTAACTGACCAATGAAAGTAAAGAAATATAGTATCACGTGGCTGTATTTAAGTTTGGATTCTTAAGTTGTTCGAAAAAAAAGCTTTATTTACATAGAACAGACACACGCCAAAAGGAAATACCGTTTGCATAACAACTCTAGAATGATTAAAAGGTCTAAAAAATGATACAGATATCGCGTAAATCAGAATTTTTTTTAGTAGTATATCAACATGTTTTGACCATCAAACGGAAAGTAGACCCGAAAGTAAGTTATTCTTGAATTAAAATATAGGTGACAATGAGTATTTTCCCCAATTTTTGAAAATTTAGCTAGATTTCACCATTTGCAATGTTTGTGAAACTTTAATGCAGCCAAAAGATAGAGAGGAAAAGAGAACACAAGTTAATTAATTGATCAATTTCAAAAAAGACACCACCAACATGGAGGCAGTTCTTTTTTAAATTAGATACGAAAGCAGAGATTTTAGGATGATGGCTGTATGTTGATTTTCTTTAATTTTGATACAGTTGCTTTTAAAAAGTTACAATTGAACATTTTATAGAAGACATTATGAAAGGTCGAATCAAATCATATTTCTCGAGTATAATATAAATACGCCGGATCGTTCACATATTATTTCCATGGTGGCTTTTATTGGATATCAGCATGTGGATTAGTGTTGTTAATGGAAAACGCATGGTTTAAAATCAGTTAGTTGTAAATGCTTATTACTCACCTATTGGCATATTTAACATTAAATAACGTATTCAAAATGACGTTTGCTAACTGTATTTATTTATTTATTTCAGTTAAAAATAGAGACTCGAAAACATATTAGAAAATTTAAAATATATTCTTTTCAATTTATTTCAAGCCTGTGCATCAATAGATTCCGGCCGGACTCCTGTTTTAATTCCGCCCGGTTTCCGGGTGAAAATCCAGGCGGAATTTCGGGTCGAATTTACATAAAAATTACGGTCGGTTTCCAGGTGAACTTCCGCCTGGATTCCGGGTGTAATTCCGCCTGGACTTTTTGGCTCATTTGCATATTTCGCCTCTATTTACGCCTGGTTTCCGGGCAGTTTCCGGGTGAACATTAACTTTGGATATGTATGATGATTTTCGCAATGTCCGCCTGGAAATTTCAATTTATTCCTGCTATTTCCCGGGCGTACCTTTTCGTACGGGAATGCCATATTCCTTCTCATCATGATTGCCTCTTTACTATAATTATTGACAACTTTCTTCTTGTTATTCCCCCGCCGATGAAATCGGGAGGGGGATATTGTTTTGGCGTTGTCCGTCCGTCCCACCGTCACGCTGTCACACCGTCACACTGTTACACCGTCACACTGTCACACCGTCACGCTGTCACACCGTCACGCTGTCCGTCCGAATTTCGTTCCCGCGCTATTTTTCTGCAACCACTGGATGGATTTCAACGAAACTTTGTGGAAACCATCAGTACCAAGAGGAGATGCGCATATCGTCGTCTTGTTCCGGTCAGACCATTTAACACAGAGTTATGGCCCTTTGATAACCTATGCATTATGCATATAGAGCAGTATTCGTTTCCGCGCTATTTCTCTGCAACTACCGGATGTATTTCAATGAATCTTTCTGAGAACCATCAATACCAAGAGGAGATGCGCATTTGGTCGTCTTGTTCCGGCCAGACTGTTGAACACAGAGTTATTGTCGTTTGATTACTTATGCATTATGCAAATAGAGCAGTGTTACAACCCGTTTTGTAATAAAAACGAGAATTGTAATAATTATAACAATTCTCGTTTTTATTACAAAACGGGTTGTGAGGTATCAACCACTTTTGTAATAACGAGAATTGTAATAAAATATCAAACTTAGTTATTTTGCCAAAAAAGTTTCTATCCGTAGAATAATTGTTTCTTTAGACAGAAATTAGCACGTCCTTATTGTCCTGAATTGCCCTTGATTATTTAGAAACCTTCAAGTATTGATTAAAACTCAAATTATTTATGAATGAACTTAAGTGTTAGATTTTATTACATTTTACACTTTTATTACAAAACGGGTTGCAAGGTATCAACCACTTTTGTAATCACGAGAATTGTAATAAAATGTGAAACTTAGTTATTTTTGCTAAAAATTGTCTAACCATTGAATAACTGTTGTTTTTGATAAATATTAGCACGTGCTTATTGACCTGAATTGCCATTAGTCATTTTGAGACCGTTATATGTTGATTACAACTCAACTTATATATGAATGAACTTCAGTGTTAGATTTTATAACATCTTGAAATATTATTACAAAACGGGTTGTAAGGTATCAACCACTTTTGTAATAACGAGAATTGTAATAAAAAGTCAAAGTTATTTTTGCCAAAAAATGTGTCTATCCGTAGAATAACTTTTTCTTTCGACAGAAATTAGAACGTCCTTATTGACCTGAATTGCCCTTGATTATTTAGAGACCGTCAAGTATTGATTAAAACTGAAATTGTTTATGAATGAACTTGTGTTTGATTTTATTACATTTTACACTTTTATTACAAAACGGGTTGCGAGGTATCAACCACTTTTGTAATAACGAGAATTGTAATAAAATGTGGAACTTAGTTATTTTTGCCAAAAAATTGTCTAACCATTGAATAACTGTTGTTTTAGATAAATATGCCACTGGTCATCTTAAGACCGTTATATGTTGATTACAACTCAATTTATATATAAATGAACTTCAGTGTTAGATTTTATAACATCTTGAAATTTTATTACAAAACGGGTTGTAAGGTATCAACCACATTTGTAATAACGAGAATTGTAATAAAATGTCAAACGTATTTATTTTTGCCAAAAAAGGTGTCTATCCGTAGAATAACTTTTTCTTTCGACAGAAATTAGCACGTCCTTATTGACCTGAATTGCCCTTAAATTATTAAGAGACCGTCAAGTATTGATTAAAACTGAAATTATTTATGAATGCACTTAAGTGTTTGATTGTATTACATTTTACACTTTTCTTACAAAACGGGTTGCAAGGTATCAACCACTTTTGTAATAACGAGAATTGAAATAAAATCTGGAACTTAGTTATTTTTGCCAAAAAATTGTCTAACCATTGAATAACTGTTGTTTTAGATAAATATTAGCACGTGCTTATTGACCTGAATTGCCATTGGTCATTTTGAGACCGTTATATGTTGATTACAACTCAACTTATATATGAATGAACTTCAGTGTTAGATTTCATAACATCTTGAAATTTTATTACAAAACGGGTTGTAAAGTATCAACCACTTTTGTAATAACGAGAATTGTAATAAAATGTCAAACTTAGTTATTTTTGCCCAGAAAGTGTCTATCCGTAGAATAACTTTTTCTTTCGACAGAAATTAGCACGTCCTTATTGACCTGAATTGCCCTTGATTATTTAGAGACCGTCAAGTATTGATTAAAACTGAAATTATTTATGAATGAACTTATGATTGATTTTATTACATTTTACACTTTTATTACAAAACGGGTTGCAAGGTATCAACCACTTTTGTAATAACGAGAATTGTAATAAAATGTGGAACTTAGTTATTTTTGCCAACAAATTGTCTAACCATTGAATAACTGTTGTTTTAGATAAATATGCCATTGGTCATTTTGAGACCGTTATATGTTGATAACAACTCAATTTATATATGAATGAACTTCAGTGTTAGATTTCGTAACATCTTGAAAGTTTATTACAAAACGGGTTGTAAGGTATCAACCACTTTTGTAATAACGAGAATTGTAATAAAATGTCAAACTTATTTATTTTTGCCTAAAAAAGTGTCTATCCGTAGAATAACTTTTTCTTTCGACAGAAATTAGCACGTCCTTATTGACCTGAATTGCCCTTGATTATTTAGAGACCGTCAAGTATTGATTAAAACTCAAATTATTTATGAATGAACTTAAGTGTTTGATTTTATTGCATTTTACACTTTTATTACAAAACGGGTTGCAAGGTATCAACCACTTTTGTAATAACGAGAATTGCAATCAAATGTGGAACTTAATTATTTTTGCCAAAAAATTTTCTAACCATTGAATAACTGTTGTTTTAGATAATTATTAGCACGTGCTTATTGACCTGAATTGCCATTGGTCATTTTGAGACCGTCATATGTTGTTTACAACTCAACTTATATATGAATGAACTTCAGTGTTAGATTTTATAACATCTTGAAATTTTATTACAAAACGGGTTGTAAGGTATCAACCACTTTTGTAATAACGAGAATTGTAATAAAATGTCAAACTTAGTTATTTTTGCCAAAAAAGTGTCTATCCGTAGAATAACTTTTTCTTTCGACAGAAATTAGCACGTCCTTATTGACCTGAATTGCCCTTGATTATTTAGAGACCATCAAGCATTGATTAAAACTGAAATTATTTATGAATGAACTTAAGTGTTTGATTTTATTACATTTTACACTGTTATTACAAAACGGGTTGCAAGGTGTCAACCACTTTTGTAATAACGAGAATTGTAATAAAATGTTGAACTTAGTTATTTTTGCAAAAAAAATTGTCTAACTATTGAATAACAGTTGTTTTAGATAAATATTAGCACGTGCTTATTGACTAAACTAAATTGTCCTTGATCATTTGAAATCGTCAGTTGTTGATTAAAAATCAGCTTATATATATGAACGAACATATTATTACATAATGAAATTTTATTACAAAACGGGTTGAAAGGTATCAACAACTTTTGTAATAACGAGAATTGTAATAAAATGTCAAACTTAATTATTTTTGCCAAAAAGTTTCTATCTGCAGAATAACTGTTTTTTTAGATAGAAATTAGCACGTCCTTATTGGCCTGAATTGTCCTTGATCATTAAGAGACCGTCAAGTATTGATTAAAACTCAAATTATATATGAATGAACTTAAATATTAGATATTTTTACATTTTGAAATTTTATTACAAAACGGGTTGTAAGATATCAACCACTTTTGTAATAACGAGAATTGTAATAAAATGTGAAACTGCGTTCTTATTGTCGTAAAGAGTCTCTATTTTTTAATAACTGTTATTTGTTTTATTTCAGACAGAAATTAGCACAAACTGAATTGTCCTTGATCATTTGGAACCGTTAGATTTTGATTAAAACTGAGCTTCCTAATTGAAAATGATCATTTGATTAAATTATGCTCTCTTTTCCTCTCTACTTTTTGGCTGTGTGGGGAGGCTGAGTTTTCTGAGTGGGGCTATTCCTGGTATGCATATTTTACTTTTTTTATACATGAACGAACATTGTATTATATTATGAAGTTTTATTACAAAACGGGTTGAAAGTTATCAACCACTTTTGTAATAACGAGAATTGTAATAAAATGTGAAACTGCGTTCTTATTGCCGTAAAGAGTCTCTATTTTTTAATAACTGTTTTTTTTATTTCAGACAGAAATTAGCACACACTAAATTGTCATTGATCATTTGAAACCGTTTGGTTTTGATTAAAACTGAGCTTATACATGAACGAACATTATATTACATTATGAAATTTTATTACAAAACGGGTTGAAACGTATCAACCACATTTGTAATAACGAGAATTGTAATAAAATGTGAAATTATCTTTTTATTGCCATATAAAAAATCTCTATTTTTAATAACTGTTTTTTAGACAGAAATGAGCACATACTGAATTGTCCTTGATCATTTGAAACGTCAGATGTTGATTAAAACTCAGCTTATATATGAACGAACATGTTATTACATTTTGAAAGTTTATTACAAAACCGGTTGAATATCATCAACCACTTTTGTAATAACGAGAATTGTAATAAAATGTAAAACTTAGTTATTTTTTGCCAAAAAAGTGTCTATCCGTAGAATAACCTTTTCTTTCGACAGAAATTAGCACGTCCTTACTGGCCTGAATTGCCCTTGATTATTTAGAGAGCGTCAAGTATTGATTAAATCTCAAATTATTTATGAATGAACTTAAGTGTTAGATTTTATTACATTTTACATTTTTATTACAAAACGGGTTGCAAGGTATCAACCACTTTTGTAATAACGAGAATTGTAATAAAATGTGAAACTTACTTATTTTTGCCAAAAAATTGTCTATCCGTAGAATAACTTTTTCTATCAACAGAAATTAGCACGTCCTTACTGGCCTGAATTGCCATTGATCATTTTGAGACCGTTAAGTGTTGATTAAAACTGAATTTATTTATGAATGACCTTAAGTGTTAGATTTTATAACATCTTGAAATTTTATTACAAGACGGGTTGTAAGGTATCAACCACTTTTGTAATAACGAGAATTGTAATAAAATGTAAAACTACTCTCTTATTGCCGTAAATAGTCTATATTTTTAATAACTGTTGTTTTTTTTCAAAACTGAATTGTTCTTGATCATTTGAAACCGTCAGTTGTTGATTAAAAATCAGCTTATATATGAACGAACATATTATTACATAATGAAATTTTATTACAAAACGGGTTGAAAGGTATCAACAACTTTTGTAATAACGAGAATTGTAATAAAATGTCAAACTTAGTTATTTTTGCCAAAAAGTTTCTATCCGCAGAATAACTGGTTTTTTTTAGATAGAAATTAGCACGTCCTTATTGGCCTGAATTGTCCTTGATCATTTAGAGACCGTCAAGTATTGATTAAAACTCAAATTATATATGAATGAACTTAAATATTAGATATTTTTACATTTTGAAATTTTATTACAAAACGGGTTGTAAGATATCAACCACTTTTGTAATAACGAGAATTGTAATAAAATTTCAAAATGTTATAAAATGTTCGTTCAAATATCAGCTGAATTGTAGTCAGCACCTGACGGTTTCAAAATCATTAAGGACAATTCAGCATGTGCTTATTTCGGTCGGAAAAATAATTTCTATTAAAAAAACAGTTATTTTATGAATAGAATCATTTTTTGAAAAAAAAACTAAGTTTCACATTTTATTACAATTCTCGTGATTACAAACGTCGTTAATACCTTTCAACCCGTTTTGTAATAAAATTTCAAAATGTAATAAAATCTAACACTTAAGTTTATTCATATATAATTTGAGTTTTAACCAATACTTGACATTCTCTCAATAATCAAGGGCAATTCAGGTCAATAAGGACGTGCTAATTTCTGTCTAAACAAAAGTTATTCTACGGACAGAAACTTTTTGGCAAAAGAAAAACAAAAACAAGTTATACATTTTATTACAATTCTCGTTATCACAAAATTGGTTGATACCTTTTAATCCGTTTTGTAATAAAATTTCAAAATGTAATAAAATCTAACACTTAAGTTCATTCATATATAATAATTATTTGAGTTTTAGTCAATATCTGACGGTCTCAAAATGATCAAGTACAATTCAGGCCAGTAAGAACGTGCTAATTTCTATCTAAAAAAACAGTTATTCTACGGATAGAAACGTTTATGGCAAAAATAACTAAGTTTCACATTTTATTACAATTCTCGTTATTACAAAAGTGGTTAATACCTTTGAACCCGTTTTGTAATAAAATTTCAAAATGTAATAAAATATTCGTTCATATATAAGCTGACTTTTAATCAACACTAGACGGTTTTAAATAATCAATGACAATTAAGTATGTACTAATTTCTTTCTAAAAAAGTTATTAAAAAATAGAGACTCTTTATGGCAATAAAAACAAATTCACATTTTATTACAATTCTCGTTATTACAAAAGTGGTTGATACCTTTCAACACGTTTTGTAATAAAATTTCATATTGTAATAAAATGTTCGTTCATGTATAAGCTCAGGTTTAATCAAAACCTGACGGTTTCAAATGATCAAGGACAATTCAGTATGTGCTAATATCTCTCTGAAATAAAAGTCGGTTATCAGAAAATAGAGACTCTTTACGGCAATAGGAACGCAGTTTCACATTTTATTACAATTCTCGTTATTACAAAAAAGGTAGATACGGTACAACCCGTTTTGTAATAAAACTTTAAAATGTAAAAAAAAATATAACACTTAAGTTCATTCATATATAATTTGAGTTTTAATGAATACTTGACGGTCTCTAAATGATCAAGGACAATTCAGGCCAATAAGGACGTGCTAATTTCTATCTAAAGAAACAGCTATTCTACGGATAGAAACTTTTTTGGCAAAAATAACTTAGTTTGACATTTTATTACAATTCTCGTTATTACAACGTTGGTTGATACCTTTCAACCCGTTTTGTAATAAAATTTTATAATGTAATAAACTATTCGTTCATATATAAGCTGAGTTTTAATCAACACCTGACGACTTCAAATGATCCAGGACAATTCAGTATTTAAAAAAAAAACAGTTATCAAAAAATATAGACTTTATACGGCAATATGAGCGTAGTTTTACATTTTATTACAATTCTCGTTATTACAAAAATGGTTGATAACTTACAACCCGTTTTGTAATAAAATTGCATGATCTAAGAAAATGTTCGTTCATATATAAGCCGAGTTTTAATCGACAACTGACGGTTTCAAATGATCAAGGAAAATTCAGTTTTAAAAAAAAACAGTTATTAAAAAATATAGACTCTTTAAGGCAATAAGAGCGTAGTTTTAAATTTTATTACAATTCTCGTTATTACAAAAGTGGTTGATACCTTACAACCCGTTTTGTAATAAAATTTCAAGATGTTATAAAATCTAACACTTAAGTTCATTCATATATAAATTGAGTTTTAATCAACATTTAACGGTCTCAAAATGATCAATGGAAATTCAGGTAAATACGCACGTGCTTAACTCTATCTAAAACAGTTATTCTATGGATAGAAACTTTTTGGCAAAAATAACTAACTTTCACATTTTATTACAATTCTCGTTATTACAAAAGTGGTTGAGACCTGGCAACCAGTTTTGTAATAAAAGTGTAAAATGTAATAAAATCTAACAATTAAGTTCATTCATAAATAATTTGAGTTTTAATGAATACTTGACGGTCTCTAAATGATCAGGGGCAATTCATGTCAATAAGGACGTGCTAATTTCTGTCGAAAGAAAAAGTTATTCTACGGATAGAAGCGTTTGTGGAAAAAATAACTAAGTTTTACATTTTATTACAATTCTCGTTATTACAAAAGTGGTTGATACATTTCAACCCGTTTTGTAATAAAATTTCATTATGTAATAATATTTTCGTTCATATATAAGCTGATTTTTAATCAACAACTGACGGTTTCAAATGATCAAGGACAATTAAGTTTTGAAACAAAAAAAATTATTAAAAAATATAGACTATTTACGGCAATAAGAGAGTAGTTTTTCATTTTAATACAATTCTCGTTATTACAAAAGTGGTTGATACTTTACAACCCGTTTTGTAATAAAATTTCAAGATGTTATAAAATCTAACACTGAAGTTTATTCATATATAAGTTGAGTTGTAATCAACATATAACGGTCTCAAAATGACCAATGGCAATTCAGGTCAATAAGCACGTGCTAATATTTATCTAATTAAAAACAACAGTTATTCAATGGTTAGACAATTGTTTGGCAAATATAACTAAGTTCCACATTTTATTACAATTCTCGTTATTACAAAAGTGGTAAATACCTTGCAACCCGTTTTGTAATAAAAGTGTAAAATGTAATAAAATCAAACACTTAAGTTTATTCATAAATAATTTCAGTTTTAATCAATACTTGACGGTCTCTAAATAATCAAGGGGTTTTCAGGTCAATAAGGACGTGCTAATTTCTGTCGAAAGAAACAATTATTCTACGGATAGACACTTTTTTGGCAAAAATAACAAAGTTTGACATTTTATTACAATTCTCGTTATTACAAAAGTGGTTGAGACCTGGCAACCCGTTTTGTAATAAAAGTGTAAAATGTAATAAAATCTAACAATTAAGTTCATTCATAAATAAGTTGAGTTTTAATGAATACTCGACGCTCTCTAAATGATCAGGGGCAATTCAGATCAATAAGGACGTGCTAATTTCTGTCGAAAGAAAAAGTTATTCTACGGATAGAAGCGTTTGTGGAAAAAATAACTAAGTTTTACATTTTATTACAATTCTCGTTATTACAAAAGTGGTTGATACATTTCAACCCGTTTTGTAATAAAATTGCATTATGTAATAGTATGTTCGTTCATATATAAGCTGATTTTTAATCAACAACTGACGGTTTCAAATGATCAAGGACAATTCAGTTTTGAAAAAAAAAACAGTTATTAAAAAATATAGACTATTTACGGCAATAAGAGAGTAGTTTTAAATTTTATTACAATTCTCGTTATTACAAAAGTGGTTGATACCTTGCAACCCGTTTTGTAATAAAAGTGTAAAATGTAATAAAATCTAACTCTTAAGATCATTCATAAACAATTTGAGTTTTAATCAATACTTGACGGTTTCTAAATAATCAAGGGCAATTCAGGACAATAAGGACGTGCTAATTTCTGTCTAAAGAAACAATTATTCTACGGATAGAAACTTTTTTGGCAAAAATAACTAAGATTGACATTTTATTACAATTCTCGTTATTACAAAAGTGGTTGATACCTCACAACCCGTTTTGTAATAAAAACGAGAATTGTTATAATTATTACAATTCTCGTTTTTATTACAAAACGGGTTGTAACAGAGCAGTATTCGTTTCCGCGCTATTTCTCTGCAACTACCGGATGTATTTCAATGAATCTTTCTGATAACCATCAATACCAAGAGGAGATGAGCATATCTTCTTCTTGTTGTAGTCAGACCGTTTAACACAGAGTTATGGCCTTTTGATAACTTATGCATAATGTATATAAAGCAGTATTAGTTTCCGCGCTATTTCTCTGCAACTATTGGATGGATTTCAATGAGACTTTCTGGTAAGCATCAATACCAAGAGGAGATGCGCATTTCATGGTCTTTTTCCCGTCAGACCATTTAGCACAGAGTTATGGCCCTTTGATAACTTATGCATTATGTATATAGAGCAGTATTTGTTTCCGTGCTATTTCTCTGCAACTACCAGATGGATTTCAATGAAACTCTGGGAGCCATCAAAACCCAGAGGAGATGCGCATATCGTTCCGGTCAGACTGTTTAACACAGAGTTATGGCCCTTTGATAACTTATGCTTTATGCATATGGGCAGTATTTGTTCAGTGCTATTTCTCTGCAACAACCAGATGGATTTCAATGAAACTTTCTGGGAGCAATCAATACCAAGAGGAGATATGCATATTATCGTCTTTTTCCAGTCCGACTGTTTAACACAGAGTTATGGCCCTTTGATAACTTACGCATTATGCATATACAGCTGAATTCGTTTCTGCGCTGTTTCTCTGCAACTACTGGATGGATTTCAATGAATGTTTCTGGAAACCTTTAATACCAACAGGAGATGCGCATATTGTCGTCCTGTTCAAATCAGACCCTTTAACACAGAGTTATGTCCCTTTGATAAGTTATGCACTATGCATATATAGTAGTATTCGTTTCCGTGCTACTTCTCTGCATCTTCTGCATGGAATTCAATTAAATACCGCGCTATTTTTTACTACTGCTTTCTTCATTTCAAAAACTTGAAGACTTTTCGTCTCATTCTTATATTCTGGTGAGCTGCCCAAACCTTTTCATCATCTGAAGTTTTTTCCACTGTTTTGCCATGATAAATATCTAAATAAAGCCCGATGACTTCAGTTGTCATGTTAGTAATAACCACTACTCGGCGGGGGATATAAATTCAACGAATTTGCTTGTTTGCACTTGCTTTCTCTTTCTTTCGTTAAGTCTCACCACGATGTAATTCATTTTATTTAAATGCTTTTCGGTGAATTAAAGACTATAGAGTATAGAACGGTCGCCATTTCAGCCATTCAGATGCTTTTGATTTGTTACTGGTCTCCAATCTTATGTTTATAATCTTGGGCCCAGGTTGTTATTTCGTTATCCTGGCGTTTGTTTTGATCCGTATAGCTGATTAAATGGTTTTTGCTTTATTTTGCTTAAAGCCAATCGTTTCTTCAGCCATTTAAATAATTTTAAATAGAATTAAATGTTTTATATTAATTATATATTGTAACCAGTGTCATTTGTTTAAGAACGGATTTTAACAAATGCCAAGTATTTAAAGTAAGCCCATATATCTACAAGAGTAGATTCGAACTCTTGTCAAAACAAACAACGTTGACATACGTATGGCCCCGAAATATAGCTTTGAAATCAAATTTGTATACATTTTATAATATGCCTGAGATCAAACATAAATAGAGCATGTGAGAACTAAAGTTAAACATAAACATTATTATTTTCTCTTTATGTTGTGAAAGATGATAAGGTTATCTTGTTTTAAGTCTGTAGGTAACGATTTATAATAAAAAATTACAATATTTAAGGAAAATTCTAAATTTTAAGGGGAGATTATCCTGGAAATGTGATTGTTACAGTTATGGATCTTACCGCATATGATGCAGTGATGATGAGGAATGATGTGGGTAAAAAATGAGGAACATATATTTGAAGTTGAATTAAACCCCTTAAAAATATAGAAGTCAGTAGTAAAAAATGATCATGGTTTTGAGTTTAGATAAAGTTGTAGAAAAAAACAACAAACAATTATTAACAATTATTAACAAACATTGTTAACAAACAGTTAACGATATGGAAGACTGATAGGTGACCATCTTGAAACATACTGTGGAACCACTATTTTTTACCAGCTATAGTGTGCACTAATCTCTCATTTTCCACCTAAATGAATAAAAAAGTACATGTTGCCTAAATTAATTAACCTCAACCCACCAATTTCGGCATTTACTGACAATAGCACATAACCATATAAACATAACAAGCTAAAGGTAGATTGTTAAATCAGCAAAATTAATTGTGTGTGCTTTTGAATGCAACATTGTCTAGCTGATGGGTGGGTTAGAATTATTTCACCAAGACAACTTGTACTTGTTTGTTTATATGAGAATCTCTTAGGGCAAGTGTGAGTTTGGTGCACCATAGAACCTGGTTTAAATCCCATGTGGCAAATTGTTTTGCCACTGACCGTTCCAAGGCGGTAACCACAAGGGTTCTCGTTTTCGTTAATTCGTTAAATGTTTGTGGTGTCTTATTTGAATTTGATATACTTATAAACACATGCTTTCTTTCCCTCTCTTCTTTGGGAGGCTGTGTTTTGTGAGTGTGGCGATTCCTGATATGCATATTTCACTTTTTTGAACATTGTTTTAAAAAATAGCTGAAGAAGTGTGTGGCATACAGTCTCCAAACTATTATATAGAATGCTAATGGTTAGTATATGACTCATAATAGTGGTGTCAAAAGGTCACGGTGATCTTTTGTTGGAAATTATTTCTTAAGAACGCACGATGTGACTTTTAGTCACCAAACCTTGTTCATAAATTGTTTTAGTCAGTAGATGATCATTCTTGAGTTTGAGTAAAATGTCAAGGTGACATTGACCTTTTCAACAATTTCCAATCTATTTGAAGATTGGCTTTTTCTGTAGACGCTTTGGTATGTAGATTGTTTATAGTCCGCCAATGACCCCTATTAATTTTCGGGTCCATGGGTAAAGGATCAATGTGACAGTTATCTTCGAATGAAATCTGGCTTTTGATTATAACATCTTACTGAAAAACAACTTCCCCTACAGTAACCAAAGTGTATATTTATTGCAGATAAAGTTTGGAATCAAAGTATCACAGTAACCTTCAGTTGAAAGTTGGTTTCCGCTCAACAGCTATAGAACATAGATCTATAAAACTCGCTTGACTTCATAAATTAATTCAATTTTAATCTGTACGTTTCTGTTTTTTTTTCAATCTTCCGTTTACTTGTTTACGTGTTATTAGAAACTTAATAATTTCAACTTTCATCCATATACTCCTCTTTTCGTTATAACAACATATTAGTTTGTGTCTTATTGCATATAAACCGTTTTGAAAATTTGCTTAGATATTTTTTTTCTTATTTAAGAATACTTTTACTTCATCAAAAATCGAAGTCGGTATAGTTTTGATTGCCAAATAGAGAGTATTTAACCTCTGCTATGGGATTTCATCGCTTACCTGCTAAACTTGTTTCTCAGTCATAAAATAACATCGCTATAATAACATATCTGAGGAAAAATATAACCCGATTAAATAACACCTGTTTTAATTGCATGTACCACCGTACAGCGGTGCTGGACAATTACAATCTGTCTTTATGGTTTCACTTCCCTGTGGTGCGTAATAGTAGCCAACATAAGACAAGTAGGTACGCTGGCAAAGGTATTGAGTTTTAAAGCACCAACCTCCGTCAACTAGAACAAGTAATAAAAATCTCTCATTTTAAACAACTAAAAATATCCGAAAAAAAGTTTAGTCCATATAGAACACTGTGAATTAGACTTGAGAAATTAAAGTGAAATTCGAAGTGAAGTAAAGTCGCGTTCAAGTTGTTTTAAGATTGATTTAAGGATCTGATTTAATAGAGATGTAAATGAGATTTCATCAATTTTTTAAATGCTTGAATTGAATGCCTTATAATTATGTGTAATTCTTCTTACTTTTGTTTCAATATTTCGGCCAGTTTTTATAATGGATGGTTTCAAATTCCCCGCCAAAAAGATTTGGATATTGTTCAATCACCACCAATGATATACTTTCTGTTTTTAGAAAATGTTGTGTACTTTGTAAAGAACCTCCAACTACTAAAAGAGAAATCAATGATAGTTATCCGTTTACGCGACCAGGAAGCGACCAGGAAATTGAAGGTCAAACACACTTTTACTAATATCTCATAAAGTTTACATATGTAAGTCACGAGGACACAAGACATTGTTGTCAGTATCATATTACTCATGTGTGCATTTAAAATGTTGTTTTGTGTTGATTAGTTTTTATGAATGTATGTAAATAGAGGTTTAGGGAATTTTTAGATCTCGCAATTTTTCTTTACTGTTCTAACGTGCCTTACCATATATGCAAAATAAAGATACATTAGTAACACTCATTTGTGCAAAGTTTCATTGAACGGCATTGTGCCGTTATTGAAATTTTGATAATTTTCTTTTTATCGATGAACGTGCTGGGGAAGAGTGTAGTAAGCCCTTCACAATGATCTAACGAAATTCGAACTGCTTACATGGGATTAAATTGAAAATACTGACTAAACCTTTTCTTCTGAGTAATATGTTTTATTTTTTACACTAAGCTGAATTATTTGCAGAAATTTAAACCAAATGTTTATGAACACGGACGTCCTCCAAATTTAGGTGAGGGACAGTCGCATGTTGATCGCGTATACGATGTTACATCTGTCCGGACATTATCGTAATAGTTGTGATAAGACTGAGAGTTGCAGTAGCATCGGGAACCAACGGCTTGTACACACCAACGACCATCAACTGCATTTGTTTATGAGAACAAATGATTTTGGTTACATGCATTTCTGGTTCGTATTGGAAATATTTTACTAGAAAAATCACGCCATCACACATATCGAAGGCACATAAGCATACGAAAATTGAATGTGATAAAGAAAAAGAGTGAGTGTTTGCGTATTTTTTAAATTTCGTCCATATTAAATTGTTAAATTTTACAAGGAAATTTACAATATTTAACAAAATTCACATGCTCGTATGGCATGGATAAAAATGTGTACTACATATGTTTTCAAGCAAGGTAATACAATGATGAGTTTAATAGGCCGATTCTGGGAATAAATAAACATTTTAAGGCGGTAGCCGAGCCCCTATATTGACTCTATTTGTTGAGTACGAGTCCATTAAAATTCCGTATTGTACTTTCACTACTCCTCAAAAGAAATACCGTAGACATTAAGATATTTTCAAAAAGTGTATTTAAAATTTGTTATTTTTTAAGTAACATCACAATTTAAAATGATTTATGTAGTGTGTTTCCTTAACATAAATGAAACATTGAAACCCATAGAACACGAAAAAACATGAACATATTGCAGGCTCGGTTTGATTGAGCCTGATCAAGAACATTTATGGGAATGCATATTACTGCGCGCGTTCTATAGGGGTATTCTATTCAGCGCAACTCAGTATTTACACAAGTGAACAGTACCATTTTTATCCATCCAAATGATGACGTTCATATAATGGTGAAAATGGAACATTCAGTACGGTATTTTCAAATTTAATACCGTTCCACGAATAACGGCGCATTGACCATAAAAAAAACTGAACAGAATATAATTTCAACAGAGCATGCGAAACTATAAATACTGCGTACAAGAGGTACAAGCCTTGGTTGAATAAATAGTCTCAACGCTTATACTGACTAGTATATTGAAATCACCCCGAAAAGACAGGCCGAAATATTGAAAACAAATATTGTCAGTAAGTACTACTACCAGACAGAAGAATCGTGCCCAAAGACCTTCAAAGGACGTAATATAACTGATAAGAGATAACAGCACTGATTTAATGTATGGTTAAACTTCTACAGCCGCCACATGGTGCAAACAATGCTACTTAGATATCAACCAAACACCAAAATATACAAATATTGTAATCTCGGTTTGATTGAGCCTAACCATAAAGCATATTTCTGCAAACGCCGCTGAAATATATTTTAACGCACAGATTACAATTGTATGCTAGAAAACTTTTAAAATGTCCAGGGTTCCATGGTGCTCAAGGTCTCATGGTTTCACATGATGTGATCCTATTCAGACAAGACTTTAAACACGTGTTTGTTTTTACTTTTGTGTTGACTTCGTAATCTGAATATCAAATAATGCCCATACCATTATTTCATATTTTCATTTGTATTGAGCATCTGCGCATACGTTCTTCGTTACGTGGGTTACTTCTGTAAATTCTACTTCCTTAAATAAAGTTAATTCATCAAACATAACAATAACCCATATAACAGTTAGAATCCGTTATTTCACCAAGACAACTTGTGTTTGTTTTGTGATACGAGAACCTGTTGGGGCAAGTGTGAGGTTGGTGCACCCTAGAACCTGGTTTAAACCCCCCCCCCCCCAGTGGCAATTTGTTTTGCCACTGACCGTTCCAAGGCGGTATCCCCAAGGTTCTCTTTTTCGTTAATTGTTTGTGGCGTCCTATTTGAATTGACATACTTTTAACAAACATGCTCTCTCTCTCTCTTTCTCTCTTCTTTTTCGCTGCGTGTGGAGGCTGTGTTTTGTGAGTGTGGCGATTCCTGATATGCATATATTACTATTTTACTTACCCGGGCATGGTGTTTCTTCACAAATATCGATTTCCATATCATTTCCAGTGCAGTTCAGGCCACCACTTTGTGGAATTGGATTGGTACATGAGCGGTATCGAACCTTCGTGCCGTTTCCACATGTCACCGAGCAGTTTTGCCAGTCTTCCCAGTCCGACCATTGACCATTCACTGTGAATTTGTTTAATACCATTAAAAATAAATGTATGTAATGTCAAAAAAGTTTCATATACATATCAGAATGGTCACGTAAAAAAACACAGCCCCCACACACATGAAAAGGCAAAAAAAATCCAGACAGAATAAGAGATCATGGTTTTTTATGAAACATCCAAACTTAAAAAGGGCACAACAAACAATTAACGAAAATAAAAACCCGAGGTGTTAACTTATTGTAAACATTTCACCACAAAGTTTAACAAATTATGATACTTAGACTGTCGTGGGAAATATAAAACATATAAACATCGTACTCACTTTCAGAACGTCACATTAACGATCGGATTTAAATAGGCTTATCACGTAAAATGCCAGAACTGGATGACAGTAACATTTAACGTCAATACGGATCAGAACCACCTTCTCACCAAACTACAGAAGTAAACCGGGTATTATAAGTAAACTTCTCGGCCAATAAAATCAGCAATTGAATCATTATCAAAGTTAAACTCAGAAGTCACTAAGTTTTGGTACTTTTGACTCTCACCACTTTGTAAATCATTGTCGAGTAATAAGAGACATTAATTTTTTGTTTAACATTGCGAAAAGAAACAATACTATTCTTAACGTTAAATAATCCAAATTTATTCCACAAATGGTTTATACTTATTTTACATAGGGCATTTTGTTGTAGTTATATTTAAGTAATCTTTCTTTAAAGTCGTTGAAATTGAAATACATGTAATTTTAACTTTGTTTGAAATTACCTGCACATTTTTGCGAGTTGCATGTTCTATTTTCTGCCGATGATCCAATACAAATATTTGTGTTTGTAGCATTAAGTTGATGTAAGCAAGTCCTTGTTCTGGTAGTTGTACCATCATCGCATGTCTTGGAGCAGAAAGACCACTCATTCCAGTTGGACCAGCCGTAATGCCCTATAAAATCTTATTCTTTTAGCATTTGGGTATGCCGACGACATCGCATCACAAGACCAGGATATACGAAATAAAACACCCATTTAATGCACAAATTTCTTAGTACTTAGTCATTGTACTATATCTTAGTGAGATTATAAATCAGTTATATACATTTAACTTATTCGATAATGAAAGTAATATAATATTTTTGTCAATTGATGAAGATTGTCTTTTTTAACTCCAATAACAACAAAAAAATCCCGGATAACCTCTGAATTAATTCAAGAACACCTCTGACTTTCTTAAGTCCTGGATCGAAGGAAATATGAATGAAAGTTAAGGTGACAGAATATAAGTATGCCAAGTAGGTCATCCACATGGCATTTTTTTTAATTAATAGTATAAAACTACGGAAGGTGAGTTTATAAGTAACGGATGTGCAGCTAAACACCATCCGCAATTCTTATTTCTTACTTTGTGACACTTGTAAAAAGTAAAACATTTGACCAGATAAAGCTTTAAAATGCAGATAAAGGTTTTTCTTAAACTCAAAATATAGAGCTATTTCTTCTTTGATATCCCTTTCTGTGCCGCTCTAAATTTACCTGAAAGAGGTTAACAGAAAAACTTCTGTATAAAATTGGCAAATAATCACTTGTTGTTTTTTTTTCAGATTGTAGGAAAATCTGTGAAATATTAGACAACTCCAAGTCATTAAGTTGATAAAGTATTCAGATTTTCAATTAAATTTTGTTAGCGTTATATATGTATTTTTAAGTATTAAAATGTTTGATATAAAAGATAGAAAACAAGTACATACCACAAAATCCACACGTCCGGGGACATTTGACATCTATGTCTGGCAGAAGTTTACAAGCATTTACATCAAGAGCACCAAATGTCTGGCAAGAAAATTCATTAAAGTCATAGCACGTGTCATTATCACCAAGTAACTGGAGAGGGTGAATGTTAAAGAAAAACTCAATTAGTATTGCAACAGAATAAAATATATATTCTACGGCTGTATGGGGAGGATGAAACTTCTGGATGTGATCATTCCTGATATGCATATTTTCCGTGTTTATTATCTGGGTTTTGTGATTTATTAACTTAACATAACAACAGGAGGTTTATCATTGAAATATCTGAAACAACTTCATGTGCATAAAACACTTGAGGTGATGCTTTGCATTTATTGACATTCGTTGTATAACTAAAGATAAATTTAAGACCAGCTCACCGGATACAAGCAACTCAATCTATGCTCCTATTTCCGATTGAAAGTCACATGGCCCAGGTTGTACAAACAGGAAGACTTGGTATTGCTTTTTGCTCCTGTGCATTTCGGTAATCGGAATTGTTGGTCAATTCCATAAGCCTAAGAATTTGAGAAAAAAATATGGAATACGCGTAACGGAAAAAGATGAACCAAAACAACTCTAAAGGACTTACGGACAGCATGGTTAGGGAAGCAAACATGCCAATTGCAGTGGTCTGAAGTACAGCAAGTCGCACAATCACCAGATGTCAGTTCCCGTTTGCCAATCAACTGAGGTGAATTCATGCCACTTGCAAACTGAATAAAATATTTAATAATCCGGATTTCCTTGAAACTTCCGCTTGATTAAGTAATGGCAGTTTTAGATTCATGGTGATCAGTACAGATCTTCTCTCTCTTACGTGTGTAACAACACTTGAAATCATCCACACTACGAAACACCAAAGGGTTTAAATGCTACAACAGCAATCCAAGATCTTTCCAAGAAAATAAACGAAAATAAAAAAAAACAGCAGTTAGTTAGTTAATGGGATTGGTTTATCGCATTTGTAAGAGATGAAAATCATGCGACACTGTGCATTTAATAATACTCGCGAACGAGTCCAACTACGTGGGAGAAAAACGGAGTTCATCTACTTGTAAAAACGTACTTGTATGTTAAAAAGTAAATTGTAATATCTTTTCTAGTTTTGTTGGGCAAATAAAAAAAGTCATGCTTTAAACTGTATTAGAATCGTCAGCAATCTTGAAATCGAGGCTATTTAAGAGATATAAGGAATGACAAGTCTCTAAAAGGATATTAGTTGGGACAAAATATTCAAGTGTGAAATAGGAATTTCTAAAATGCCAAACACGTGCTTGACATACATTTACCTCATCTTCCGCACATTGGACAAGATTTTTACATTTTAAAGGATCTGTTATAAGGTCACAGGCAAAACATCTTGGTGGTCGATTTGTCTTTCCACGAGGAGAAACTAGAAAGAAGCAGTGGTCATAGTTATTCCAATCCTAACGATTTAGTATTCTTCAGTGATTGGTGTTTGAAAAAGAAGACTCATAAATAAGTCTACATATTGTCATTTTAACACATAATAGCAAGACATGGTTCAACTCTTAATTAGCACAAAGCACACCAGATACATTTCAAGCATTTTACAAAAAAATCTTACAAAATATATTGCTTCTTTACTTAGAACTGTTGATAAAAATCAACCAGGATCTTTGAAGTAGATTAGATATCCAACTATAATTGCTCGATATGAGTTTCTTTGTCCAAAACACCGAGACCTAAAATGGGCGTTACTCGATATTTGCACATGTGAATAGTAACATATAAATTTATATTAATCGAAGTGAGTTTTACCTGGGAGCATACATTTGTCCAAGTTACACAAATTGTCTTGACACAACTCGGAACAAAACCATTTGCCACCTTCAACTGAATCCTTTAAAAGTGTTTTTAAGAATCACATTTATCAGTTATGTTTTTGCTTTAAACATACAAACATTAGGAATCACAAACATTTATAAATTTTATCTTATGCATGAAATGTATAGCTTAAATGTATACCTGGCGCAAATTTGAAAACATTTCTCGTGACCATTTAGTCGTATTTACCTCAATATTTATTTAATGAAAATAAAATTCATGAAGTGTATGTACACTAAGTATTTACTGTTTAACAATCTAATACATCGATTGTCCTCTTCATTCATTTGTTATTATTTTATTAATTTCGCTAAGTGTTTAAACGTACAAGTTCGGATGCGCAGCCTAATGTGTAGCGAACCTCTCCCGTCAAGTAGCCATTGGCTCTCGTAAAACAGCCCTGAAATAAAAACAGAATACGCTGTATCAACTGATATAGATTTCTCCAATAATGTTAGATTTAAACTAAATATGAATACTGCAAATTGAAATAAGGGACAATTCAATGAAAAAATTCTTGCTGGTTCAGTTTGCTTCAAGTGATTGTCAAATATAAATACAACTAACAGTCCTTGTATTTCACATTGAAACAGAGATGAGTATGAAACTTTCAAATCCTTAGCATCCTAAGTTTCTAAAATGGTTTAGAAAATACAATGAAACATTTAAATAAGGGCGATTATGGTAATGGCTTCAGTAAATCCAAATAACATCCCAAGCAAGCTACAAACTAAGTTTGGTAAGGATAGCATAAACTAGTTGAAGTTATTGTCTGGACAAGGAAATACTTTTCGTAACTCCGACCTTGACTTTGACCCCCAGTGACCCCAAAACATACAATCCCATGCAAGGTCACAACATTTGTTACCATCACACCAACTTGGGTGTGGATAGCTTAAACTGTTCGCAAATTATTGCCAGGAAAAGGACAGAACGGATGGACCGGCGCAGGTAAGGACGTTCAGATATATTGCCCAGTTCGTTCCTTGAGGGGTGTGAACATAAAAAGAAATGAATAGAATAATAGACGATTACCTGCTGTCTTCCGCTGCAGTCTGATATATTAAAGCAATCTTCGCTCGTTGAAATATTATCACAGGAATAGCATAGTGTACATTCTTGTCCTAAAATGTGTTGAAAAATGTGTACCAATCTCTGAATTTTATATTCAATGTTTCTAAAAAGGTGAAATATGCATATCAGGAATCGCCATATTCAGAAAAAACAGCCTCCCCACACAGTCAAGAAGAAGAGAGAGGGAGAGAGCATGGTTAATAAAATGATCAGTTTCATAAAAGACACCACTAACAATAAACAACAAGAAATATCTTTAAAAAAGATAAACGGCGTAGGTTGTATATGAAATGATGGAGTTTGTAGCTGGTATTATTCACTTCATCTTGATTTACGTGTAAATTAAATAATTTCATTGTAAATCCTTCACAATGACTTAAATAATAGCGGACTCGCAGTTTTTTCGCGTAACACATTACACGTAGTTGCCAGATTTAAGACAAGTAAGCACATTGTAAAATCCTCAGTCGCGATAAAGAATGAGTTTTATATAAGAAACGTATTGTAAAAGGCATTGGTTGTGTTTATTCTTAAAACATAATGTATCAGATGATATATCAATTGCTGAAAGAATAAAATATATTTAGTGAAGACTTCAAGACTTACATAGCGAACTCATTGTTTATATCGCGTAGCATATTATATACAGCTGCCCGATTTAAGAGACGGGTAAACATTTCAATTACTGAAAGAGCTGGGATAAACTTCCATTAACTAAATACTCATAAATATTACAATAATTCAAGCTCGCATTATTATTACTTAAATTTTCAGCTTTACAGTGAAAGTGTAACATCGTTTTCTTTAAGCCATTTCCACTCACTTTCACTTTCATTTTGTATAGATTGATATAAAAGAGAAACTGTATTGTTGTTGACAAAAAATCCTAGTCAATGACGAGTATATACTGTAGTGTGCCTCATTTCAACATCTTTCAACACAAGAGAATAGAAAAGATCTAAACGTCACAGCAATAATCGTTTCAAACAGTGTATTAACTAATTGTTTAAAAATCCCACTAGATACCTCTTCACCCTGCTAGATGCCTCTCCGGTGGAAATAGCTACCAATCGAAATAGTTTATTTAATTTTCCCGCTGCATAATAATATAATACGCGTATTATTTACAACACTTCATTGGTTAATAAATTAGGTCAAAAGTGAGCTTAGACAGCTAACGCCGAAAAAAATGAGAACCCGAGGGATTACCTAGAGTTTATTTGTTATTCCCCTTCTCGACCTTATTTTATAAACTGCAAAATACTGTAAATGTGAATTAACCTTATTCAATTACTGCATTTAAAATAGACATCGTCTATTTATATGATTTTCTTCATACATATTCATTAATTAAAATGTTAACTATTGTTTATACAAGTCTTACCTTCAAAATTCAAGATAAAAATGAAAAGCCAAACTGCTAGGAGCATCGATTTCGTTGTTGGAAATAAAATAAAAACAAACTCGTACGTCAGTTACAGTTTAGGTCTTTTTATAGAGGAACAGTTTATAATCGCAACTTGATTTTCATAAAGCCAGACATGTCACTGAAAGGGAATGAAACGAGTAATGGAATGGTATGGTAATGAGTTAACACGTGTTTTTCTTCTTATCTTAATGGCGTATTTTTCATAAAACAAGTTTTGGTAGATATATATATGCTAAATTGTCGACGCACAAATTTAGTCAAAGAATTCCGGTTCAAATTAAGATTTTAGACTTTGTTTGAAACAGTTAAATATTGAATAATTACGAGGGCTGTTCGATAAATTCGGGGAATTTTGCTGTAAATCTTTTAATTTCAATTATTTTCTTCCTATTGTACTGATGTTTTGTATTAACGTTAATATGTGTAAATATCATTGAACGTTCTTTATAAACGCCAAATACTCGTTACCATAGTAACCCATTTCTTGCTTGTTGCAGGGCTCCATTTTTATCATAAATATTCTTTAATTATTAATTATGCAAAACATCAATTTATTAATATATAAAAAAAATGGCGCGAACGAAGACGTTCAATTAACGTTAAGATGTCTTTTTCGTGAAAAGTCGTTGTCATTGTAGTTATTGTATCGGAAACATTGTCCTTCAAGTCTCTCTGGTACTAAGCATAATTTCGTCGTTATGACGTCTTCAAAAGACGAAGAATTACGTGCAGTTATAAAGTTGTGTGTTGGGCTGGGTAAATCGCCAAAGGAGACTATAGATATGAATTTAGAGTCATCTACTACAGATTCTTGCAGCAAATCATTTGTATACAAGTGGCATGAACGGTTTTCGAACAGATGAACTTAACTAAAAGACGATCCACGCCAAAGAAAACCAACAACGGTAAAGACGTCGATATCATTATATTCTTAATGTTGTGAAATATGTCCAGGGGAGACGTTAAAAAACAACTGTTACTAAAAATGCACCTGATAAAAATAATTAACATTTCACATTGATACTATAGTATGAAACTGGTAAACAGACACTTATTAACTATTTAACAGTGTAATGTTGATTAAGTTGTTTTATGTTTTAGTGTGTAAGAGTAAAATAATAAGGTCACCATCCCTTACCCTGCGCAATAGATTCAAGATCCTAAACTTTAGTCAACCTCTACTATCAAAAGAGAGCATGGGTTTATAAAATGATCATTTTCAACAAAAACACCATAGACAATTAACGAAAATGACAACCTGGGGGGGGGGGGGGGGGGGTTAGCTCTAGACCGCTAAGTGGCAAAACTATTTGTCTATGGGTGTTTAAACCAGAGCCCAAGATCATAAAACTAAGTTTTGAGATCAGTCTCAAATCTCAAGGATCTGATTGGCTGAAATGGCGACTGGTCGCCATTTCAGCCAATCAGATGCTTGAGATTTGAGACGGATCTCCAGATTTAGTTTTATGATCTCGGGCACAGGTTCTAGGGTGCACCAACCTGACACTTGCCCCAACTGGTTCTCATATGAACAAACAATTACATGCTCTCTCGGTGAAATAGCTCGAACACACCAATCAACTAGATAATGATGCATGCAAAACGTATAAAAAGTAAAATATGCATATCAGGAATCGCCACACTCACAAAACACAGCCTCCACACGCAGCCAAAAAGAAGAGAGGAAGAGAGAGAGCATGTTAGATACGAGTACGTCAATTCAAATCGGACGTCTTTAATTTTTAAATGAAATCGCCATAAGACTGTCTGAGAATTACATTGTTGCAGAAGTTATTTTAAACTTTAGCTATAATTTCGAATAAAATATGGGTTAAGGTTTTTTCTTTACTTGTGATACCGATACTCCTGTTTTAGAAGTTGTTTTCTGATGTGCAAAGAATGTGTTTATTGAAATCTTTACCATTGTTACAAGCACTGAAAATGCGAACAAACTGTGAATTATAAAACCCATAAGATGCTGCACGTGGGATATCACCACCAAAACAGGAATGTTTACAAAATTAAACTTGAAATCATCTTTTTATCCTATAATTTGGAAGTTACGGAACCATTATCATTGGAGAGATTTAGGTGAAGAAAGTTTTTTTTTCTTATTTAATTTTTAAGCTTAATTAAAAAGACCACAAAAGCCATCGAACACGACATATATTAAAATATTGCAGGCCGATTTTAATTGAACCTGTTCATGGGCATATTAGAACTTATTAATGTTCACGCCGCCTAGCCTTGGGTGAAGCGCAACTAAATATTTTTTTAAATATACGTATCAGGATAACAACACCGATAACAAGGGAACGTTAAATACGGCCGCCGCATTGCGTAAAGAACGCTACTATGATAATAAAATATCTTTATTTCATTTGGACATATTTTGTCGATCCAAGATAGAAACTATTTATTATTTAAGTTTAACAGATCATCAAGATATATCGATGTGTTGTTTGAGAGCTGCCGAACAATACAGGTGGTTCTGTTTTGTTTGAGAGACTCGATTTGTCAATAAAGTATAGTTATAAAATTAAAAAAAAACATCTGTTAAAAAGCTCTATGTTTATTACAGGCGATAAAGTTTGTATTTGCTCTTGCAAACGTTTTTTCCAATGAGACTGGTAAGCATGTCTCTAGTTAAATTATGACAGAGTGAAGTGTACAATATGGAAAATTATATATTGACAAAGTGAACGCCCGAAAAATATTTGTTTCAAGCTTCTTAAGGCTTTGTTTTCTGGATGTGGCCACTTCCGATATGCATGTTTCACTTTTTTCTTAAAAACCTCACCTGAGCTTTAAATACACCTCAATAGCTTTTTTTTATAATTAGATACAGCCGATTCAATACTAGGAAGGTCAATTAAATCTATTCTTTTACTTGAAAAAGCAGTTTTAAGGACATGTCTTAAATAATCAGATTCCAAGTCAATGTGTGGTCTAAGAACATGCCGAGTGTAACACTGAGTAAAACTTGCATCTTCATGAAGTGGATAAGTTCTTATAACAATGACATCGGCTTCCTCATAACAATGACATCGGCTTCCTCATCCAGTTTCTGCAGACTTGATACAGAAAGAGAAGCCAACATAGAAAGATTGCGTAAAATAAAGATAAACAAATTACATTTTATTTTATAAGTTTTATTTTACCGTTAGAAAGATTTTGATAATTTTCTTCTTTTGATGAAAGAGCAATGATGCTGCAGACACAGACACCTGTTTAGAGGTCCTTTTCTGGCCAGTATGTCAGTAGAGCTATATAGGCTTCAAACAGAGCTCTAGTATCAAGTTTGGTCATTTTCAGCTAATAAACGAGCGATCTATATCACGAGATGCAACTTAAATCACCCAGAACACAAAAATTCCCCGTTTTCGAAAAAAAAAAACAAAACATATTTCTTGTTATACTAAATAACTAAAGATAATAAACTAAACAGATCTCGGAAAAAAAACATCATCCCAGTTGCAAGCCGATTTCAAAGACAACAAGGCAGTCGGAACGACAGCAATATCTCCCGCCGCATGCAGGAATGTTGGAAAGGCTGTGGATGCTTAATTGCAAATTAACAAATATAACTCCAGCAGTTTGGAAGTTATGGAACAAATATGAAAGACATGGTTAAATATGAACCTTCAAAGACAACTAGTGACCTTGACCTTCAGTCGGCCAGGTTGGAACTTGGGTTCTGCACATCATCTTGGTGGAATGAACATTTGACTAAAGTTTGATAAAATTCATTGCAGGGGTTCAGAAGATATGAACCGGACACAAAATACATAGTTCAAATCTTCAATGACACTGACCTTGAGCCAGGCAGGTTGGAACATGGGTTCTGCACATCATCTTGATGGGCTGAACATTTGATGAAAATTTCATGATATTCATTCTAGGGGTTCAAAGATATGAACCAGACACAAAATACATAGTTCAAATCTTCAAACATCACTCGTGTCCTTGATCTTGAGCTGGCCAGGTGGGAACATGGGTTCTGCACATTGTCTTCATGGGCTGAGCATTTGACTTAAGTTTCATGAAATTCCTTCTAGGGGTTCAGAAGATATGAACCGGACATGAAGAACATGGTTCAAATCTTCAAACACCACTGGTGATCTTGACCTTAAGCCGGCCACGTTGGAACGTGGATTCTGCACATCGTCTTCATAGGCTGAGCATTTGACTAAAGTTTCATGAAATTCATTCTAGGGTTCAGAAGATATGAACCGGACACGAAATACATGGTTTATATCTTCAAACCCCACTTGACTTTGAGCCGGCCAGGTTGGAACATGGGTTCTGCACGTCGCCTTGATGGGGGAGAACATTTGACTAAAGTTTCATGAAATTCCTTCTAGGGGTTGAAATGTTATGGACCGGACACGAAATGTGCGCGCACGGACGGACGGACGAAGACCATTCCTATATCCCCAAACCGCTATGCGGCTGGGGATAAAAACGTGACTTACCGAACAAATATTGTTGATGTTGGTCGATAAATAATTTATCTTTCCGATGACACCAGAAACTAAACATAAGTCCGTTTGTTGGCGGAGAAAACCCAAATTAATTATCAAAATCACTGAAGTTTTCACATTATTGTCCGCGGAATATGCTCTTTTCCGAAAATATGCAAATTACGTCACTTCCGGGAACGCCGATAGTTTCAAAAAATGAGTAAATATAAAAAAATGAAGAAATTATTTGACAATCGTTTGAAATAAAGCTTTTGAAACTGATTATTGTAATACCATGCTCTCTTTTCCTCTCTACATTTTGGCTGTGTGGAGAGGCTGTGTCTGCTGGACGTGGCCATTCCTGATATGCATATTTCATTTTTTTTTTTGGAAAATAACAAGCAATCTCAGTAAGTGTGGATTGTCAACATTCTCTTTACTTGATTTTTATTTAAATCACATATTGTACGTACAGGAAACATACCGACGTTTTGTGGACGTTCAGAATTTTCCACCAAATTTAACGTTTTTGTTTAACCCGGCTCTAATGCGCAGCCAAGTCGTTTTTCAAATAAACCGGGTTTAATCGGAAAAGAAGCGATTCCGAGTGAAAACTTCCATAAATTCTTCCACAATAGACTAATTTATGTTTAGTTACTGGTGTAATAGGAAAGATCAATAAAGGATCTATCAACGGGAATCCACATTTGTTCGGTAAGTTACGATTTTGTCTTCGAAATTAATGTGCAAATAGGATCATGTATTTTTTCGCGATCTGTTTACTTTGTTATCTTTAGATAATTTAGGTCGATAGCGAGAAATATGCTTTTTTCGAAAACGGGGATATCTTGTGTTCTGGGTGATTGTAGTTACATCTCTTGATACAGATCGCCTATTTATTAGCTGAAATTGACCAAACCTCTTTACCATTTTAAAATCTGTGAGGATAATGTTTTGTTAAAAAAATCTTAGAGTCAAGTTCAGTTATATTAATATTTAAATGATCTCATTTACAGTATATTTTCAAAAAGTCTGTTACTTTTCACAAATGTAAAAATATGCAGCATTACAATCACAGCTTTGCCAGAGATGATTTGCAGCAGCGGTCATGCGCAGGCAGTGGTCTATCTGAGTATTGTTTGGATGTCCGACATCCCAGAATCCATTGTTTCCCTGGTCCATAGGCACGTTGTCACCGTTCAACATTTTCCAGTCGGTGTAAAAAGCCCCAGACTTTTTCTCATTGCTTCCATCCACGAAGTAATCATCCAAGGAATAGCCTGAAATGATAATGGTGGACGTTATGATGTACGAGAATAATTTTATTTCTTTAACTTCTAAACGGAAGCCATTACTACTACGAACAAAACTTTATTTCTTTAAGGTATTGCGCCTTTCGGCATTGGTTTGCCATAGGCAAAAAAAGAAAAATATAAAAATCTCTCAAACGACGCAATGCAGTTCCATAAAACTTTGCACAAACCAATGTTATTAATAAATGTTTAATTTACATACGCTAAGAAAAGTTAGAACAGTAAAGAAAAAAGTTAGGCCCAAAAGACCTCTAAAATTCTAATTGCAACTTATCACAAAAACGAAGCAACGCTAAACATCAATTTAAATGTCTTGATGAGTAATGAGTTACTGACAAGATACCTAAGGTCCTTTGGTCTAACAAATGAATAAACATGTGAGTTATTAGTAAAAGTGTGTTTGGCCTTCAATTTCCTGGTCGAGAAAATGGATGACATAAAAATAAAAATGTGATTTCTCTCTTCACAATTGAAAGTTCTTTTCAGGGACCTTAGATATTGTTGTCAGTATCATTTCACGCATATTGACATTTGAATTGTTGTTTTGTGTTGCTTCCTTTTTGTGATAAATTGCAAATAGAATTTAGGAATTTGTTAGGTCTAACTATTTGTCTCTACTGTTCTAACTCTTCTTAACGTATTCAACTTAATCATAAACTCAAAACATATATACAAGCCCAAATTTCTAAACCGCCACCTAATATAAGTGGAATTTTCTAAGTCGTCTTGTAAGCTATTCTAAAGAAAATTGGGATGAAGAATTATGAATATAAGGCACACACATCAGTTAAATTATTTTATTAAATCATCATTATTTCATTTAGAAAATTAACTGCAAATCACGAAGGTGCCGAAATTCATTTTCACAAAAAACATCAACATTTAAGCACACAGTTTTAATAGCGAGTGTGTCAACCTTCCGTTTGAATGACGGTTAAACAATTGACGAGTCCCGATTGCATTTGTGGCGGTCTGATGGTCGCGCCAGGGTATATCGTCGCCGCCGCGAGCGATTCCATGATGCATGTGTGGTGGAGAAGGATCAGGGGTCTGTTATGATCTGGGCCGGCTTCTCTCTACGCACGAAGATTAACGCAATAGAGATTGATGGAAACCTGCCAGATATGAAAATGAAATTCTGCGCCCTGTTGCCATTCTTCACATACGAGAAAACAAAGGCATGTTATTCATGCAGGACAATGTACGGACGCACACAGCTAGGGCGACTCTTTAATTATTTCAAGACAACAACGTCAGGACCCTTGATTGCCCAGCTTGTAGCACAGATCTCAATCCTATTGAGCATGCCTGGGACGAGGTAGACAGGCGAGTTCGTCAACTCGGACCTCATGTTGATCTTGCCCATCTGAAGGCCGACGTCATCAATAGCTGGGATAGCATTAGCCATCGATACCTCCGTAACTATGCGACGTCGATGAGGTCCCGATGTTTAGCCGTCATTCACTCGGAAGGTGGACATACACGCTATTCAAACTGTTTGCTTAAATGTTGATGTTTTTTGTGAAATTGAATTTCGGCACATTGGTGATTTGGAGTTAATTTTCTAAATGAAATCATTATGTTATAATAAAATAATTTAACTGATGTTTGTGTCTTATATTCATAATTCTTCATCCCAATTTTCTTTAGAATAGCTTACAAGACGACTTAGAAAATTCCACTTATTTTAGGTGGCGGTTTAGAAATTTGGGCTAGAATATTTGAGCAAAGTTTGATGGAAGTGCTTTGTGCCGTTTGATAGATTTTTATATTTTTCTTTTTTGCCTATGGCAATGACGAAGGGTGCAATACCTAAATTTCTTAACGGAAGCATCACTAATTTCTTTATTGGTGGGGTTTGTCAGAGGTCCCCAACTCCATCATTTTTTTAGACTAAAACCGACAAAAAACAACATTCTTACTCCCCGGCACAACACAAAAACCGCCAAAAATTCTTCTGGATTGGTACTCTCCCATCTCCTCCCCTTTTCGCACATCCTTGCAACATTTGTATTACTTTAAACCGATTTTAACCAACAAAATTTTCTTCCGATAGACTTGAAAATACACTATGTCAAGATAACGATCTTGGTAAGATAGAAAGCAATGCCCATTTCTCTGTCTCACGTTTTATTTTGATATTCTTAATTGTAATATATGCACTTGTCCGAACTGGAATATTTGTCCGAATTACAACTCTAAAGTAGAAAAGCCACAGACTTGCACCATTAGAACATATGGCATGATAAGACGAAGTACAGTGCACAAAGAAAAGATGTCAAGCTGTAAGAAATTTGAATTATTGTGCAACGTTTAATTTCGTACTTCGATTTGGATATGACGTACGAGTAAAAGGTACGAATATTCAACTTCAAGTATGCGTGATATTTTCGCCGCTTTCAGCTAAAGTCTAGAACTGTTGTTGTTTTTTTTAATTTATGTACATTTTCTTTACCTATCTAGTATCTACCATCCTTTATTACAATATTAAAATGGTAAAAAAACACATGATGGTGGTAATTTATTGGAAAATATAATTACTTACTGAATAGATGAGATCAGATCAGAATAGAATAGAATTGAATACTCTAAGAATAGAATAGAATAGAATAGAATAGAACAGAATAGAATAGAATAGAACAGAGTAGAATAGAACAGAATAGAATAGAATAGAACAGAGTAGAATAGAACAGAATAGAATATAATTGAACAGAATAGAACAGAATTGAATAGAATAGAAATGAAACTAGCCTGGGCACGTTGTTAGATTTAGGAGGGTCTGCATCTTTGCATGTGATGTAACTCTAGCCAAATATCCTCCGTTATCCTCACAACTCTTGACAGCCTGGGACTGGGATGCAGAAAATTTGAAAACTCTGAAATATTGAACATTTACGCATTAATACAGCTCTTGTTTCTGGGACCTAGAACAGGGCCCAAGATCATAAAACTAAATTTTGAGATCAGTCTCAAATCTCAAGGATCCGATTCGCTGAAATGGCGACTGTTCAAATGCTTGAGATTTGAGACTGATCTCCAGATTTAGGTTTATGATCTTGGACACAGTATACAATAGTGTTTATCTACGCATTACAACATCTTTTGTTGTTTGTTTTTTTTTTGGCATTTTTTAATTATGCATGATAGTGTTAACAAGAACTCGTCCTGAGTATCAAGAGCAACGGCATTCACAGACCTATTTTACCTGTATCTAAGTATGTGTATAGCAAAATGCAGTCCGGATACCCCTCTGACAAGTATACAGTCCGCTCATCGCTTGCTTCGGTGATTTTTACGTAGCTTGCCGGAGAGTCGCCGATTTGGCATACAGCATCACATATTACCGTAATTGGCAAGATCTAACAAAATGTTGATAGCGTAGCGGTTTTCAGGAGATGATTTTAATCACATTGCGTATTTGGATGTGGTTAACCAAGTTACTTAGATGTCTTGCTAATTCTAACGATGCTAATCAATTCTTTAAATCTCTAACCTATCATATATTATATTACCAAACATATATAAATTTGATTTGATAATGTTTCCATTGTTCAAAAGAAAGAAAACAGATCTTCTTTACTGTCATGCAATCCTGTTAATTTAGATTCACAGTTCGGACGGGCATAAATGAAAACAAAATCCATCTTATACATGCTTTTAATTCAGATAATTGTTATGAACATGTTTCGTAATGAATAAGTCGCCAAATCCGCTTTATTGCTTCTTGTGAGTGTACTATAGTTTTATAAGAAATACAGTTGGTACCGTATAAATGCAGTATGTGTAAAAGCAGTGGAGGACAATCTTTTTATTATGTGTATTGTTACACAATAATCTTAGTTTGTTTCCAGTAGGTGGTGCCACATATGTGGTCTAATGACCTTCATCATTATAATAATTCGCCAAAATTGGCTTTGGCGTTTGAGCGACGGCACTTAAAAAATAAAACAAACAATACAGCGATGATGTTTACATACTTCATCAAGCAAACGTGGACAAATACGTATGCGTTTTGATTACTTTCAGTTGAAGAATTGCACCTCTATAATAAAGTATCAAGCAAGCTCATTCTAGCGTCAAAAAGTACAAGAAGTTTGATTATGGCTAAGTAAAAAGATGAAGAATGATTATCAGGAATGACCATACACCCAGGGCTGAAGGTTATAAAACTGAGTTTGGAACCCAGTCTCAAATCTCAAGCATCTGACTGGCTGAAATGGCGACCAGTCGCCATTTCAGCCAATCAGATGCTTGAGATTTGAGACTGGTTTCCATGCTCAGTTTTATAACCTTGGAGCCAGTTTTCCTACGAAGCCAAAACGTCGAGGAAAAGAAGGAGAGCGTAGTTATATAATGATCTATTTCAAATAAGGCACCACAAACAATAAACGAAAAATAGGACTTGACGGGTTAGCGCCTTAGACCTATTCGCCATTAGCGAAGACAATGTTTTAGCGGCTTAGATAAAACCGATGGTAGAGACCTGTATGTAACTAGATAAATAATCTTACTATAAAATACATGCTTTGACTAGAATATTTATAAAATGCTGAGGGACCGTAAATAAATTTAATGAACACTTGCCGACCAACCAATTTACTGTATCTCAAGTGCAATAAAATGCGTTTAAACTAAAAATAATAAACACAATAAATAAAACTAGTTGGTCTCTTTAGTTAGTTTCAATGTAATAGTTTGTCTTTTTCGATTAAAAATTTTAACATTTACTTCATAACTTCGAACGTTTCGAAATGGTTTATATTCTAAACTCACGCGGGAAGTGTCAAATTTATGATTATTTAAAGTAACATGTATTATCAGCAACTCTCTCTTTGCGTTCTTTAGATAAAGTAATTAAGTAAAACGAAAAATGGGTGTAACTCATATAACCAGCAATTCCAATAACATATTTTTACATATAATATTCGTTTTCTTATAGTATTTTACATTTGTCATTATATATTTAAATACCTGTATGTGAAAATGTAGCCGTCTGCAAGTAGAACTATCCGAAATTTGGAATCGTCTGGCGGACAGGAAAACGTCTCCGGCATCAAAACTTGTCATAGTTTAATAAAAAGTATTAAATGAGAACAAAAGAAAGAAAGTTTAAGTCTCTCTGTATAAAAGGCGGCGAAAACCATTATTCTTGATTAAAATTGTAAACAAAACATGCTCGTATATAGTTGTTTTTTATATTTACCTTAAGTTTGAAGAAAAAAGGAGTATTCCCAGATATTTACATTGAAGTCATTGATTTTCACAAAATATTACTGGCTATTTGAATTTTTATGTGATTATATTGCAGTAACAAATTTGTAATGATCTCAAGACGGTCTAGAGGAGTTTCGTAAACCCTCAGAGCTTTTAATGACTTTTTGTAACCGGACAGCTTTTGTTCCATAAAAAAACCTACTTTAAACATCATAGGGTATATTGTAATGAGAAATGAGATAACACATGTCAATTAATTTTGGTGAAAACATACCTTTTTCCTTAATATAGTAGGCTGATCCCGTCTCAATTGAAAATGCTATGCTCGGTGCAAGAATCGAACCGATGAGACGGCAATTCTGAATTTGTCCTGGTATGTAGAAAAATGACCAGCAGGAGGTATTTATTGCGCATGCGCTGGCACAATAAATGCGGCTTTCTGCTGTAAGCCTGTATCCAATCGTTGGGAGTATGTTATCAAATATTCTGACCCTCTGCCATTGTGTAGACAGATCTGAAGATTTAAAAATACGGTTACAATATTTGATACATAAAAATACATCTATCACAATAACTTAAAGCAGCGACATTTTGTTCAGGTACGTTTGATGTGTTTAATATGTTGAAACATTAAATATAATTTAAAAAGGCATAATGAAAAACTGGATTTAAGTCTGAGCTTTTGTGTTTTGATGTAAGGGGTTAAGGTCCAAAAAATCATTTTCGAATGGTTTCAAACAACAAATCTATGTTTTAATCTTGTCCAAATGATAAGCAAGATATATCTTATTTTTGTGGAGAAAGGTACATTAGTGACCGTTCATGTTTTTGTTTGTACTAAAAATGCCCAATACAATGTAAGTTGCAAAGGTGTTTCAGATTATTTCAGTTGTTGTTGTTTTTTAAGGAAAAAGGGGTAATCGCGAAAGGCTCAATGGAACTTTGAAAATCTGATTCAGAATTTCTTTTCTTTTCGTGCAACATCATACGGGGTTTATATCACACAGCGTGTTCGCTTTTCTAGAGCTTGCAATGATGTTAATGATTTCAATGAACGTAATCTTTGCATAACAGAAAAACTTATAAAAGATGGTTATCGGTAACAACCACAATCAAGGAAAACCTTTTGCAAGTTTTATCGCCGATACCCACATTCAATTAAAAATACAGGTGCAGTTTAAAATCCCTTTTTTCAACAATGTATTTCACAGTCAGTATTTTATGGAAATTTGAGGGCTTACCACACTGCCACCAATCAAGTTCATCGATAAAAAGAAAATTATCAAAATCTCAATAATAGCAAAATGCCGTTAACTGAAACTTTGCACAAATGTATGTTATTAATGTATCTTTATTTTGCATTTGGTAAGACACGTTAAAACAGTAAAGAAAAATAGCGAGATATAAAAATTCCCTGATATTCTATTTACATAAATTCACAAAAACTAAACAACACAAATCATCATTTTAAATGCACAGGTGAGTAATATGATACTGACAACAATTTATTGTGTCCTCGTGACTTGCGTATGTAAACTTTACGAGATATTAGTAAAAGTGTGTTTGACCTTCAATTTCCTGGTCGCTTCCTAGTCGCGTAAACGGATGACAATCATTAGTTTCTCTTTTAGTAGTTGAAAATTTTTTACACAACATTTTCTTGTCAATATCATTGCACTCACGTGGGAATTTAAAATTATGTTTTGCATCGCTTAGTTTTTATGATATTATGTAAATAGAATTTAAGGAATTTTCAGGTCTAGCTTTTTACTTTACTAAAGTGTCTTACTGTAAGCAAAATAAAGATACATCAGTAAAATTCATTTATGCAAAGTTTCATTGAACGGCATTTTGCCATTTTTGAGATTTTGATAATTTTATTTTTATCAATGAATGTGATTGTCCCAGGGTAGTAAGTCCTTAATTTATAAACTTAAGAAAATAAAAGGCAATGTTAATTTCTCCCGGTTATTCGTAAAAACCATCTGTTAATTCAAAAAGAAAGGTTACCAACATGATATTCTGCAGCGCTCTGCAGGTCTGGTGATCAACACATCTACAGTTGATCATTATGTTTACCTCTTTGGTTACACGATGGTGGCAGGGGTTTAAGAGTTTTTAAAGGTTTTTAGGAAAAACCTTTTTTAAACAACCTGGAAGCTCTATTTGTTTCTTTTATCCCCTGACATCGTGTTCTTGACCCTAGGTGCTCTGGTATCGATAAGGTCATTGAATACCCGCCCCTTTGGCTTTTCAATGCTATTAGCTTGTTATGTTTTATAAGTTTGTGTGCTTTTGCATGCAATATTGCTAAGCTGGGTGGGTTGGAGTTCTTTCATTAAGACAACTTGTTTTGTGATATGAGAACCTTTTGGGGCAAGTGTGAAGTTGATGCACCCTAGAACCGGTTTAAACCCCCAGTGTCAATTTGTTTTGCCACTGACCGTTCCAAGGCGGTATCCCCAAAGGTTCTCTTTTTCTTTAATTGTTTGTGGCGTCTTATTTGAATTGACCTACTTATAACAAACATGCTCTCTCTCTACCTCTCTTCTTTTTCGCTGCTTGGAGAGTCTGTGTTTTATGGGTTTGGCAATTCCTAATATGCATATTGCACTTTTTGTATTTCATATTCATAGGTATACCTTAGGCATGTTTCAAAGAATATGCGATGTTTGATTAAAATATAAAAATTCGGTTTTAATGAATGATTTTATAAAACTGTTTATTTCAAAATAAAAATAAAAATCTCTTCACAATATAAGATTATATATTTTCTATCTGAAACATCTTACCGTAACAACATACGTCATAATAAAATATCAAGATAGACACAATAGTCCAATACTTGTTCATTGTTGCCATTGTTAATGCAAAAAAGTGATGATAACAAAGCTCGACATTCTCAAGCCCAGACTGCATGTGGTCTGTATTTTTAGATACACAATAGCGCATGCGCATAATTGACATTGTCACCAACTCTGTCGCAGTTTCATAGACAGAAAATTAAACCAGTTGAAGATAATTGCGTAAAAGAAAATCAACATTCTAAATCTCTTTTATTTTCACCTCAAAAAGATAATAATAAATATACAAACGAACAGTATGAACACTGAACGTCCACATTGTCTTAGGAGTGATGAAAGAACTAGATGAAAAGAAAACTTGGAAAGAGTCGAACAGGACAGATATAAAACTATAACAGGCTTATTTTGTTTATGGTTTGTTTATGGTTGGGCAATAATGAAACTGCTTTTTACATCAAAACCAGCTAGCATGTTGAGCGCTACACGTGATCTACATATGAAGAAAACAGTCAATTTAAGCGACGATGTGTCTATGTCAATTAGCACGGAACCTTCAGATTTATACAATGCGATCAGCAGCGTTTCGTAAACAGAAAAAGGAATTTTTTTTGCAAAAACTTGTAAAAACAAACGTTCTGAAAATTTAAAAACCGAAACAACACGCCCATTTCCCGTTCATAGATGTTTTTCCTGTTCTCATATTTCGTAAAAACAAAAATTGTGCTGAACGCAATTGCCAAAAGGGGGGGGGGGGGGGGGGGAGGGGGGTACGTTTTCGATTTTGTGCTGTAATCCATTATTTAACACGAGTGTCTGAGGCGGAAGAGCAAAACATTTTTGACTTTGGCATATTTGACAAAGCATGTGAACAAAAAGGAATAATGTAAAATCATTTTGGTTCAAATATAAATCTCTTTTAATCTGCTTATTTTAACAATTAAATATAATATAACACACGAACTGTATAATACAAAAATATTTATGCTACGTTCAACATACAGTCAGACAATTTGACCTTATTTCAACAGCCAAAAAATCCATCACATTTAAGTGTTAATGGGATATTGAAAACCCGCCATCAAGTCGAAATTTTAAAGAAAAAGTTATTTTAGATGTACTGTTAACATACATAAGCATCACGCTGAATTTAGATGTACTGTTAACATACATAAGTATCACGCTGAACGACCTTCAAAAGACGTAACGGAGAGACTTTTTACATCTGCCACACGCCACAAACAACGTTACTGTGATATTAAAATAGATCAAAAGAAACTTTGAAACCCACCAGGGTCCAGCTCTAGATAGACCTTATTTCCAGTGACTGGCACCCACTGGTACCGAAAGAACCGAAGTCCTTATATTCCGTAAATAAATTAATGTTTTGTTATGCATTTCATTTTTAAGAGATGCATTCGCTCGAGTAGGGCCCAAGCCAAATACCACCGAGGACCGAAACGTTTGAGAGTAGTTCAAGTGAAACAGGACTTAAATGCTTAATTTTTTTTGAAGTAACTTAACATGATTACTGACATTTTAAAGTTCCATATCAGTCATTTTAGAAATATTAAATATCCCATATGCATAAACCGTAATTAAAATAATACTGTGCCCAAGGTTATAAAACTGAGCATGGAAACCAGTCTCAAATCTCAAGCATCTGATTGGCTGAAAGGGCGACTGGTCGCCATTTCAGCCAATCAGATGCTTGAGATTTGAGACTGGTTTCCAATCTCAGCTTTATAACATTCAGCCCGGGTAACTGAGAAAATAGTTTTGAGAGAGTTTGAAAAGTTTGTTGGAAAGTGGGTCATGATTGGAGGGATTATAATTTTAAGTTTCACTTATACCACTTTAATATTGTTACAGAATTTAAAACAAAAAAACATAAACTGTAAGTGAAAAAGAGGCATAACCTTAAAAATATTGTAGATTTTTTGGTGAAAGAGATGTAAATTATGATGATGAAAATGTATTAAGTATTAAACTTTTCCTGATACTCAGTCAGCTATGTTAAGTTTAGTAGACTTGAACAAACAACTTTACCAAATCTTGAAGCCCGCCCACCCACATACCCAAATCTTATAACCAGGGTTTTCACAAGAAAACCTGGTTAAAAACTTACTGGCGGCCACTGTTTTCTCACATGATTCCGTAGCCAGAAATCTCTTTTCTGTCATGGAAGAAAAGAACAACTAGGACTGCTTTGTGACATTTTATTTTCAAAACAATAATTGGTGGACGGAAAAACAAAAAGAACTTCTTGGTGACAGTTACTGTTCTTAACAGTGAATACGTGGACGGTGAAACAGTTTGCAATAAAATTTTGTAAAATCTCTGAGACAAAAATAACAACTTTAAAATCTTAAAAAAACATGTAAGATTAGAATTAAAGAGTTTTTTGTCACATCTAGATCACAGTCATATTATTATAAAGATACAATGTATAGATAAATAGCTTATATAAAGAAATCTCTATAAATACATGATATAACTTCAACCCTTTATTCCATATAGATGGATTTTATCCTATGTGCAACCGGTGCAGATCCTGGTCAGCTAGAAGATTAACGCCATCTGATCAGGATCTACACTGCTCATGTTTTGGTCAGAAAAATCTAAGAAATCAAAGAGTAAACAGTAGAGATCCTGAAAGAATGTGCCAGCTAATCTGGATCTTCACTGTTCCCCCATGGATAATAACCATACTTCCGGGAGTAAAGGTTAATCTACACAGACGCAGTGTGATATGATAAAGTGTCTCTGGAGGTTGACATTATAACGTTATGCTGATGACAATGCTATGCTAAAAAATGTTCTTGAATAAACATGTTTTCACATGACATGGTTAAAGCGAAAAATTCTACACTGGTTACGTATCAATGTTTTATCTGTTTATTAATGAAACTCATAATCAATGTGACAATCCACCATACTAATGCCAGTGAAGTGAAAAAACCATTTCTACATGATTACACCTAATAAACCCTTTCCCGTACAGATACACCTTTATTGCTAGGGCAAACAGTTTAGATCCAGATCAGCCGGCACATCCGTGCCATCTGATCAGGATCTAAACTGTTCGCTTTTCGATTCATTAGGTTATTTCTGACCAAAATGCGACCGGTGCAGATCCTGATCAGACGGCACGGATGTGCCGGCTGATCTGGATCTACACTGGTCGCACATGGGTAAAAATGCATATCTATACAGGAATAGGTTAAACCCCTTTCTCCACATATATGTCTTTATATGTGGGGGAACAGTTAAGATCCAAATCATCCAGCACATCTAATCAGGATCTTAACTGTTCATTTAATGATTTTTTAGGTTTTCTGAAGAAAATGCAACCAGTGCAGATCCTAATCAGATTGTAAGAATGTGCCAGCTGATCTCAATCTACAGTGGTTGCACATGTATATGGATTAAAGGATTAACATGAAATGTTTATATGGAAAATCATTCCGACGTCAACAACTTTCATAACAGAACTTACAAAGTTTAGAACACAACTTATAAAATACACCATTTCCACTTATTTGTGGAAATACAAATTACAAATTACACCACTTTCACACATTTGTGTAGAAGATAATATCCTAACTCTTTACTCCATATATATATGCCTTATATCACATGTGAAATCAGTGTAGATCCAGATCAGCCGGCACCTTCCGATCGGCACTGTTTGCTTTTTACCATATTACCAAATAAATCAAAAAGTGCAGGTCCTAATTAGAAGGCGCACATGTATTGGCTGATCTAGGTCAATGTTCGGCCATGCACCAGTAGGCATATATGTGGAGGAAAGAGTTAATATAAAATGCTCTAGCAAATTCACCATGAAAAGCAAAGTTCAAACATGTTGATTCAGCAGTCAGTCACAAACCAGATGTGTCAAGCCCAAACTAAACATGTGATATAACAAGGCATTTATGTGATCCATGCCACACAGGATTACTCCTTGAAGTTGAGGCATGTTAAGCAGTTTGATAAAAAGCATAAATAAATCTACAGCTACAGCAAAGGACTTAAGGTCTGAAATTCGGGATTGTTCAGGTCCCAAGGTTATAAAACTGAGAATGGAAACCAGTCTCAAATCTCAAGGATCGGATTGGCTGAAATGGCAACTGGTCTCCATTTCAGCCAATCAGATGCTTGCGATTTGAGACTGGTTTCCATACTCAATTTTATAACCTTGGGCACAGATCTTTCAAACACTGTTCTCAAACTTATTCTATAATTCTACTGCAATGTTTAGAGACTGAATTAAACAAATTTTTAAAAAAAGAAATCATCCATAAAAATTGCTAGGTTGAAACTGTTCAAATGAATTTTTATTTGGCTCAACCTAAGAAATTTTTCAACAATTCTGTGAGGTATAAAATACTTTACTCATATTTATGGGTGTGCAGTGCAAAAAACACGTCTTTCATAATAATTATGTCTGACAGTTTTTGTTGTTAATATTTTTGAAAGGATCTAAATTTTCTACTATTTTCACAATGCTGTTTGGTGATACTTTTAAATATTTTCACAAGAATTAATTATGTTAATCCATAGATACATAATAAGCAGTTTTGTCTGCTCTTCTTTATCACATCACATGAAGTCTGACTTCAAGGATTGACAGCAACTTCCCAAAGAAATGTTTCTGCATGCCACGGCTCATATTCATTCAACAAGTAGACATTTTAATTTCAATACTAGTAGCTTTTCCCCGACTTACAGACCTTACAAACTATCAAAGTAAAGCATGACTGCAAACTGTAACGAACATACAGAGTATTTTTCTTATACAATTAACTGTTCATAACACTTGAAAATATTGTTGTATATATAAATGTTATCTTATCAAATATATTTAATAAATAGCTTATAGATGTATCATTAACAGTGAACACAGCTGTACAAGTCATGGTCAGACAGACATCTCATCTCTTTACTCCATACATTTGTGTTTATCATGTGTGCAACTGATTGCAATGTATATCCTGATCAGCCAACACACTCTGTTTGCCTTTTAGTCAGAAATAACCTTATGAATCAAAAAGCTAACAGTGTAGATCCTGATCGGATGGCACAGATGAGGCAGACTGATCTGGATCTATACTGTTTGCAAATGGATTACTGGTAAAGCCATTTTTCATGGAGTAAAGAGTTCACAGCTACATGTACCACATGTCAGTCAAAGTAATAACTTGTAGACACATTTGTTAACAATAAATAATGTATGATAAGTATGTAAAAAAAACTTTACAGAGTTAACCCTTTCCTCCAGATATACAAATTTATATTCAAATGCGACCAGTGTAGATCTAGATCAGCCGGCACATATGTGCCATCTGATCAGGATCTGCCCTAGTCATATATTGGTCAGAAATCGCACAAATCAGTGCAGATCTTGATCAGATGGCATGGATGTGTTGGCTGATCTGGATCTACACTGTTCGCCCACGAAATAAAGGTGTGTCTATGGAGGAAAGGGTTAACATATATTGCTTCTGTCATCTGGGAAAGTAAAACACTAATTATTAGAATTCACCATTTCCAAACCAATTCATATTTGCATTTAAAGTAACAATAAATTATAATAATAATAAATAAATACAACTCCATAGATCACCAGTACTGTAAAGTTATCACAGATGATGCAATGTATTAATAATATGTTTAAAAAGGTAAATAATTTCCCTAAAGATTAGCATAATTCTGATATTTTCCCTGTAAGCAGTTTCAGCAACCAAGTGTGTGAAGTAAAGATTTTACTGATGTGCCGGCTGATCTGGATCTACACTGGTCGCACATGCGTAAAATGCGTATATATCCAGGAAAGGGTTAATTTAAAAAGCATGAATTAACCCTTTCCTGGATATATACGCATTTTTACGCATATGCGACCAGTGTAGATCCAGATCAGCCGGCACATCCATGCCGTCTGATCAGGATCTGCACTGGTCGCATTTTGGTCAGAAATAACCTAATTAATAAAAAAGCAAACAGTTTAGATCCTGATCAGACGGCACGGAATTGCCGGCTGATCTGGATCTAAACTGTTTGCCCTAGCAATAAAGGTGTATCTATACAGGAAAGGATTAAACAAGCAGAATATGAATATAAAACATATATAAGCCATTTCAGCACAACAAAATCAACATGTACAATGCTTTACTTCAATGTCCTTCTTGTCAAAATAAAATAAAACTACAATAACATTGCAAAATAAAGAACACAGAATTCTAGAACTGACAGTTCTTTAAAATAAGATTGCAGCCTAAACAGCATTCATGTCCCATGACATTCAACAAGAACTATAGACCATAAAAGTCGGGGTTCTAAACAGCGACTTGCTTGGTAAGTAGTTTTTTCTATGCAGTATTCCAAGGAATTGAAGAGAAGTTAAATTTAACATAATCTAATATCTCAACCTTGATTTCAAAGCCTAGAATCATACAGATGCTCATAACTTTCTTTATTAAAATCTAATTGAAATGGGAGGGAAGTCCATTTGAATATGAAAAGAAACTACCAACATTTATTGTCAACCCTTAACACCATATATATGCAATTTATTGCATGTCCGTCCAGTGTAGATCCAGATCAGCTGGCGTATCTGTGCCACCTGATGAGGATCTGCAGTGGTCTCATCATGGTCAGGAATAACCAAATGAATCTAAAAGTGAACAGTGTAGATCCTGACCAGATGGCACTGACATGCCAGCTGATCTAGATCTACAATGTTCACCCATGTTATAAAGGCATATGTATGATGTAAAGGGTTATCAGATATGAGGGATTTGTGAACAGCACTGCCAACTCCAGATAATAAGCAACTTAAAGACAACACAAACTGAACAGGAAGAGATCTTGAAGACAGTAAAAAAGCAAAATAACGATTACAACTGAACTACAATCAAGGCTAAATGTCTACTGCGATACAATTTAACCCTTTACGCCATGGCAAACAGTGTAGTTTCAGATCAGTGCCCAAGGTTATAAACCTGAGCATGGAAACCAGTCTCAAATCTCAAGCATCTGATTGGCTGAAATGGCGACTGGTCGCCATTTCAGACAATCAGATGCTTGAGATTTGAAACTGGTTTCCAATCTCAGTTTTATAACCTCCAGCACAGACAGCACATCTGAGCCATCTGATAAGGATCTACACTGTTCACTTTTTTATTCATTAGGTTATTTCTGACCAAGAAGCAAACAGTGTAGATCCTAATCAGATTGCATAAATATATGAGATGATCAGGGTCTATCCTGTTAATACATGCGATAAAACCCAAGGAGTAAAGGATTAAAAGCAAGTGTTCTGACCCTGTATATTGTAAGGACATAGCATCATTAAGCATGACTAAATAGACAAAAAGAACAAACTTTATTAAGATGATGAATTTAAATGGAGGTAAATCATGTATCGTCTATAAATCTCTTTGGACATTGTTGACATTTCTATATATCCCTTTATCCCATATATACACATTTTATAGCATGTGCAAACAGTGTAAATCCAGATTATCCATCACATCTGTGTCGTCTGATCAGGATCTATACTGTTCACTGTTAGATTCATTAGATTATTTATGACGAAGATGCAACCAACGCAGATCCAGATCATAAGACGCAGAAGTGCTGGCTGATCTCAATATACACCGGTTACAAATTTGTTAAAACATGTATATATGGAGTAAAAGGGTAAATACAATTTTTCTTTTTTATTGCAAATATAGGAATCATGACAGTAAATCAAGCTTTTTTTACCTAGCCCTTTCTTGTATACATACACCTTTATTGCTAGGGTGAACAGTTTAGATCCAGATCAGCCGGCACATTCGTGCCGTCTGATCAGGATCTAAACTGTTCGCTATTTGATTCATTAAGTTATTTCTGACCAAAATGCGACCAGAGCAGATCCTGATCAGATGACCCAGATGTGCCGGCTGATCTGGATCTACACTGGTTGCACATGTGTAAAACTGCGTATATATCAAGGAAAGGGTCAAGTTATTTCTGAAGCAAACAGTGTAAATCCTAATCAGATGACATAAATATCTACAATTTTTCTCTTTTATTGCAAATATAGGAATCATGACAGTAAATCTTGCTTATTTTTACTTAACAATGAATTGAATTGCAGTTGATAGTCAGTACAAGGATGACTGGATAGGTGTATTATATTTGAATAGAGATAACAATAACCTTATATTCTCATAACGTATAGGGGATTTTTTTTACTAATTTAATATAAAATATTATTGTTACTATTAACAGTCTGTTCTGGATCTAGACTGGTCTCCTCTTGGTCAGAAATAACCCAATTAATCTAAAAGAATGATGTGCTGGCTTAATTAGATCAACACTGTTCGCCTATGCAATTAAGGTGTATCTATGAAGTTAATGGTTAATCATACTTTATAGGCAAACAACAAGATTTAGCAGTATATTGGCATCATAACATACTAATAAGACGCTGACATCATTAGAGTAAAGCTGGGATTCGATTTGGTGTCAATGCAGGAAGACTATCGGTAGATGCTGATAATATCACATTACATCACAGGTAGGCTAAAGTTCAAACTCCTTCTCTATCTCTGCTAACAATGCTTCTTCTGATGTGTCGTAGTGTGGTAACGACCTAAAAAACAACATACAATCATATAAGAGTATCTTAACTACTTCTTTGAGGTGTAACTTTCAAGCAATTGATTGATTCGTAAATTGTCTTGTATGTAAGCAAGTAATAAACAGAAGAAAAAACTAGAAGTATCACTGAAAGTGATTAAATACCGCACATGTGTGCTTGAACTGGGAATGCTCACTTCTATTTTTAGTAACAGTGAACAGTGACGTTGACCCCACCAGGCGAATTTTCAATGCCAAGTTTCGTCTTCACAGACACTTCCTATATAACAATTTTCACCATAATATTTCATTCAGAACTAAAGTTATTGAGCATACAGTTTTTTTCTATTTTTCACCATAATATCTCATTCAGAACTAAAGTTATTGAGCATACAGTTTTTTTCTATTTTTAGTAACAGTGACCTTGACCCCACAGGCCTTACTTTCAATCCCAAAAGTCGTCTTCACAGAAACCACCAATACACCAAATTTTATTCAAGAATCTCATTCCAAGTTACAGTTACTAAGTGGAAATGAAGTTTTGAAGATTAAATAACAAGTAACCTTGACCTTGGCCCCACAGTAAAACCTTACCTGTATCTTGTAAAGTTACATCTGTGTCCCAAAATACAATTAAATATATTAAGTATTTCATGAGTTATGGTCCAAAAACAAATTTTTCTATTTTAGGTAACAGTGACCTTGACATTGACCCCACAGGCCCCAAGTCGAACTTGACCTGTTGTGATGTTACATCTATGTCCCCAAAATAAATATAATCTGTGAAGTATTTCACGAGTTATCATTTCTATTTTTAGTAACACTGACCTTGATATTGGCCCCACCAGCCCCAAAGTCAAAGCTGACCTGTATCTTGTGATGTTACACCTGTGTACCAAAAATTTTTAAAATATTTGATGCCTTTCAGAAGTTATCGTCCAGAAAGCATTTTTCTATTTTTAGTATCAGTAACCTTGACACTAACCCCACCAGACCCTGAATCAAACTTGACCTGTATTTTATGATGTTAAACATGTGTACCAAAAATTATTTAAATCTGTCAAGCACATCATAAGTTATCATCTGGAAACAATTTTTCTATTTTTAGTAACAGTGACCTTGACACTGACCCCACCAGCCCCAAAATTGAACTTGACCTGTATCTTATGATGTTACACATGTGTACCAAAAATTATTTAAATCTGTCAAGCCCTTCATGAGTTATCATTTGGAAACGATGAATCTGACAGACCGACTGACTGACAGACTATATAGGAAAAGAATGCTGTTTAATGCAAACTTCTCTATAATTCAGTAAAATTGTGACAAAACTTCTCCCTGATTTGCAAGTCTAGTGAGAACCCTGTATCCTGATCATGTGTAGATCCAGATCAGACGGCATGGATTTCTGACCAAAATGCAACCAGTGCAGGTCCTGATCAGATGGAACAAATGTGCTGGCTGATCTGGATCTACAATGGTCACACGTGTAAAAATGTGTAAAAATGCATATAATATTGAGGAAAGGGTTAAATTATTTGCCAGTCTTTGGCACATCCATGACATCTGATCAGGATCTACACTATTTGCTCTTTGATCTATTAGGTTTTTTTTCTATCCACAAAGCACATGCGATAAAGTCGTAAATATGCAATAAAGAGATAAAGAACACTCACTTTTTTCGTTCAATAAGCAGACTGCCATCAGGCTCTGGCATTTTTCTGTCATATGACTTGGTTTCTGAAACAGCAAGAAAATTACTATAAAACAAAGCAGTCCACAAACCAATAACTTAAACATGCAAATCGATCATGCATAAAATGTGGCACATATGAAATATTACCATTTTTATTGTTCATGTGTTGACATTTAACTTATGTTAAAAAATGTGTATAATAGCTTTTTTATCATTTACTCTGAACAAGCCATAAATTGCTCTTAGATCTCTTAATTTGCAAGGAAAGATAAATATCAACATTGAAGGTCATGCAGAATATCTCTGAAATTAGCTTCCATGAAGTTACGAAAAAGGAATACCAATCCTTCATTAATTTCTGATGCAGTTGTGTATGATACCATCTTTGTAAATTATAGCTTTAACTGAATGGATAATGAATGGATTCATTTAAGGATTATTTTTTATAATAATGTGGTTAATATTCAATGGGGTTTGATTTTGCACATATGCAAAAACTTGCATGAAATATACTGGTACCACAGTGTATGGCAGTTACAGAATTAGACTGCAAACAAAGCATAACCATTACTAATAAGGAAAAAAAGTATTTTTGAATTTTATCATAAATTTTATAAACTAAAACTCTCTTTTTCTCTCATAGTACAGCTGTATTTTCTGTGTGGCATGGCTGTGACCCTTATTTCCCAGTATTTCTTTGTTTTCATGAACAAATGATGAAAATATACTTAAAGAAATTAGAAACGCAACTTCTTTAAACATAAATTATGTTTTGTGATTAAAGAAGTTGCGTTTTTAATTTCTTTTACTATATTATATGTTCTTGAAGAAATTAAAAAACGAACTTCTTTAAACATGAAATATATTTCTTGTTTAAAGAAGTTGCATTTCTAATTTCTTTTTGTATAGTTACTTACCGTGTATGTTAGGTGAAAATATATCTCTTTCTAACAAGGTTTTCTGAAAATAAATCAAACCATTAGTCATCTCTTGTTGGTTATGATAGGTACAGTACTAATGCCAGCATGAGCAAGAGTACAGAAACATTCTTACAAACACATAGAGCACAAAATTAACAGTGAGTAACAAGAGACCATTGAAGACGGGTGATGCTCCCTAAATGGGTTAGTTGAATAACTACTGAGGTGAAATTTGAAGTGTAGTGCTAAAAACTCAGACAATTTTAAAATCCGACTTCAAATAACAAAGTTATGCGCCAACACGATGTTGCTTCAAGGTCATGCTGTGACCTTGACCTTTAAGGTAGCGACTCGAACATTTTTTGCGACACGTCGTCTCATTATGGTGATCATTTCTGTGAAATAATTTTAAAATCCGACTTCAAATAAAAGAGTTCTAGGCCGTACACGATTTTGCTACAAGGTCATGTTGTGGCCTTGAACTTCAAGGTAGCAACCCAAATGTTGCGTGCGACATGTCGTTTCATTATGGTGATCATTTCTGTGAAATAATTTTAAAATCAGACTTTAAATAAAAGAGTTATAGGTCAGACACAATTTTGCTCCAAGGTCATGCTGTGGCCTTGACCTTGAAGATAGCAACCCAAATGTTGCACATCACACATCGTCTCATTATGGTGATCATTTTTGTGAAATAATTTTAAAATCTTACTTCAAATAAGAAAGTTATAGGCCAGACACACTTTTGCTACAAGGTCATACTGTGACCTTGACCTTCAAGGTAGACCCAAATGTTGTGCGCCACTTGTCGTCTCATTATGGTGATCATTTCTGTTAAATAATTTTTTAACCTGACTTCAAATAAAAAAGTTATGAGCATGAATGCGGGACATACGGACTGACAAACCGGCTACTAAATGCTCCCAAATTTCTTCGGGGAGCATAAGACAGAACATAACAAGTTTCATATCAACAGCTGCACCTGAGACAAAAGTGCCTAGTTTTCTCTTCTAGAAAATGAAGAAACATATTGCTGAAACAAGTTAACCCTTTACTCCATAACAACCTTTATGGGATTGACAAACAGTGTAAGAACTAACCTGTTCCTGATGCTTGTCTTGTATGTTGACTTGCTTGAACTTTGAAACATCAAAACTCTCCTCATTCTGCAAGAAAATAACAACAAACGATTATGTCAGATAAATTTATCCTATTGTCAACATATTGTGCTAAAAACATTAGTGATATTAACCATATCTTCCTTATGTACGCATTTTTACCCATGTGCGACCAGTTTTGATCCAGAACAGCCGGCACAGAAATAACCTAATGAATCAAAAAGCCAACAGTGCAGATCCTGAAATTTAAATCGGATATTTTTGCTGAAAATTTTAGAATCTCGGATTCTCAGTTTTAATTACCAACATCCTTGGTAGCAAAGCTGTACTTAATTTCTCCCCCAGAAGCTTCATTCAGTTTTATTCTAAAAACATTTCTGTATTTTATTAGCTTAGTGTCAGTACTCTAAGGCTTAATTCATTATTCTATTTAAAATTATCAATCTTTATTTTCGAAATTTTCGAACGCCTGTTCTTTTTCAAGAAAAATACTGAATTTTTTTTATTTAGGTCATTTTTTGGAAGATTTTTTTTTATGTAAATTCATTATTGGCATCATTTCCTGAAATTCTGTCTTAAAAGTGTTTAATTGATGTAAATTACATCAAGTCTTTTCACCAAGACAACTTGTACTTGTTTTGTGATATGAGAACTGTTGGGGCAAGTGTGAGGTTGGTGCACCCTAGAACCTGGTTTAAACCCCCAGTGGCAATTTGATTTGCCACTGACCGTTCCAAGGCGGTAACCCCTCGGGTTCTCATTTTCGTTTATTGTTAGTGGTGTCTTTTTTGAAACTGATTATTTTATTAACCATGCTCTCTCCCCCTCTCTTCTTGACTGTGTGGGGAGGCTGTTTTTTCTGAATGTGGCGTTTCCTGATATGCATATTTCACCTTTTTACAATGACTTTAGGTCAGAAACTAATTAACCCTTTACACCATATATACACCTTTTATCACATCTGTGATCAGTGTAGATACAGATTAGCTGGCATTTTCTGTGCCGTGCCATCTGATCTGGATTTGCACTGGTCTCATTTTGGTCAGAAATAACCTAATGAATCTAGAACCTGATCAAATGACATGAATGTGCCAGCTGATCTTGATCTATACTGTTTGCCCACACAATAAAGATGTATATACATGTATATGAAGGAAAGGTCACTCCATGGGAGAATGGCCATTATCCTACTGGCGAACATGTTTGTGCCATGTGATGTGGATCTACACCATTCCATTTTATTCATTAGGTTGTGAAAAAAGGATTCATGTGATGGCATGGATATGTTAGCTGGATCTTTACTCAGGTCACACATATACTAAAAACCCTATAAATATAGTAAAGGGTTAAACATTTTCAATTTTTATGTTGTAAGATCTTTCCATATTGTTGGTTTAATTTCAATGATGTTCCAGATGAGAATTGTATATCTGCAAAGAGTAATCCGAAATTCTGTGTCAACAGTTAAACCATGTCTTCTCTTTTCGTCTATTTTAGAATAAAACCGCCTTATCATAGACTACATTAACAAAGTTCCATGGTGTTCTTAACCCTTTCCTCCATAAATACGCATATTTACGCATGTGCGACCAGTGTAGATCCAGATTAGCCGGCACATCTGTGCTATCTGATCAGGATCTGCACTGGTCACATTTTGGTCAGAATTAACGAATCAAAAAGCGAACAGTGCAAATCCTGAACAGACGGCACGGATGTGCCGGCTGATCTGGATTTACACTCCCCGCCCACACAATCAATGTGTGTCTATGGAGGAAAGGGTTAAGCTGGGTGTATCACAGTAACTGTTGGGAATCATGGTTTGTATCTGGGTTACTAACATGCCATGAGTTGGCTAATAGTGGTTTTAAATAGAGAACCAGTGTACTTTTAATGCTAGCTGTGGCTTAGAGCTGAGTTTCCATTTTATTTCATATCCTTTGAATTTAACTGATGCATTTCTTCTTAGATAACAGATTACCAGAATAGTATTATTAGCATTAAATAATTGATAAGGTTTTATGTTCAATAAATAAGTACAATTGTATGTATATGTGTGCAATCAAAAGTTCCCAACAGTTACTGGAGAGGCAATTAATAAAGTTAATTGCATCAACTGTATGCATCAGTCTGAAAACTTCTTACAGGCAGGGGGGATCAGTCTGAACATAGGAATCACCCATCTGGTATGCAGAAACATCAAAACAACCATGATTATTTATAAATGATGAACTACATCATACATGCAAATTTTTCAAAACCATGCTACTAAATCTAATGGTAATAAATACCACAAAAATCATGCTTAATAAGTGAAATTACCAAATGTATCTACAGTGCTGTTGATCTAACATAAAGGGTTCCTACTTTTCTGTTGTTCAAAATACATCAAATTTATAAAAATTACATGTAGTAGTTGAGAAAAAGTTTCATATGATTAGATTTCTCACAAACTTGCATGCTCCATTATGCATTTGAAATAAAAATGACAGTTATCACGTAACACACATGCATGTGATCGCTGTTAAGACAAGAGGGCCAAATGGCCCTATCGCTCACCAGATTCTTGGAAGCATGAAATGAAAGGGTGGAAAGAATTCCAGGAAAGAGCAAGTACACAGCTTTCTTTTCAACAATGTGAAGAATGGGTTTTATAGTTTCACACAAAGATATGTTTTCACATTTGATAAGGTGATTATTCTACTTGATTTGCTGTGGTATTATAGCATTTCATACTGTTACACTTATGTATAATTCTAAGAAGGGTTTAGTCTTCAACCAATTAGATACATGCAGATAATGTTTTCTATTTCGAGGCACTAGTTTGGTTGTTATTAATAGAATATACCTTTGCTACAAAAATGTTTAACTCTTTTTTCCATATATATTTATATATATATATATATATATATATATATATATATATATATATATATATATATATTAAAGGCTACCACTGCAGATCCTGAACAAACAACACAAATGAGCAGGCTGATCTAGATCTACACTGTTGGTATTGCATAAAAATGTGTATACATGTATATGATGAAAGAGTTTAAGACTAGTTGGGTGAATATCAGGGCCAAAAAGCATAAAACTGGGACTAGAGACCATAATTAGTGCTCAAGTATCTCATTCACATGAAAAATATGACATGCACAATTATCTAAACTGTATACTGAACAACTGTTGAAATGTCATGCCAAAATCTGTAAAACTGTGGAAGTTAGCATTAGCAGATTTGATTAATATCTGCTTGTCTCCTAAAACTAATGAACTAAACCATAGGAAAAACATGTTCGCACTTGAACACTTAAAGGTGAATATATGCGAAAAGTTTCACATCATATTAGCCTGTCTTAAAATGAAAAAGTTATTTGTGTCATAATATTTTGTAAAATTATTCTTTCTATGAAAAAATGCTGGAATGATCCATATGAAGAACTGTTCAAGAAGTTCACGTTACAGGGTTTGTGACTGTTACATAGTGCTCATTTCAAGGGAAAATAATCAATTGAGCAACAATGAAAAGTATGTCATAAGTAAAAGTATGTGCATTTGAACACTTGATGATCATACATTGTACAGTGAAACCCCTCTATAACAGAGATCTGAGGGACTAAGGGAAAGTGTCCTTAATAGCGGGTTGTCCTTAATTGTGGGTATAAATCAAGAAGAAAACAACATTTGCGTTCTTTAAAAACTTGTCCATAATACTGGGGTGCCCTTAATATTGAGTGTTTGTAATGAGGGGTTTTACTGTATTTGCAAGCATTTAAGGCAATATTTTCAAAATGGGTGTTCAGTTTACCTATATTTTGTGTCATTCTTTGACACTCTGTCAGAACAAGAGGTTGAATTAATTGAACAAGTAATTTCCATTTTACAGGCAACACTAAGTTTCATGTTAGAGTTGCATTTGAAAGGGATATAACTCATGAAATATTGAAACTGGAGGTATCATTCTTGTTGTCACAGATGGCATTGTTAGTGCTGATGATATATTCCAAGTACGAAGTGAATAAAACCAGTACTTTCAAAGTTATAGGCAACATTAAGTTTCATGTTAAAGATGCATTTGAAAGGGGCATAACTCAAAAAATATTGAAACTGGAGTTATCATTCTTGTTGTCACAGATGGCATTGTTCATGCTGATGATATATTCCAAGTATGAGGTGAATAGGACACATACTTTCAATGTTATAGGCAACATTAAGTTTCAGGTTATAACTAAAAAAATATTGAAACTGGAGTTATCATTCTTGTCGTCACAGATGGCATTGTTCGTGCTAATGATATATTCCAAGTATAAAGTAAATAGGACAAGTACTTTCAAAGTTATCGGCAACATTAAGTTTCAGGTTAAAGTTGCATTTGAAAGGGGCATAACTAAAAAAATATTGAAACCAGAGTTATCATTCTTGTCGTCACAGATGTAAATTGTTCATGCTGATGATATATTCCAAGAATGAAGTGAATAGGACAAGAACTTTCAAAGTTATAGGCAACATTAAGTTTCAGGTGAAAGTTTGGGGGACTACGGGGCGCCGCCGCTGCTGCCAAACAATAGGATCCCTAAAGAATTCAAGCAGACCTTTGGTGTTCTGTTAGTGAGTTTATATATTGGGGTCTATATGGACAAATATGATTGTTCAATAGTATAGTCATACTTAAGTTTAAAGTTAGGGCTTTAAAAACAGTGAATGAAATACTTATTAAGCTCGATTTTCAAAGTACTATAACGTTAAAATGCTAATTCAGTCAGTACCTGTAAAAAATGACATAAATGTTACCTTTTTCAAATCTCCAAGCTCTGTTGTTAAATTAAGTTAACACTGACCTAAAGCATTCCAGTTCAAGAAGGCACTCACAATGAACATGAGCAATGACCTCTTATATATCTTAACAGCAAATATTGCACCAACTCTAAATATAAACTGAAGATAGGTAAAGATATTGAATTGTAGACACTTAAAATTTTTCACTCTGCTACTAAAGTGTTTGTTTCAAATTTAATCACAGATCAACCAGCGAATGAATTGTTCAGGAAAGATTGAATTTTAAAATGGTATGAACTCTGTGTCAAGGTCTGGTTGATAACTGTAGAAGAACACAATTAAACTCTTGAGTTCTGAGACCGGTATTGTACTCGACACACCGCCTTGTCATGGTGAACATTTGCGCCAAGTTATTTTGAAAAGCAATGAGAAATAACAAATTTACAGGGAAGACAAGTTAATTCTATTTTCATTAACAGTGACCTAGTTTTTGGACCAAGATGTCCCATATTCAAACTCGTCCGAGAAATTGCTGGGTCAGACATCCGGACCAAGTTTCATGACAATCGAAACAAAAATGTGACAGCTAGAGTGTTAACCAAAAAATTATATTTTTAATTACAGTGACCTAGTTTTTGGACCCATATTCGAACTCGTCCAAGAATAATTGGGACAAACATCCTGACCAAGTTTCATGACAATCAGAGCAAAAATGTCACAGCAACAGTGTTAACAGGGAAATTCTATTTTTAGTAACAGTGACCTAGTTTTTGGACCCAGATGATCCATATTCGAACACGTACAAGAAATCATTGGTACAAACATCCTAAGAACATCCAAGAAATTACTGGGACAGACATCCTGACTAAGTTTCATGACAATTGGAGCAAAAATGTTACGGCAAGAGTGTTAACAAGAAATTTCTATTTTAAAAAGCACTAATGTTGTTTTTAGACCAAGATGACCCATATTCGAACTCGTCCAAGAAATCACCGAGACGAACATCCTGACCAAGTTTCATGACAACAAAGCAAAAATGTGACCGCTAGAGTGTTAACAAGAAAATTCTATTTTTAGTAACAGTGACCTAGTTTTTGGACCCAGATGACCCATATTCAAACTCATCTAAGAAATCATTTAGACAAACATCCTGACCAAGTTTCAAAACAATCGAGGCAAAAATGTGACCGCTAGAGTGTCAACAAACTAATGCATAATGTACTGACCGGCGGACAGACAATAAAACTGAGACTAGAGACCATACTCAATTCTCAAGCATCTGACTGCCAAAAACTGAAAAAAATGAAATGCATGAGTTCTGAGACCCCCTATTTATATGCCAGTTTGTTTACATACACTGTATACAGCTGAAACCTCTCTTTAACCCTTTCCTCCATAATTACCCATTTTTATGCATCTGCGACAAGTGTAGATCCAGATCAGCCGGCAAATTTGTGCCATCTGATCAGGATCTGCAGTGGTTCCAATGGGTCAGAAATAACCTAATGAATCAAAAAGCAAACAGTGTAGATCCTGATAAAATAATATGGGTGGATGTGCCAACTGATCTAGATCTAGGGTTAATATAGTCTGAACATTTTAAGAATTAGCTTTAAATTTGTTGTAGTTGGTGTTTTAAAGCGACATTACTTCAATTTAACCCGCTCTTGTATGAAATATTACATGTATTTGGAACTATAGTCACTAATTTGCAGCATTAGTTCGGGCTAATAAAATTTTAATTTACTGAATTAAATTTGGTCCGCGCGACTAAAAACGAAAGTAAGATTTCCGAAACGTCACAGAAATCGAGATCGCGCATGAAGTTGTCGCGTCGTTAAAAATAAATGCTAAATATAGCTCCATTATATTTAGCTTCTTAAAAGTTCGTGAATGACAATTTAAAAATATCATTTAAAAATCCCATCTATAAGAAAGAATTTGACCAGACCTTTTGTGTTCTGTTAAAGAGGTCATAAATTGGAGTCTATTTGGACAAAAATGATGTTTTTAGTGGTATATTCTTATTTATATTATTATAATTTTAAAGCTGGGGCTTTAATTACAAACAGTGAATAAAATATTAAGAAAAGTCTGATATTCAAAGTGCTTTAAAGTAAGAATGTTGTTTACCTTATAAAAACTCCCAGAGCAAAGTTCTTAAAATTGCATAACACAGATCTAAGCAGGAAAGTTCAGTAGGTCATTCATTGACCACGGACAAGAGCTCTTTCTCTCTGTTTTCTTTTGAGACAGTAGTTTGCTTGAAATTAATAGACTAAACCTTTTCTACAAAAATGCTTAACCTTTTCCTCCATATATATACTTTTTTTCAATGGACAATCAGTGTAGATCCAGATCAGTCAGCATATCCCTTTTGCTAAACAAAATCTACACTGTTAGCTTTTTTATTTGTTCAGTTAATTCTGACTAAAATTCAACCAGTGCAGATCCTGAATAGACTACATAAATAAGCCAGCTGATCTGGATTTACACTGTTGGCATAGCAAAAAAATATGTACGAGTGGAAAGAGTTTGGTCAAGATCAGGGCTAAAGACAATAAAACTGAGACTAGAGACCATACTCAATTCTCAAGCAAATGACTGCTGAAAACTGATACTAGTCTTAGAAAAAAATCACATGCTGGAGTTCTGAGACCTCCAATTAACTAGCCATTTTTTATACATACACGTACAACATAACCCTTTCCTCCTTATATACGCATTTTTACGCAGGTGGAACAAGTAGATCCAGATCAGCTGGCACATTCCTGCCGTCTGATCAGGATCTGCACTGGTCCCATTTTAGTTAGAAATAACCTAATACATAAAAAAGCGAACAGTGCAGATCCTGATCAGATTGTTTGGATGTGCCGGCTGATCTGGATCTACACTGTTCGCCCATGCAAAAAGTTGTGTATATGGATGAAAGGGTTAATATAGTCTGAACATTTTGTGAATGTACTTCAAATTTGTTGTTGTTGTTGTTGTTGCTTTACTTACAAATTTGAACAAAATATTCACAAAAGCCCATGTTCAGTGCTATAAATTACAAATGATTATTTCATAGAATATGTCAAAATTTACCCTATAAAAACTTCCAGAGCAAAGTTCTTAATATTGCATAACACAGATCTAAGCAGGAAAGTTCAGTAGGTCATTTAATATGACCAGCAACCAGAGCATTGAACTCCATAATGCATTCTTATACATCTTAATATAGCTGAAGACAGGTAGAACTATTGAAATTTTGTCACTTAAAATTTTCACTCTGCTACTAACATTTTTGTTTCAAATTTTATCACTGAACAACCAGTGAATGAATTGTTCAGGAAAGATTGAATTTTTAGATGGTATAAAGTTTGTGCCAAAATCTGGTTGATAACTATAGAAAATCAAAGGTTAAAAACAGAATTTAAAAGAAAAAAATTTTGAAAACCCCAGGGCGGGGCCCCTGGGCAATTCAAGAACATGATTTTAATAATTTGAGTAGAGATCATTAATATCAATATTCATACCAAATTTGATGACAATCAGATAAAAAATGTGACCTCTATTGCATTAACAAAATTTTTGCTTTAATCTGACCTAGTGACCTAGTTTTTGACCCAAGATGACCCAGTTTCAATAGGGGTCATCACACCACCAAGAGAAACATTCTGACCAAGTTTGATGAAAATCGGTTGAAAACTGTGGCCTCTATCGCGTTAACAAAGAAAATGTTGACGGACGACGGACGACGGACGACGGACGACGGACATCTGGTGCCCCTCTGATCACAATAGCTCACTCAGAGCCTTCGGCTCTGGTGAGCTAAAAAGAGCATAAAAATGTAATTCATCAATGTTCAACGTAGTGAAGTATAAGAATCATTGCTCCTTTAATGTGTACATATAAACAATTTTTTGAGAATTGTTTAGATATTTTAGCTATTGTAAAAGGCTAATTAAAAGACAATGAGCTCAAAATTAGAATATCAGATTTATTGAATACCATAAGAGATGATGATGTAATAATGATGTTGATGATAATGATGATCATGAGAGGTCAACTTTCAAGATGATTGGTGCATGGTCAATTATAAGGGCAAAATTTAATATTAAGTGTTTTTCAAATGTCAAAATTTATAATTAAAGCTAGAAGACCTGCAAAAAAGTAAATATGATGTAATATTCTTATAGTGTTAATGTAAAGGGGAATAAATTTAAAGCCAAATTTGTTTTAGCATTACTTATGCAGTAAAATTCACCTGCAACCGATCCTTTAATGCACTGATAAGTCCTAAATTTCTTGGCTTACTTGCAGTTTGTTTTAAGTCTCACATAAACAAGGCACATGTAGGCAGAAAGGCACATGTAGATCTAGGCAGAATGTATCTTCAAACAAGCAAAAGAAAATGAACAAGAGCTGTCAGAGGAGACAGCATGCTCGACTATTCGAATCATTTGAAACAAATGCAATTTGAAGATTAAAACAATAACAACTATGGCCATATATTGGTGTGAAATCAGGAAAAATATTAACAAGTGAATGGTAAGGGAGAAATTCATTTCAAATAACAGAAATAATTCCTTAATGTACCATAAATATTAAACTGAATAGGGGAATAACTATGAAATATTTCTGAATTTGTTAGAAAACATGTTAGTAATTTTTTATGAGAGACATTTACTTTTAGTCAAATATCAATCACTTCAGTAATGTTAAAGAAAAGAACTGAAATGAAAATATAATGGAAGTTTGAAGTTGATACCTTAAGTATTTTGTGCAAAGTTATCGATGAGGTGCACTTAAGTGAAAATATAAGTGAAACTAGAAATGTGTCCATAGGACACAGATGCCCCTGCTATGCATCATTTTCAGACACTCAAGTGAAATGATGGGAATAATAGCATTTCAACGACAGTGATGTTGGAGGAATTATAAGAATATGCATAAACTTGAAGATAAGTAAATTATTTGTATTTGTGGCACTGTTGTCTTCACATTACGGAAATGTCTGCGAAGAAGTTGGTGGTAATGCAATGCAATGTCATAGCGAACATTTGTGCCAAGTTATTTTGAAATTCCTTCATTCATAAAAGAGTTATAGCCTGAACAAGTAAATTCAATTTAAGTAACTGTGACCTTGACCTTGGACTTACAGGCATGGGTAATGTACGCAACACACCGCCTTGTCATGGTGAACATTTGTGCCAAGTTATTTTGAAAACCCTCCATTCAAAACAAAGTTATAGCCCTTACAATAAAATTCTATTTTTAGTAACAGTGACCTTGACCTTCGACCTACAGGCATGGGCATGGTACGCGAGACACCGCCCTGTCATGGTGAACATTTGTGTCAAGTTATTTTGAAATCCCTCCATTTATAACAAAGTTACAGCCTGGACAAGAAAATGCTATTTTTAGTAACAGTGACCTTGACCTTGGATCTACAGGCATGGGTATTGTGTGGACACACCGCCTTGTCATGGTGAACATTTGTGCCAAGTTATTTTGAAATCCCTCCATTCATAACAAAGTAACAGCCTGGACAAGAAAATTCTATTTTTAGTAACAGTGACCTTGACCTTCGACTTACAGGCATGGGCTTGTACTTGACACACCATCTTGATATGGTGAACAATTATACCAAGTTATTTAAAAATCCAATAAGAAATAACTAAGTTAGAGCGGACAAGATTTTGCAAGAAAATTCTATTTTTAGTAACAGTGACCTTGACCTTGGACCTACAGGCATGGGTATTGAACACGACACACCGCATTGTCATGGTGAACATTTGTGCCAAGTTATTTTGAAATCCCTCCATTCAAAACGAAGTTAAGGGCCAAGTGTATATTTTGCTTAACACTAAATGTAAGTGAAAAAGGGGCATAATTTGAAAAATATTGGAAGCAGGGTTATGGGTCTTGTTGGTTATGATGTAGATTTTGGTGGTGAAAATATATTTCAAGTTTCAAGGCAATATCTCAAGTAGTTTTAAAGTTATGGGCAAAATGCATATTTTGCTTAACACAAAATATAAGAAAAAAGGGGCATAACTTGAAATATATTGACAGCAGAGTTATGGGTCTTGTTGGTAATGATGTAGAATTTGATGGTGAATATATATTCCAAATTTCAAGTTGATATCTCAAGTAGTTTATAAGTTATGGACCAAAGTGCATATTTTCCTTAACGCAAAATTTAAGTGAAAAAGGGGCATAACTTGAAAAATATTTGTAGCAGAGTTATGGGTCTTGTTGGTAATGATGTAGAATTTGATGGTGAATATATATTCCAAGTTTCAAGTTGATATCATAAGTAGTTTTCAAGTTATGGACCAAAGTGCATATTTTGTTTAACGGACGCCGACGCCGACGCCGACACCGGGGCGAGTAGGATAGCTCCCCTATTCTTCGAATAGTCGAGCTAAAAACAAAATAATAAATAAACATCAAATGATAAAAAATTAAATTTTCAAGTGCAAGTTTGCTCATTTTTAAAATTCAAGTCAAAAATTGTTGCAATTATGTAAGAATTTGACATTTAGGATCAATATCGCAAAGCCTCAGATTAATCATGGAAGCACAGTAATTGAGCAATGCTTGAAATTTCTTACTATCAAAGGGGAATTTAATATTATGCAATAAAAATATCAGAGTTATAGAACAATGCTCATGACTACTAGCACTTTTTGAGCATCGTTTGTATTTTCAAGCATCAAGGAGGAAAAATTAAAACATTAAATTTTGATACTTATTTAACCCTTTCCTCCATATACACCTTTATAGCATGGGCCAACAGTGTAAATCCAGATCAGCCAGCACATCCGTGCCGTCTGATCAGAATCTGCAATGTTTGCTATTTAATTAGGTTATTAACTTATTTCTGACCAAATAGCGACCACTAACTTGTGCAGATCCTGATTAGACGGCATGAATGTGCTGGCTGATCTTGATCTACACTGGTCGCACATGCGTAAAAATGCATATATATAAGAAAAGGGTTTAACTAATTAGACTTTCAAAATTGGAAGACCTGTAAGCAAAGCAACCCATACTCAATGTACTGGTGAATATATTTCAAGCCGAAGTTGTTAATGTGCAACTAACATAGTAATATTCACTCACAACAGGTCCTGAGATATATTGATACATCATAGGCAGTTTTAGAGTGTCTGATGAGCTTGGATTTTTTTATAAAATGAATAAAACTTTGAAATGAAAAAGTTGCTGTTCGTTCTTTACAACTGTTTATATAGCCATATTATAAATTTCTAGTTTCTTGATAGTGAAGACCATTATGAGATCTGTTTGTTTTGTTCTGATTATCAGGTACCAAGGTTATAAAACTGAGCATGGAAACCAGTCTCAAATCTCAAGCATCTGATTAGCTGAAATGGCCACCAGTCTGGTTTCCAATCTCAGTTTTATAACCTTCAGTTCAGGTGTGGCTCAGTCTGACAAAAGAATAGACAATGTTTTGATTGATAATAATGCTGTTGAACCTTTACTCCAGAATTATAGGCCCATTTAATCGCATGTGCAACCAGTGTGGATCAAGATCAGCTGGCACATCCATTCCACCTAATCTGGATTACACTGTTCGCATCTTGGTCAGAAATAATCTAATGACTCTAAAAGCGAACATTGTGTATACTGATCAGATGGCAACGAATATTTTTCGAAAGTGCAATAAAGGTGTATCTATGGAGTAAAGGGTTCACTCAATAAGGAAGTAAACAAGGTGTTTTCCTACAGTGCAGGTGAGCTACATAATCATCATGTAAATAAAGCAAGTGACAATACAACAGATATCTTACCTCGTTAAGATCAAGCAACTGAATGCAAGCATTAAATGGCAAATTGTATAAATTATAAACTTAATTTGATCATTGATTATTACAGCTTTATTTTGGCAGTGAACAACCAGTAGTTAATATCATATCATTGTTCGAGGTAATCATACAATTATTCAACATTACATACATGTGATCACTTTGCAAGATCTAAAAAATCCCAAATTCCAAGCTAATTCCATTTTCCATTTTCAAAGATTGTCTCCCATAAAAAAATAATCTAAAGGTGCCAAATAACACAGTTTTGCATCTTGGGCCATATCTTGCATTTAATTGTTTTGTTAAGAAAATTAACCCTTTCCTCAATTTATCAGGCTAGGATGTGCCGGCTGATCCGGATCTACACTGTTCACCCACACAATAAAGCTGTATCTTTGGAGGAAAGGGTTATGGTTTTGTTAAGAAAATTAACTTGAATTACGGACAGTCCTGCAAAGAGTTGGCAGGTCTGCAGACCTAAGGTTTAATTAAACATTGCAATCATCTTTTATGTATTAATTTCCATGATTAAAAAAGCCACTAGTATTGAAAAGGAATATTAAACAAAAATAAACCTCAGTAATAAAAGTGGGCAACTAATACTAGTAATAGCACAGCATTTATCTATTTGAACTATTTCACTTATTATAATATCGGATGGATGCTGAAAAAATAATGTTCAACTAGTTATGATGAATTTTGGAGGCTTCATACCACTATAATATCATACCAGGAGGCTTCGTACCATTTGGGTTCATAAATAGATCACATACATGTATTCATATTCCTTTAAATTAGTGACCATAATTCATTTTATTTTTCATACTTCAACAGACAATTTAGGTAACGTATCAGTAAAATTTGATGTTTTTGTTGGATATTTGTAAATTTTGTAAATAACGAGTTTGGAAAGTTGATTTAAAAAAAACAGCAAGATATGTTATTCAAAGGTGAAGACCAGAATATAAAATAATAAGGCAGAGTTAACAAACAAGGTAATTCAACTTAATTTCTTTGTCCACCACAATGTTTGCCATATGATTCAATTACATTTATGAAGCCTAAAATTGTGTTTAATTAATTTACCAAACCTGCTTAAGACAGATTCATTTAAGTAACAACTAGATGGGTGTTCAGTTAAACACTTGTGTCGCCCTCTGGTACTACAGTGGAGATCCAATATAACGCGGTCTGTGGGGTCCATCCCATCAAATCGCGTTATTATCGGATTCGCGATATTCGCGGGACATAGAACTTACGCTATGCTAGGTCCATACATGTATTACTCGTATCGTTTTATCGTTATTTGAAATAAAATCCTTTGTTTCCATGTTGTTTTGGGATGCAGTAAATAGTTTGTAGCCGTAGATGCGAATTGGCCCCGGTCAAATTTGAAGATAAGAGGTAAGTGGGCAAACTGTAAGCTTCATGGCACTTTAAAATATTTTTAGATGCTATATTTGCAGTTTCACATCTGTAGCTAGGATCCCCAAAAATTGTCTGACATGCTCTTTTTGACCTTGACACTTTCAGTGTGAGGCAGGTGCTTGGAAATGCGAAACTAATACATTTCTGGCTCTGCCTTCAGTTTAACTTGCAATTCTCAAGGGGCATACAAACAAGTGTGAGTAGTGAAAAATCGAGGTGGTTATGGTATATTTTGAGTATGATTTAATGAATCAGTAGGGATTTTACCATGTGTGAGGGGCAAGCATTTATTTTGGTCATTGGCAATAAGAAAGCTGTGAACTGATGAATGTTTGAAATTTTGCCTCGTCGGCCGACTAGTTTTCACGACCAGAATTTGAAAGTTAATGGAGCTTAAAAATCAACTGATGTGTTTTGAATATAATTTTGCTTTGTTTTCATAAACTGTAAGTCATTGTGATGTCAGTTATGTGCCCTTTCTGTTTCAGGTATGTGCTAGTAGGGAGCAAGTGGACTTGTCGTGTCGGCTGTGATTCTCTGGTTTGCGATATCTCAGAATAACCCTTTTCTGCCACCTTAAGGATTTCGCTGAAATTTGTAAGTGTTCATTATGTCATAATTTTGGTCTAGAATTCTGTGTTGGACTGCCATATTTGCAAAATGACATCATTTTAAGCTGTTAAATACTTGCTGACAAGCTGATGGTTAAAAATAAAGGGAGGTAATTACAGTTTTTGAGAAAAAAATGCTGCACCGAGCCATAAAAACCAGTCGCGAAATGTCAGAAATGTATATTTTCATAGAAAGTCCATCAAATACATCATGAACATGTCTCAAATGATTACGAAAGAGCATTTGGCATCATATTTGCTAGAAAATCAAGCCGATAAAAAATAATTAAGAACAATTAAGCTCGGCAAGCAAATTTCCACATTCCGAGCTTTGCGAACCGAGACATAAATTCTGGTCGACTAATGAAAATCAAGTTCTAGAACTATGTAGGGCTTGCCATGAACACTGTTATTAGTTTAGCAGGTATTTTAGCCCAGATAGGCAGGATTTGGCCTTAAGCTGTAGTCTGTCATGTCACTTTAGCTGTTTATTCCTTTCTGCAGCCAGAGGTAAGAATTTCATCATTTGCAATTTTTCATGGCCATTTTATAATTCAATCATCATTCTGGTGACATAAGAGCAAGCATAAACATATAGTGTGATGTGTGTAATGGTTGAAAAGTGGCAGTTGATTGGCAGGAAGGTATGCAGGTGGTTCATATGAGCAACTGAAACATGATGACAGCATGGTAGGTGAGTGATTAAAGTGAATTATGGCCAGTTTTGCCTGTTTGACTGATAAAATTTGCTGTGCCTGACATATTTTTACAAAAATAAGTGCTTGTAACAGCATATTTTTCATTGTTCATCTTCTAGGAGCTTCTTTATGGTATATGATTGTCAGGTCTTCTGGTTCCAATGTCTGTTTTGTTGCATTTCTTAGAAGCACTGTATAAATGTACTTGACTGTAAATGGAGGCAAAATTGGTCAGTTTTGGAAAGTGAGTGGTGATAGTCATTTGCTCTTAAAACCTGCCAGGATGATGATACTGGCTTGGTTTTGGTCTCATTTTGCTCAGAAAAGGTTCTAAAATTGAACAGAGATGAGTTAATGGCTTATATGAAAATCACTCTCAGCTCTTAAGGATGCAGTAAATAGTTTGTAGCCGTAGATGCGAATTGGCCCCGGTCAAATTTGAAGATAAGAGGTAAGTGGGCAAACTGTAAGCTTCATGGCACTTTAAAATATTTTTAGATGCTATATTTGCAGTTTCACATCTGTAGCTAGGATCCCCAAAAATTGCCTGACATGCTCTTTTTGACCTTGACACTTTCAGTGTGAGGCAGGTGCTTGGAAATGCGAAACTAATACATTTCTGGCTCTGCCTTCAGTTTAACTTGCAATTCTCAAGGGGCATACAAACAAGTGTGAGTAGTGAAAAATCGAGGTGGTTATGGTATATTTTGAGTATGATTTAATGAATCAGTAGGGATTTTACCATGTGTGAGGGGCAAGCATTTATTTTGGTCATTGGCAATAAGAAAGCTGTGAACTGATGAATGTTTGAAATTTTGCCTCGTCGGCCGACTAGTTTTCACGACCAGAATTTGAAAGTTAATGGAGCTTAAAAATCAACTGATGTGTTTTGAATATAATTTTGCTTTGTTTTCATAAACTGTAAGTCATTGTGATGTCAGTTATGTGCCCTTTCTGTTTCAGGTATGTGCTAGTAGGGAGCAAGTGGACTTGTCGTGTCGGCTGTGATTCTCTGGTTTGCGATATCTCAGAATAACCCTTTTCTGCCACCTTGTTATTATCTAACAGGTGCTATAAAATTATTACTTTGTGAAATTAACTCACAAAAGTTTATTCTGCGGGCGTTTGTCATATGCGGAACTCATGTATTTGTTTGACCTGAACGCTGTTTTGAAGGAAAACAATACGCGTGAAAACTTTGAACTTAAGTTTATATAAGAACATGGTAAAGCTACTCAAAATGTCAACAGGTTCTCAACACATGTCAAATGTAGGCATGAGCTTCTCAAATTAGAAGCCAATTAACAACATCAGACACCTTTGTAATTTTATCTGCAGTAGGTGCGAAAAACAACCATTCAGTAACCATTTCACGTACGTGATTAGGTGCCCCAGTGTTTGTACAACAATTTATTACTTAGCAATTTTATGACAGTTTGATATTTTAATAAACGTAGGAAACAATCAACAGATCATAAAGGAACATTTCACAATTTTTTCAATGTTTCTCAATACGTTAATGAACGAGCGTCATTGTCTTTATCCATTAACGCGGTATTTACGTTGTTACTTCCCTTTTTTTTTCTTTCCAAATATACAAAAATGGCCGTTGATAGAATTTTACTATATTTTATCATTTTTATGAATAAAAAACGGGGTCCAAGGGTCGGCCGCGTTATATTGGATTTCGCGATATAGTGGATCGCGATATAGCGGAGCTCCACTGTATGTCACAATAAAAATGCAAGAACAAAGAGGGGAATAACTCCATCTTGACCTAAAGAACTTGGCATCATCATGTCCATGAGCGTGTTGTCATAAGCAATATAATTTGAAAGTTTGATAAAGAAAGATTAAGAAATGGCACAGTTATAGTAAACGTTAAGTTTTTGGTGTAAAAATCTATCCAAGTACAAAAAGGGGCATAACTTCATAAAATGTGAACTTGACCTAAAGAATTAGGTACCATCATAAAAATGTTGTCACAAGTAATATAATTTGAAAGTTTGATTAAGAAATATTAAGGAATGGCAAAGTTATAGCCAACGTTAACTTTTCTGACAGATGGACGGACGAAGCCATCCCTATGTATTGCCTTTTCTTTGAAAGGGCAACACAAAAAGTGTGTATAATTTAAATTATTTCTTCAGTAAAGCTTTAAACTCTAAAGTACAATTTTTATCATTTAACTCCATTACTGCTTTGTACAGTTATTTAAATAATTTCATATTATTATCTTCACTATTTTTGGCAAAAATGGAGAAACTAAAAAAAAAACTTTAATATTATTTATAAATAATACACACTCTTTACTTTCAAATTTTCGAACACTTGTTCTTTATCAAGCTTATTGTTGTTTTCAACAATACGCTTGCAACATGGATTTTACTTAAACACAATTATTTCTGTATTTTTCTTGATAAAGAACAAGTGTTCGAAAATTCGAAAGTAAAGAGTGTGTATTATTTCAGGGCTTTTCATCCTTATATAACAGAGGCCTGTATAAGGCCTCTTCCCAATCCAAAAACATAGTATTTTTTCCCAAATGTGGCAGAGAATCTTCCCAAAATGCTAGGTAAGATGTCCAAAATGGAACAGAATCCTCTGAGAGGATTTTGAAAATTGAAGTCTTAAAATAAAGTGCTTTAAAAAATTAAATTTAAGTTGAAAATACTTATTGCTATTCAAAATTATAAATGCGTACCCACCTTTTAATGAATTGTATTTTCCCAAAATAAACAATTATCGAGCATAAATTTCCCAATTTGAAAGGCCAGGGCCTCTTCCCAATTTTCTGATGAAAAGCCCTGTATTTATAAATTATATAACTGACTTCCCTTTTGGAAGATTTTGTGTAATTGTTAAATATTATTGTCAATTTTCTTGATAAAAGTGCTGGGATGTGCAGGCTGATGGGATCTACACTTTTAGCCCACACAATAAAGGTATGTCTATGGAGGGAAAGGGTTACAAAAGAAAGATACATACAAATTAATTTTTTTTACAACTACTTAACCAATTTTCCACATCATTTATCATCTTTAATGACCAAAATCAGTGATTTTTTTATGCCAAATATTGGAAGAAATAGGGCCCCATTCCCCCCTCAAAATAGTACATATTTTTCCCCCATGTCCGATAAAAAATTCCCCCTTTGCTGGAGTCTGTTACAGACCATACTGAGTCAGGATATGTTTAATGGATACCCCACTGATAGACATTGACAAGAATAATTGATAAAATTGCAGAGGGAGAAAGAGACATTTCACTGTAGACCACTGACTTTCTTTGAATTAAAAGATCAGTGAACCCTTTGTTTTGTTGTGTTTGACAGGCTGCAAGTATATTCCAAATAATCCCCCTTTCCTTTGTTCATGTCGCAATTTTCCCACTCCAAAGGGCTGCGACCCCCTTCCCCCAAAAGTGAAAAAAAACACTGATAATAACCTCTTAAAAATTTCATTATATAGATTATTTGTGGTACAAAGTCTCCAATTATTAAGTGTTATGAAACTGAATTTGTATGAAGTCTCCAGCATCCATTTTTAATGACAAACATTTCCTGTGACTAACTAACATGTTAAGATTTAGCTATGGTATAAATTACTGATTTATACACACCTCATCTATTTCCCATTCATCAGGATTTCTGTAGATTGTTTTCTGCCTTAAAATCCCTTGTGGTTGATGGCGGTACTGCTCGCGTTGTAAACGTTGAGCATAAGTCTCTGGTAAACTTGAGTCTCTATTAACTGTGTCACGGGTTTGAAGCTTTGAATTGTATTCATTCCTTGTTGCTTCCAGCACAGCAGAAATGTCCTCACCATCTGATTCTGAGTCACTTTCAAATTTCCCAAGCTTTTTTACATCTGGCTTGGTAACATTGCCATTTTTGTCTGAGCTGACAGTTTTCGTTGGTGGTTTTACTGCATCTTGTTTGCCTGTTCCCTGGGTTTTGTTATCATTTTTAATGTTACCTCTATTCACAGTTTCAGCTTGTTTGCTCTGCTTCTGTCCATTAGTGGCACTATCTTTCCCAGACTTTAAATCTAGCTGTCTTGAAGTCTTTGACACATGTTCTGCTCGCTGAGGTATTTCCTTCTCTTTACTTGGTCCGGACCCCATTTTCTTAACAGATTACTTCATTCTGTTCGTTTTTAACCTTTTGAAGGAATGTGTCCTTATAAGTCATATGTATTACAAGAGTTTATCGAACTTTTGAGATTGTTTACATGGTTGTCAATCAGTGCACACTTTCAATTAGGAAACACCGATTGGAAAGGTTCATATCACTATTTAGGGGTGTGCAAGATATGATATCAATTGAATACAGAAAGAACTCTACGCTCACTTGATAGCTGTTGGGCTCTTAAATTTTGTTACAGAATAAATAGCCAAAAATCCCTAATAAATTAAACATATCTCTGTTTTTGCACTATGGTATATTCTTAATATATTTTAATAAACCTAAGAATAGACTCGCCGGCTCTAAATTAGTAACCCAAAGATTTCAGTGATGGAAAAAGATTTGTTCAATTGGCATTTGACTGTTTCACTGCGCATGTCTGTACTTTCAGCAGACAGCGACAGTAGTAAACCAATTTTGTCTGGCGGCTATAACCGCCAGAGAATCCTTAGCAAACTTCAGTTATCTTTCCTTAAGGTTTAAATATAGGCGATATCCCCCAGGTATTCAAGTAAAGTACGTGCTGCTGGAGATAAACAACATCAGTTAGTGTAAGATTTAAAAATACAACGAACTCGGAGTCATATTACAGATGCATGTTTATCATTATCCCAACTGGGTTGCTGATAGCAATTTGATGCCACTTAACCTGGTCACTGATTTATTGCCATACATATGTTTATAATGCCTACGTTACTGAGATATGTTAAACCTTCGAGTTGCACAAATGCTGCACAATGTTTGTCATACCATGTCGTTCAGTCGCTGTTTACACCTTCTAGTTGCTGGTTTAAAAAAATATTAGCTGTACCTCTTCTAATCTTTATCACAAATGGTGCATATTAACTTGATCATGCTATTTGTGTCAAGGTTTATCATGAACTATTGTGGTGAGCAATAGGCCCAGTTGATAAGCAGCTAGAGAGAGAATTTTTAAAATAGATACAGAAAGCACGTGTGTCGTCATCCAGCAGCCAATCAGAGGCCTCTAGTTTTTGGTTTACAACAGTCGTTTATTTTCTGATAACGACGGAGAAAGAGTCTAAATTGGCATACGCCGCATAGACTCTTCCATTACTGCCCATAAACAGGCTCAATCAAACCGAGCCTGCAATATTTTCATATCTGTCGTGTTCTGTGGCTTTCAAAGTTATCTTTTCATCTATTCCACAGAAAACAAGCGGACGATACTGCTAATGCTTCTGATGATGATATTATTTTATACTTTTTATATTATTCTATATTATTATTTAAAAGTTAAAATAAAATAAAAAACGAAACAAACGTTTCTTTAATATTTACTTATTTCAAAAGTAAAATATAGCAAACGATTATTATTAAATTATTTTCTATAATATTCAATTAAATGTCTTAACTACGATTGATCTTAGACTGGTATGAATTGATGGTTTGAGTTCCTACTAAGAACAGCAATATCTTGCATGCAAAGTGAGATTATATAGTCTTGACACCTGCTATTATCGTTTGATTGACAATTTACAATTAAAGTTTACTGCATTACCTATCAGCGAATAGTCTAATGAGCAAGATAAATGGTGTGTGGTCAATAGGATGATGGGCGTTAAGCAAGCTGTATGCGGACGATACGGACCATCGCCGATACGGCCCATCACCGATACGATACGGCCCTGCCTAGCGGACCTTACGACCCAGAACGGCGGTGAATACAGCTTTTAGACCACGTGTCCTATATTGAAAAATAGTTTCTCATTCCGTTAGACAAAACGAACACTAGATCTATTATGTTTTCTGTGGGTTTTTTTTTCTATTAAATTGCGATCTGTCCGATGAATTACCCAGATAGCAGACATAAGTTGACCCAACGTTGGCCCAACAAAGATGTTTGCGTTGGCCCAACGAAGTTTGCCAACATTGATCCAACGCTTTTTTGCTGATTGGGGTAACGTTGGCCCAACGGTTGACTAAAGGGTGAAACACATGTTAAAGTCTGCATTATAAGAAATCTTTAGTAATTTATGGGCTTTCGTGCATTTAAATAGAATAGGATTTCTCTCAAGTTACACAATTCAGAACCATATTGAATTATAATACTATCATAATACAGCACTGGTTTTCTATAAAACATACATTTTTTAACTTATTTACATAGAATCATAGAAATACAGATATGTGCATTAAGATTTATGTTTAAAATATGTTAAATTAATGATCATATCGAATAGAAAATTATAAATATGCTGATTTAAATATTAAACTCGCTATATGTTTTCCCGAACTTCAGTTTAACGTTATTAACTCGCTGTCACTGTAACACAATTAAATATGAGCTATTTTAAAAAATTAAAAACTTAATTGAATTTGATTTAATTTAAAAATTTGAAAAGACATCGGCCCAAAGTTGGGCCATCTTACAATTAGTCCCATACATAATTACAAGGAATGATTTTCATTGGGCCACCACCGGAGATTAATGTACAAAAATTCAATGGTTGTCCCAACATTTCGCCAACGCGGGTTACAAGGGCTTGGTTCACATAGTTGGACCATCGTTGGCCCAACATGGAAATTTCGTTAACAGGTTTCAGTGGTTGGGCCAACCACATCATGTTATCTGGATAATACATAATGTTCACAAAAAACTAAATTCTAAGATGCTACATTATAGCATAAGCAGAGTGAACATTTCCGTTCCCTTTTTGATGCATTTGGAAATAATATATATAAATAACTTGTTTTTAAAACATTTTTGTTTTCAATAAATAAAATGAAATACACTGTCTTTTTCTTTTCATTTGTTGTTTTCAATACATCAAGACACATTGTCATTTTCTTTTCAAATAGATCTGTATTTTGCAAGTATCCCGTATGGTACTGGTCGATTACTCTTGGAAAAAATATCCGCATACCACGGACCAGAAAGTAATCTTGGTTTGATTTCATATATGAGACGTGTTAATTATCTCTGGGCCATATTTTCCAAAAACACCGCATTAATTGAAGCTAGAGGTAGGTAGGTTCAATGTTCATCGCCAAATTTAGTTCCGCTGAGTGACTCAAACCAGGTCCTATGGGACAATAAAGATTTTCATCCTGGAAATAAAAAAAATCTTTACAACGTCTTTTAAATTTATTTCAAAGTTGGGCCGTATTGTCATAGTTCTGGTCCTTATCGTCGTTATGCCAGTATGTTTTTCACAATTTGTATTTTCTCGATAGCCGATATCACAAGTGAAAATACGGAGTTCACTTTACCATTTTAGTTTTGATGTGAAAAGAGGGGAAGCATAAAATACTTCTTCATGGTATCGGGACATTACGGACCATGACAATTACGGACCAGACATAACGGACCAAATATTAGGGGATGGCGGTCCATCAAAAAAAGACATAACGGACCAGATTTATGGACAATACGGACCATCTAATAGACACAACGGACCATCAATAAGACATAACGGACCAGATATATACACATTACGGACCACCTTTAGATGGATATAGAATCTCAAAAACAACAACAACATAATTGTAGCAGTACAGACCATCTACAGATAGATATACAGTATGAATTATGAAAATATAACGGACAATCTATAGATTAATGTAACGAAAGACGTTTTTTATATATATAACGTTTAATTTCGTTTATATTGTATATTCGGCTTCGAGAAGTTTATATCACATTCAATTTATGAAAAAGTAATATATGCATATCACTATCAGGAATCACCACACTCACAAAACACAGCCTCGACATTTTTATAATTTATTTACACCAGTATAACTTACCACACATCCTCGTTTTGGGCGGATACGTTTGTTATGTTTGCTTATTATGATAGCACGTGCACACCTGTCAAATTTCTCTTAAATGTGAAAAATTCCGGTGAAATTCAATATAGAGTAATAGCTGACAGTCAAAAAGGTGATCACCCCTGTGGAATTCCATAAGGTGTTAGTAACCCAAGTACACATGTTTGTTCAATTTGTTTCATTATAAAATTGTTTTTTAAGAAATTAAATAAAATAACGGATGAAAGAAAAACAATTACAAATAGTTTCATATTCATTTAGCACATTTACCATAAATACCTCAAAATAAAACATTTAACAAAACACAAAAAATAAACAGTTCATAGCACACATAAATAGCTGTATCTTTTAATTAAGCACAAATTTACAAATACAAACAAGTACATTAACTATACATACCACACAATAAAATATTAAACAATACACAAGAAATAAACGAAAAACCGAGGACATAAATACATAAATACAGTGTATATAATATAAATGCTATTAGCAAACTATTGCAAAAAGGTATATAAAAACAAATAACACAATCACATAGACGCAAAGCACATTCATAAACCACACCATAAAACATTAAACAATAAACAAGAAATAAACATAACATTATCAGTAAAATGTTGAGTGAATAAAACAGTAACTTATTCATCAACATACTGATAATTTACACAGGGGCTTACAGTATGGCACATGCCTTCAACAGGCTACTAGCTGACCTCTCCATGGCAGCATACTCCGCCCACAGCTTCATTAGTTAGCCTTGATGAGCGTTTCTGGTGTCTTCGTAACTGCCCACCCTAACAATCTTGCACTGGAACGGAATATCCTTTGCTTCTCTGAACAACAAGTCCACTAAAAGTTTAAATGGTAGATTACCTTTCCTGGCACGTCGATTGAGGAGGGCCCGTAGACTGATCGTGACTCTACCTTCCTTCTCACCCAGGTTGCTTCGTCGTATTGAAGAAACGAGTCCAGACATCAGTCGTTGGCGAAATGCTTGTCAATTGTTCATTGCTATCTTCTTCTTCTTCTTGTCTTGACCGCCAACAATGGCGAACCCAGGTAACCCCAGGTTAGGTAATCCACCACCAGTATAATGATTAACACAACACAACAGGTCTATATACGCTCGAGTTGTTTAAATCCTTCAATTATATTTACGCATATGCCTAAAGTTCTATTGACACTGTTCGTAGTTATTATTTGAAACCTGTATATTAAGTATACAGACCGCATGCACCTAACGACCGATCAGTCCGGATTGGAACCCCTATAGATAGACTCTCTCGCTTTGTGCAGTTTATATATAAGCCTTCGAGCTTCAAATTCAATTTTTCTACAAAGTTCAGTTACTTGCATTGATGAAGCAAAGACACTTGAAAAGTTAATTATCAGCCGCAATAAATCACTGGATGAATTAAATCTTTGCACACTGTTCTCCTGTAGATGGCTTGTAATGGAATCAATAACCGGTCCACGGACATGTTTGAGCGGACGACAATGCAATACAAAGTGTTCCACAGTTTCATCAGCAGAGAAGCACACTTGACACTCTAGTTAAACTGCATATTGATTGAATCTAGCTCGTTTGGTTTGAAGTATGTATGTTCCTGTCAGAAGTTTCAATCTTGCAGGCATTCTGGACGATTCTAACACGGATGTACAAGGAATACGTAGTATCGGGTGACATTTCCCTGGCAGATATGTACAGTTCATGTATTTAAGGTAAGACCTGTGTAATAGGCACTATTAAGAATCCAACATCTGATTATATTTTCATCAACTGCTTCATACCACTGACTTGTATGCAAAATTTTAATGATTTTCACCGTGTAGTTTTTGAGATTTTTAGCTTTTTTTATTTAAAAAAGTGAGAAAAAACGTGAAAGTATCCAATTTCTTTAATCGGTGACAAAATTTTTTGTTATTGATAAATTCAACCCTAATTTTTTTTACAGTTTATCCAAAATATGTTATATTTTACTAAACCAATTTAAGATATAATATATAAATGCAGAATTTGTCTATAAATGACATTTTTTGACCAAATAAATTTAAAAAATGCATTTTTTATATTTCACGAGACTAAATTAATGAAAATTGTGCAAAATCCTGATTGGTGCAATATATCAAACTTTACCATTTTTAAACTATATACCTTAAACAACATTTAAACAAAATTTCAGAGAAGTTTACCGTCCAGTTTTAGAAATTTTCAAATTGATGACTTGAATAAACACTATTCTGATAGCGAAAACCCCTTTAATCTTGATTATTTTGCTTATTTTAGTTTAAATCATGACAATTTTATATTCAATGACAGAATTACACAGGAAAAAAAGAAATATGCCAAATATTTAAGCTCTAGGCTTACAAAAAAAAAATTAGCTTCCAGTGGGATTTGAACCCTGGTCCTCTTGCTTGATAGAAATCTATTCTAATTTGATACTATAGTTACTTCCCTTGGATACTCTTCTGGATATAGGTATTCATTACACAGGTCTTACCTTAAGAGACGGGCACAATCGGGCTCTATCTTCAATTTGATTTTTAGCTCGACTATTCGAAGAATAGGGGAGCTATCCTACTCGCCCGGTGTCGGTGTCGGGGTATACGGTCGTTTCGCGCACAAGTCGGTTCCTCCCCAGTCGTTTCCTCCCAAGTCGTTTCGCCCACCTTTAAAATTCTAAGTAAAACTGATATACGAGTTCATGAGAGTAATACCAAACAACCAGATTGTATATAAGATGATAAATTAAACATAAAAGTGAAAGTATAAAACAGTGATGATAAAGTACGTGTTTTCCAAAGACCTATATTATACATAATGTTTTAAACAGTAAAAGAACCTACATATTCTGTTTAATAGTTCTATATATTATTAACATGCATACATTTTACCCGACCGGATTATGTAAGATGATAAAATAAACTAAAATAATAGCATAAAAAGTGACGATAAAATACGTTTTTCCTCACGTTTAAACAGTTAGCGAACTTACAAATTTAGTTTTAATAGTTCTAAATATCATTAATATGCAAACATTTAACGCTACCAGACTATGACAGATGAAATAATAAATTAAAATAATAGAATGAAAAGTGATAAAGTACGTTATTTCACACGTTGTAAACAGTCAACCTACAAATTCAGTTTCGATACATGTGTAGTTCTAAATATTATTAATATGCATACATTTCGCGAACGCAATAGTCAGTTCCAAAAATATTATGGTTATAAAAATGTAAAATTCTTTAATTTAAGAGGTGCATTCTCAGATATTTGACTGGCCTATGCATACATTTTAAGCACACAATATTCCGTAAATGTTGCAAAAAAAAGAATAATCGTTTTATTTTCATACATCGTAGAAAATATTAAGAACAACACATCTTTATTAATTGATGTTTAATTAATTATCCAATCAGAGAATAAACAAACAGACGTTCGACAAGTCATTTCAATTATCAGCACATGGCTTGTAACAGCGGGGAGTATTCCCGTTGAAGGCATCTGAAAAGGACTACCGCAGTGAAACTTCCGAAATTTTAATGAGTTTTATCACCAGCTGATCACTGATATTGTTCATAATTGTATAAAAGATATGAAAAAAAAGATTCTTTCATTACAAAAATTAAACAACTAACGATTAAATCAACCGCTGAAAATGGCATTTTACCGTGTATAAAATGTCACAAGCACGTCAGACCAAGACAGCACGCTATTTCGTGCGATAATTGCGGCCGCTGGCAACACCGTACTTGCAACAGGTAGGCACGTTTTATAGGTATTTGAGTAATTAATTTTAAAGCATTTTTGCTAATGTAATGTAATATTAATTACTGTAGGAAAATAGATCATTTATGATATAATGGTTTTATTATCTAATGGTTATTAACATATAAAATCAATTGGAAAACATGTTTAACTTATTTTCTGAATGTGGCGATTCGTGAATGTGGCGATTCCTGATATGCATATTTCACCTTTTTATTGAGTCTAGCGCCAGCATCTCACTTTAAGTTATTGGTTTAAATCCTAAAATATTTTTCCCAGAGGTTAGTTTAGCAGCGTACCAAAGTGCGGTAAAGAATGGAGACAGCCTCGCATTTATATGCAGGCCATGCACTGACAGGATACCGGCAATAGATGACTACGAGGTTTTTATAGGTGTTTCGTTAACTGAAAGAACTACTGGTGTCCCCGGAAGTAGAAGGATTCGTGATGGATTTCGAGGCTGGTAAGTATTGCATTACCACGTACATGTACATTAACACTATTGTTAAACATAATGAACGCGCAAATTGTAATGATACTTTTAATCATATTTGCGCCAAAATATTTGAAATACCAGCATCAGTTTTGAAAATAACCTTACCAGGAGACTTTATTAGCCTTGCTCTTTTAAATTTCAGCTTCATGGTTAGCAGTCGGAGAAATTTTTCCAGAAGCAACTATTAAGGGTTGTGTGTTTCACTGGTCAAAGGCCGTGTGGGCCAAGGTGCAAGCGGTCGGGCTCCAGCCAGCTTACAGTCAGCGAGACTCAATTCACAAGTACATCCGATGCTTGATTTCACTCGCCTTCTTGCCAGCAGCTCACATTCCAGGGACTTTCCTAGAGCTGCAGCGACGGGCGAATAGTGAAAAGCTGGATGAGCTCACTGCATACATTGACAGACAGTGGATGAGAAACCCCACTATTTCCGGTCGAGTCATGGTCCGTATTCGGCCTAACAGTCCGTACCAACAATGACACGGAAGGCGAGTATTAGAATCTTGTAGTAAATTGAAATGAAATAACTTCAAAAACAATACCACTCAATATCTAATTTATGTCTAAATAAGGAAATAATAATTTATTTATTATTATTTATTATTTGCAGGTTGGCACAACCGTCTAAACACTAGGGCAGGTCAGGCGGCGCTGTCGTTTTACAGACTGGTTCCTGTACTGAGACACGAAGCAGAGCAGGTGAAGCGCGATATGCGCTTAGTTAGGGACGAGGCGGGGACACGAAGGCGGAGGCCAACCTATCTCAGAATGGAGGAAAGAATCCAGGAAATATGGGATTCATACTCGTCGGGTTCCATCACAACTACGCAGCTTCTGAAAAAATGCTCCCAATCTTGTTTGATATTTTTCAAGATGGAGCATTAAGAATGATTATAGCTGAACTGTTGTACAGCGTGATACATAACATACCATACTTGGAAAAGGAATGCTGTCCATATATCCAAAATAATATTTATAACAAATGTTCTATGTCCATTTTGGGTGATTGTCATCTGGAAATTGTCCATGGCCGATAATACTTATTCTTCGTTCATGTGTACAATACTGTTGTTATGTTTGTTATGTTTTTATTAATGCCATCACATCAAATGCATGAAATAATAGGTTATCGTTGTCATAAAGAGAATATACAAATATATTATTGTTTGCTTATTGCTGATCTACAGCAGAGAAGATACGAATTGTCAGAAGTTCCGTGACTGGCTACACTTTCTATGCTATATTGTATCATGATCTTGTTTACAATTAATAAAAGACACATTTTAAACTAGTTGTTATCTTACTGTAAGTATTTTACTTTTATAGCAATTTACCATGAACTGCTGAGTTTCTTTATATGGATATTCCATATATTCAATTTATTCTCCTTAAGTTCAAGTCCCCAAAGACGCTAAACACTGATTTGATGGTGAAAATGTATAATTATGCTGATTTTGGTGAAAAAAAGTAGGTTTCCTTACGTAAAACACTAATTTCGCAGATTCCAGAAAATGTGATTGTATACAGCGAAACACGCTATATAATCGAGTCCATTTAAATTAACTTCGAATAAATTTCCCCTGTAGTTAAAATTATAGCACAAAATATTTTAAAGAATGTTTTCTGTTAAGTATTGAGAAAGAAATAAATAAGATTACAAATTTAAGAAGTGGGCGAAACGACTTGGGTTTGGTGGGCGAAACGACTTGGGAGGAAAAGACTTGTGCGCGAAACAACTAGGGAGGAAACGACTTGTGCGCGAAACGACTGGCATTCGGTGTCGGCGTCTCCGTCCGTTAAACAAAATATGCACTTTGGTCCATAACTTGAAAACTACTTACGATATCAACTTGAAACTTGGAATATTTATTCACCATCAAATTCTACATCATTACTAACAAGACCCATAACTCTGCTTCCAATATTTTTCAAGTTATGCCCCTTTTTCACTTAAATTTTGTGTTAAGGAAAATATGCACTTTGGTCCAAACCTTATAAACTACTTGAGATATCAACTTGAAACTTGGAATATATATTCACCATCAAATTCTACATCATTACCAACAATACCCATAACTCTGCTGTCAATATATTTCAAGTTATGCCCCTTTTTTCTTATATTTTGTGTTAAGCAAAATATGCATTTTGCCCATAACTTTAAAACTACTTGAGATATTGCCTTGAAACTTGAAATATATTTTCACCATCAAAATCTACATCATAACCAACATGACCCATAACCCTGCTTCCAATATTTTTCAAATTATGCCCCTTTTTCACTTAAATTTTGTGTTAAGGAAAATATGCACGTTGGTCCATAACTTATAAACTTCTTGAGATATCAACTTGAAACTTGGAATATATATATTAACCATCAAATTCTACATCATTACCAACAAGACCCATAACTCTATAACTCTGCTACCATTATTTTTAAAGGTTATCCCCCTTTTTCACTTACATTTTGCTTGGCTCATAACTTTTGAACTACTTGAGATATTGCCTTGAAACTTGAAATATATTTTCAACATCACAATCTACATCATAACCAACAAGACCCATAACTCTGCTTCCAATATTTTTCAAGTTATGCCCCTTTTTCATTTAAATTTTTTTAAGCAGAATATGCACTTGGCCAATAACTTTGAAACTACTTGAGATATTACCTTGAAACTTAGAATTTATATTCACCATCAAAATCTATGTCATTATCAAAAAGACCCATTACTCTGCGTAACCTACCAATATTTCTCAAGTTGTGCCCCTTTTCACTTATGCAATTCTCCCATAACTTTTAAACAACTAGAGATATTACTTTGAAACTTGAAATATATGTTTGACATCAGTTTCTCAATCATTATCAACAACACCCATAACTCTATCGGAAATATTTCTGTAAGTTATGCCCCTTTTGAAGTTTTTGCATTAGCCGAAATATGCGTTTGATCCATAACTTTGAAACAACATGAGATATTAACTTCAAACTTAGAATATACATGTATAGTCACCATGATAATCTTTACAATAACCACCAAGACCGAAAACTCTGCTACAACTTTTTAAAATTTATGTCCTTTTTAAAGTAGATTTTGTTTTCAAGTTTTTATGCACTTGGCCCATAACTTTGAAACTAATACAGATATCAACTTCAAACTTGAAAAACATTTTCACCATCATAATCTAGATCACTTTCACTTGACCTATTGTATGCTTTTTAAAGTAATGCTTTTTTTCATTTCAGTTCTTTTTTCTGTAACATTACTGAAGTAATTGATATTGAACTTAAAGTAAATTTCTCCGATCATAAATTACTAACAAGTTTTTTTTAACTCTTCCAAAAATATTTCAAAGTTATTCCCTTTTTTAGTTCAATATTTTTGGAACATTATGGAATTATTTGTTATTTAAAATTACTTCTCCCATTCACTTGTTAATACTTTTCCTGATTGCACATGAATGTTTGGCCATAGTTGTTATTGTTTTAATCTTCAAATTGCATTTGTTTCAAATGATTCCAATAGTCGAGCGCGCTGTCTCCTCGGACAGCTCTTGTTCCACTTACAATGTACAATTGTATACAAATATTTCTTCCATTTATTTTTATCTTTCGGATTTTCTATGTATGTAAATACATCCTCCAGGTCATATCGCGCAAGAAGCGCCGGTATTTGGGCAGCTCAGGCACATGATCTGTTTTTACAGTTAGTTGTCGTATAAGAATCCTCTTTTCAAGGCTTTCTTCACTTTGATTACATGTATTGTTGAAGAAACACAGCACTCTCAGATCAAGCACAGCCTGTATTGGAAGCAGCCCAGATAGGATATATACAGACGGGTCGGCTGCATTATTTGGTAATGACATAATAAGTCTTCTTCTGAAATAGTTCAAGTTTTTCTATAAGCTTCCTGGAAGGTAGTAATAATTCCAAGCCGTATAATAGAACTGGAAGTACGTATGTTCTGTATAGATGTATTGTTGTTAATGGGTCGTCCATTTTCCCCTATGAAGTCCCTCTTCAAACAAACTATACAATGTCCGCCTTGCCTTAGCCAGATTGTTGCTCACATGTTCTTTACCTAATTCAAAGTTGAGACACTCGTTTACTTTTTTGAGTTTTTCAGTTCAATGAAAACTGTCTTAGATGGTTGCAAAAGATACCTTTCTTCATTTGCAAAGTTGTTAGCAATGTTGATCAATAATTGTGTTTCATAATCCGAGATACTCATCTAACATATATCATCGGCACATGCACAGTTACTTGTTTTTATAAAACCAATTTTCCCTCCTATGTTCGATAACTCTAACTGGTTCAACAAAGGATTTATGTAAGTCTTATACAGATCGGTAGAAAGAATTCCTCCTTGGCGTACACCCTGGGAGATCTGGAATCCTTCACTGGTAAGATTTTTGAACTTCACCACACTTGAGGTGTTTTCATGTAGCGATTTAACGAGTAACCAGTGTCGATCTTCTACTCCAGCATGGTAAAGTCTTCTCAATCAATGGGTATGACAAACAACATCAAATGCAGCTTTTGCGTCTAATAACACACTGTGGGCATTCAGCTTCAAGTCGGCACACTGCAGGTAAAACTCTTCTAGAATGTAGGCTGCATTTAGGGGTGATGCACCTTTGGTAAAACCACGTTGAGAAATATTTTGATTACAAAGAACATGTTCTTGTATGCGATTTCTGACGATTGTTTCTATAATTTTACACACTACTGGAAGAACAGTAATACCTCGGTAATTTGTAGCCTCTGTTGGATGCCCTTTGTTCTTGTAGACCGGTGATAAGACGCCAATCTTCAGACATGTAGGAACTTCCGCAGACTCAAATACACTATTTATAACAGTCAGTAGTTCAGCCTGTAAAAGTTCACCTCCATGAAGAATATGTTCAACTGTGATGCCATACACATCCGGGGATTTACCAGTGTTTATAGATTTCAGTGCTTTTATAAATTCCTCCGTAGTTACTGGTTCTACACGAGTGTTTTCACATTGTTTATAATAACCTGAATTTCTTTCTCCACCTCATCATGATATGTTTGATCAAAAAATACGTTTTCAGAAGGTTTAGCTAGGATTTCAAAGTGTTTCCTGAATCCCTCGAGTACTGCATCCCCACCTGAATAGCAAGTCCTTTCCACATAAAGATCATCAACCATATTTTTCAAAATTCCCCTTTGTTTATTAATAAGTTTATAAAATAACTTTGTATCACCGGATCTGGCCGTCATTATGTTGTTTCTTTCAAGTGTAAGCTCGTCTAAGTTCTGTCTTACAGTTTTTACGTTCAACATATAGAGGGTCACTTGGATTACAGTTTCTCCCAGCCTGCAGGCTTTATGTGCTAGACGGGCTGACTTCAAAGCATCAGATATATTCTCATTCCAGACTGACAATTTGGGTTTTGACTTTCTCCCACCTTTCTTTTTGCCGATGGCTTTTTCACTTGCAATTATTATCACTTTATTAAGATGGTTTAAGGAGTTTTCAATATCCATATAATTGAGGTTAAGTAAAGTACAGTTTTCTCTTTTTGCTCTTTTTGTTTCTTTCCGTACAGTAAAAAGATCCAAGCACGTGGTCGGTCTTTTCAGACATTTTGAACGGCAAGGTAGGACGTGCACAAGTTTCTAGTCTTGTTGATTCGTATTGTAATGAAAGTTTGTAACATAAAGGGTTTTTTGAAAAGCCTGTGTTGTTTTATAATGAATGATTATATTTGTATTTCCAAATTTAATTATTTTATTGGTCGGTTTTACATCCTTTGAAAATTTCTTGAGTTTTCGCGAGATCAGTGCTGGAAAATGCCTGTCCTTTAACATTTTCCATTCTCCTTTTCAGTGTTTCTTTTTATGCCAGATATTTGGAGAAATATGGCCCCATTCCCCCCTCAAAATAGTATATATTTTCCCCCCACATCAGATCAAAAAATCCCCCTTTTCCAGAGTCTGTTCATTCCGCTCTTACGTAATAGCGTGGTAAAAATTAAACACTGGGAAGTAATAGGCAAGATTTACTTGGTTGAACTACAGTGTTAGCAAAGCAAAATATCAGTGAATGCTTTGTTTTGTTGTGTTTGACAGGCTGCAAGTATCTTTGAAATATTCCCCCTTTTCTTTGTTTGCGTTGCAATTTTCCCCCACCGAAGGCGAAGGGCTGCGGCCCCCTTCCCCCATAAGTGAAAAAAAAAACACTGCTTTTCATCCAAAAATTTGGTATGGCCATAATTCATATTTCTGTAATAAAATGGGGTTATTTTATTCTTTAAAATAGCTGGAAGTCCGGTGACCATATCCGAGCTGGGACAGTTTCATAGGGACCTGGTATTGGGGCAGAATGGATATCTAATATGTATGTTCGGTTTTATTGGAATACACTGCAACTCCGTTATATCGCGATCCGTTATATCGTGATATCCAATATATCGCGCTTTGTCCGTAGATTCCATTTTTTTGTACTTTTACAATGTATATGTTTGTTCATTCTTTGTGGGCGGTAAAAAAGATCAAATGATTAAATAAATGTTTGCGACAAATTCATGAAACGCACGCTTTTTCCGTGTTGTATTACGTCATTATCAGCAAAGGCTGTTTATTACACAGGGCTTTTTTTCAGTTGATTTTATAGCCGTTATTCGGTCATGTTCCCAATGGCAAAACATATACTTTTTAGCTCACCTGTCACAAAGTGACAGGGTGAGCTTTTGTGACCGCCTGATGTCCGTCGTGCGTCGTCCGTCGTCCGTCGTGCGTCGTCCGTCGTCAACAATTGCTTCAATCGACTTCTTCTCTGAAACGGCTTGGCCAATTTTGATGAAACTTGCCACGTATGTTCCTTGCATGAAGCTCTTCCAAAGTTGTTCAAAGAAATCAATTCCATGCAGAACTCTGGTTGCCATGGCAACCGAAAGGAAAAACTTTAAAAATCTTCTTGTCTGAAACTACAAGGCCTAGAGCTTAGATATTTGGCATTTAGCATCCTCTAGTGGAGCTCTACAAAGATTGTTCAAATTATTTCCCTGGGGTCAAAATTGGCCCCGCCCCAGGGGTCACTTCATTTTACATGGACTTGTATAGGAAAAACTTTAAAAATCTTCTTGTCTGAAACCACAAGGCCTAGAGCTTAGATATTTGGCATTTAGCATCCTCTAGTGGAACTCTACAAAGATTGTTCAAAGTATTTCCCTGGGGTCAAAATTGGCCCCGCCCCAGGGGTCACTTCATTTGACATAGACTTATATAGGAAAAACTTTAAAAATCTTCTTGTCTGAAACCACAAGGCCTAGAGCTTAGATATTTGGCATTTAGCATCCTCTAGTGGAACTCTACAAAGATTGTTCAAATTATTTCCCTGGGGTCAAAATTGGCCCCGCCCCAGGGGTCACTTCATTTTATATAGACTTATATAGGAAAAACTTTAAAAATCTTCTTGTCTGAAACCACAAGGCCTAGAGCTTAGATATTTGGCATTTAGCACCCTCTAGTGGAACTCTACAAAGATTGTTCAAATTATTTCCCGGGGGTCAAAATTGGCCCCGCCCCAGGGGTCACTTCATTTTATATAGACTTATATAGGAAAAAACTTTAAAAATCTTCTTGTCTGAAACCACAAGGCCTAGAGCTTAGATATTTGGCATTTAGCATCCTCTAGTAGAACTCTACAAAGATTGTTCAAATTATTTCCCTAGGGTCAAAATTGGCCCCGCCCCAGGGGTCACTTCATTTTACATAGACTTATATAGGAAAAAAACTTTAAAAATCTTCTTGTCTGAAACCACAAGGCCTAGAGCTTAGATATTTGGCATTTAGCATCCTCAAGTGGAACTCTACAAAGATTGTTCAAATTATTTCCCTGGGGTCTAAATTGGCCCCGCCCCAGGGGTCACTTCATTTGACATAGACTTATATAGGAAACACTTTAAAAATCTTCTTGTCTGAAACCACAAGGCCTAGAGCTTAGATATTTGGCATTAAGCATCCTCTTGTGAAACTCTACAAAGATTGTTCAAATTATTTCCCTGGGGTCTAAAGTGGCCCCGCCCCAGGGGTCACTTCATTTGATATAGACTTATATAGGAAAAACTTTAAAAATCTTCTTATCTGAAACCACAAGGCCTAGAGCTTAGATATTTGGCATTAAGCATCCTCTTGTGAAACTCTACAAAGATTGTTCAAATTATTTCCCAGGGGTCTAAATTGGCCCTGCCCCAGGGGTCACTTCATTTTATATAGACTTGTATAGGAAAAACTTTAAAAATCTTCTTGTCTGAAACCACAAGGCCTAGAGCTTAGATATATGGCATTTAGCATCCTCTAGTGGAACTCTACAAAGATTGTTCAAATGATTTCCCTGGGGTCAAAATTGGCCCTGCCCCAGGGTTCACTTTATTTTATATAGACCGATATAGGAAAAACTTTAAAAATCTTCTTGTCTGAAACCACAAGCTGAGAGTACTTTTGTACTCAGGTGAGCGATATAAGGGCCATCATGGCCCTCTTGTTTCCCAATTTGAGAAGAAAAATTCCCAATTGAATCAAAAACATTTCTGATGAAAAACAACAGCATCAGCACTGCATCTTTTGCTCTTTAAGCCAGGAATTATTGACAATATTAAATATGGATGGCAATGATTAAAAAAACATCAGATAACAGTAACACTTCTTTTTCCCCAATGATGCTAAAAAAATTACTAATTTCTGGCAAAACGACGATAAATTTCCCAATTCCAGGGGTATGGGTCATATTCCCAAAATGGTGAAAAGAAGCCCTGTTACATTTTGTATGCAGGGATTTAAGACGCGGTGTACACGTTCACCAGCAGATACAATTTCAAGCGTATGAAAATAGATGAAAGGTTTTTTACAATTCTGTTGCTTCTGATTTGACATGAAACCCCCTTTGTGACGAACAATACGTGCCAAAAACACCAAACGGACGACGACGAACTATCGGCGCGGACCATGACCGACCAACGGATCATCAATCAGTTGAAAGCACCGAAAACAATAATACCACCATTGGAAATTGACGACGCCGATCTTAGTTTTGTATAAAAATAAATCTTGATATATTATATAAAAATAGTTGTTTAAAACATTTGTCCAGCTCGGAACCATCTCCCTGATGTACCCGTAGATTTCACGGCATGTTAATTACGCTACACCACGATATACATGACAGCAAAAACAAATGAATTCTCCTTGTTTTAGCGCGATTATTTACTTATAACGCGCTCTGTTTATATCGCGGTTGGCCGGCTTGGACCCCGAGGTCCGCGATAAAATGTAGTTACAGTGTATTGTCTTAGTTCTTTAATACAGAAAGGGTGAGCAGCAGCCATTATTCCAGTGGATATCTTTAAAGTGGACTGGTATTGAACACGCTTGACAAGAGTCCTGCAACACTTGAGGCCAAGGATGTGGGAAAGAAATTGCGGCACCATTTCTAAATCTGTTCATTATTTTATACACAAAGTCAATATGAAGTTCACAACATTGATAGAACTTGATACTTCATGTTTATATATTTAGTAGTAAACTTGGAACAATGCCACTGGAACAATGCCACTGGAGTCTTTATTCGGTACTCTTGATCTAAGAAACCCAAATCTCTTCTCAAGATGTTATCCCAGACTCTACATATAGGATGTTTGACTTGTACTGCACATGCTTCAACTCAGTTAATGAGGTTTCCCTGATTCTCTATATCAGAATTCAACGGTAGTAGAAATACTGCTTTTGCTATGAGAGAGACAACCCTATTTACCTGTAAATAATCGTTACTAGTGCTTTGAAAAAGGCATTCATGCAAGTCCCAATATTTCCTGGTTATCAGAGATGCATTGCTATTGGTGGCTTTTCACTGTGAAATATATTTAATAACCCATTACTCCATGGAATATGGCTTGTCTGTAGGTGAATGGTGTAGATCCAGATCAGCCGGCACATCCATTCTGATCATTTTCTACTGTTAGCTTTTTTATCCCCCCGCCAAAGGCGTGGGGGATATTAGAAAAGCCCTTCGTCTGTTCGTCCATCCGAAACAATTTTGTCCGGAGCATTAGTCCAAAACTACTGGAGGGATTTTATTCAAATTTCATACACTGACAGAGCACATTAGTAGGTAGTGCAGTGTGCAAGAACAATAACTCTACCTTGCCTATTTTTAGAGTTATTCCCCTTTATCAGAATTACTTGATAAATTTTGTCCGGAGCATTAGTCCAAAACTACCGGAGGGATTTTATTCAAATTTCATGCACTGACAAGGCACATTAGTAGGTAGTGCATTGTGCAAGAACAATAACTCTACCTTGCCTATTTTTAGAGTTATTCCCCTTTATAATATTTACTTGATAAATTTTGTCCGGAGCACAAGTCCAAAACTACTTGAGGGATTTTATTCAAACTTCATACACTGACAGAGCACATTGGTAGGTAGTGCAGTGTGCAAGAACAATAACTCTACCTTGCCTATTTTTAGAGTTATTCCTCTACATATTTACTTGATAAATTTTGTCTGGAGCATAACTCAAAAACTACTTGAGGGATTTTATTCAAACTTCATACACTGACAGAGCACATTAGTAGGTAGTGCAGTGTGCAAGAACAACAACTCTACCTTGCCTATTTTTAGAGTTATCCCTCTATCATATTTACTTGCTAAATTTTGTCCAGAGCATAACTCAAAAACTACTTGAGGGATTTTATTCAAACTTCATACACTGACAGAGCACATTGGTAGGTAGTGCAGAGTGCAAGAACAATAACTCTACCTTGCCTATTTTTAGAGTTATTTCTCTTTATCATATTTACTTGATCAATTTTGTCCGGAGCATAACTCCAAAACTACTTGAGGGATTTTATTCAAACTTCATACACTGACAGAGCATATTGGTAGTAGTGCATTGTGCAAGAACAATAACTCTACCTTGCCTATTTTTAGAGTTCTTCCTCTTCATCATATTTACTTGATAAATTTTGTACGGAGTATAACTCAAAAACTACTTGAGGGATTTTATTCAAATTTCATACACTGACAGAGCACATTCGTAGGTAGTGCAGTGTGCAAGTGCAATAACTCTACCGTGCCGTTTTTAGAGTTATTCCCCTTTATCACATTTACTTGATACATTTTTTCCAGAGCATAACTCAAAAACTACTTGAGGGATTTTATTCAAACTTCATACACTGACAGAGCACATTGGTAGGTTGTGCAGTGTGCAAGTACAATAACTCTACCTTGCCTTTTTTAGAGTTATTCCTCTTTATTAGATTTACTTGATAAATTTTGTCTGGAGCATAACTCCAAAACTACCTGAGGAATTTTATTCAAACTTCATACACTGACAGAGTACATTGGTAGGTAGTGCAGTGTGCAAGAACAATAACTCTACCTTTCTGATTTTTAGAGATATTCCACTTTATCAGAATTACTTGATAAATTTTGTCCGTAGCTTAACTCCAAAACTTAAAAGGATTTCCTCTCCAGGTAAATTATACGAAAGTACAACCTTCAGGTAACTTTTTTCCGGCGGGGGGGATTAACCATGTGTAACATGGCTCTTGTTTTTCATTTGGTTATTGCTGTCCAAGAAACAAACAGTAGATCCTGATAAAATGTTAATATGCCAGCTTACCTGCATCTAAACTGTTTGCCCATACAATAAAACCATATTTATGGAGTAAAGGGACCGATAATTTGGTTAGAAGAAGGTCTGTGAGAGGAAATAATCATACTGCAGGCTGCCAATATGTGAGTAGCTGAAAGAGCATGCAGTGGTGTGGAAATTGTATTTTTATAGACATTGCTTGTATATTTCAGAAATTGTCAACAAGAATTTGTCTTTAAACAGCTGAGCTATCCCTGAATCACAAAGATGGTCAAGGAAGACAAATCTACATGGAAGTCGAACTACTTCATGAAGATAGCTGTAAGCAAAACACAAAACACAAATACAAATATGACCTCTTGTAGTTAAATCAAAACCATAATCCATCAAACTGCTAAATAAATTCATCAGACTCGCTGTTCTGTCTGTTAAAGTCTTTCCATTCATTGTTAAAACGGATACATGGTTAATTGACTAGATAAACTGTAGATGCTAGCGATACTGCACTAGGGAATCCAGTTTTATGCTAGTTGAAAATATGGCATAATTGTGTCTGATGCATGGTATTTTGACTTTGTTTTCTCAAGATCACTTCCAACATTGTTATTGTTTCCCAGATAAGATCTTCTTTTCTTTTGTCAAATAAGTTTTTCATGATTTTAAAATTTGACTTAACTTGGCAATATTTGTTATGAAATCTTAATCTAGCATTAACAATTTTCAGCAACTTCTGGATGAGTATCCCAAATGTTTTGTGGTGAATGCAGACAATGTGGGCTCTAAGCAGATGCAACAGATTAGAATTGCCCTCCGCAAAAAAGCTAGTAAGTTGCTGATTCAAACCGTGTTCCTCTAAAAAAAAGCTAGTAAGTTATGCTGATTCAAACTGTGTTCCTCTAAAAAAAAGCTGGTAAGTTATGCTGATTCAAACTGTGTTCCTCTAAAAAAAAGCTAGTAAGTTGCTGATTCGAACTGTGTTCCTCTAAAAAAAGCTAGTAAGTTGCTGATTCAAACTGTGTTCCTCTAAAAAAAGCTAGTAAGTTATGCTGATTCAAACAGTGTTCCTCTAAAAAAGCTAGTAAGTTGCTGATTCAAACTGTGTTCCTCTAAAAACAGCTAGTAAGTTGGTGATTCAAACTGTGTTCCGCAAAAAAAAGCTAGTAAGTTATGCTGATTGAAACTGTGTTCCTCTAAAAAAAAAAGCTAGTAAGTTATGCTGATTCAAACTTTGTTCTTTCAACACACTGTTTAGCTCCACAGATTCAATCTGTGTTACAAAGGCAAGCTTGTAAACTGTGGAATCAAACTTTCAAACATAGAAAAAGCTGGTAAAATAACTGAATCATAGAGGCTGATAAACGTTGCAGATACAGAAAGGATGAGCATGTAGAATTCAATTGACAAATAGTGGCTTTTGGTCAGTGGTGATTATCTGGAGCTGCCATAGTCTTATAGACTAGCTTATGGTTGAGTGAATTTTTCTGCATTTTTAACACTGTGACTGCTTTAGCTTTTAATATATTCACTTTGACTTTAAGAGTATTGAATCACATTTGCCTTGTATATAGGTCTTTGATAGATAAGTATGTAATATGTTTGTCCTGGTAAGTGACCAGTCACCATTTCAGCCAATCAGATCCTTGAGATTTGAGACTGACATCAAAACTTAGTTTTATGATCTTGGGCCAAGGCACCTTTAATATGTTTTGTTGAGCTTAGTATTTTATCATTGCAGTTGTGCTGATGGGTAAGAATACCATGATGAGGAAGGCGATCCGAGGTCACCTGGAGAGCAATCCAGCTCTTGAAAAGTAGGTCTACACTTCACACTTGTAGTTCTTTTAAAAATGTTTTCAGTTATGAATTTAAGTAATATTAGTACAGGTTGTTATTGTTGTTGTTCACCATCTTGAAAAAAATCTGATTTGTAATGTTTCTTTACCATACTACTTGATAACATGTATTTGTTTATAAACTATATTTCTGCGAGATTTATGACCAGTATCTGTAATCTGATAGCATTTAATGGTAAGAAACAGGTTGCCTTCTAGAACATGCCTGCTTTTATCATAAGCATGTTCTACAAAATACTTGTAAGAATATTGTGGCCTCTTCAAGCTTACTGTTTGCAAGAGATTGTCCGATAAACACAAATCTATTACTATGGCAGAAACACCACTTGTGAGCGCTGTATGAGATAAACTTTCTTTTGAATTTCATTGTAGGTTGCTGCCCCACATTGTGGGTAATGTAGGACTGGTGTTCACCAAGGCAGACCTGTGTGAAGTTCGAGAACTTCTCCTTGCCAACAAGGTACTCTCCATTCCATATACAGTATTACTAAAAGTTGAGCTTGAACAGTAGGTACAAATGATCTACTATTGTGGCTGTGGAAATGAAAAGATTCCATGTACCAAATGATCTATTATGGCCACAATTCATGCTGGTGAAAATGAAAAGCCCTGATCTGCTTCTTCACATCACAGATCTTGGAACCTTATCTCTTGCACCTCTTATTATTATCTTCTATTTAAACTTGCATTAACACTGCTTCTTTCATCAAATTCAGGTCTATAAAAAGTTTTTCAACTACATTACCCCTATCTACTACAGGAGCAAGTTGTTGATAGTTCATGCAACAATAAAGTACTTTATTAGATTCTGTATTTTCAGTTTTGAAAAAGTCACTGTAGTGCAAAACGTGAACGAATTTATGACATTTGTGTGTTGTTCAGACATTTAGTTGGATTTGTTGCATAGTTTAGTACAGAAATTTTGTTGCTAATGGAAAGGAAGCTTTCAACTCTAACCAGATTGTGTTTGTTGTTGTAGGTGAAAGCTCCAGCTAGGGCTGGTGCCATTGCCCCCGTGGATGTCATCGTGCCCAAACAGGCAACAACACTAGGTCCCGAGAAGACCTCCTTCTTCCAGGCTCTCCAGATCACCACCAAGATCACAAAGGGATGCATTGAAATCTTGGTAAGTTTAAGGCGGTCATCTGCTGATCTTGAACCCATTAAGTCAGAATTTCTGTAATGGAATAACCTGTCCATAGATAAAAACCAGGGCCCAAAATCACATCTCAAGCTGATTGGCTGAAATAGTGTATTTGATTCTAAATGTCAGCTGTGATGAAATAAATCTTTTAACCTGAGCCAGCACTGGTTGAGAGCCAGCAATGGCTGAACCCACTCATCCTGGCTGGTTTCTATGGTAACACTTCGTCCATAGGACAGTCTGAGCTGCATTGTGCTCGTGAAGCTGATAATAGCAGCTTTAGTTGTCTGGAGGATATCATTTATATGAAAATAGCAGTAAAAAGTTGTTTATATACACACACATGTATTTATTAATTTTTTGTCATTAATAAGGTTTTCAGTGTGTTGTTAACTGTGTTTAAAAAGCTAGTCAAAAGTCTAAAGCAATGAGTATGAGCAATTACAGTTGCAAAAAGAAAAGGTCACTTGATAAAAGATGCAGTCTGCTGATAAGCTTCCCTCTCTTATTTCATTAGTAACTTAGTAATAAGACAGACGATCCCTTAATCACTGGGTATTCTTCAGTGTCAAACAGTTGTGACAGTGAACTAGAATCATTTACAGAAATATTAACTGTTTATACAGAAAATTTAACTTCCTTGTTTATAGATAAACTTGGCAAGTCCTGAAGTGTGCCATTTTTACCGCATAATTAACATCAAACATATTCATATTTTACAAGTTGATATTTTCCCCACCAGTATGCAGCTATGATGAAATTAAACTTTTCACCTGGGCCAATACTGGTTGAGAGCCAGCAATGGCTGAACCCACTCATCCTGGCTGGTTTCTATGGTAACACTTGGTCCATAGGACAGTCTGAGCTGCTATCTAAATTTACTTGGTAGAGTAGGAAATTTTGATGATCCAATTTAAGGCAACATTTCAGAATTTGGTTTTGGCAACACCATTCCTTTTAGGGCCTTTAATTTCAGAAACTTGCTCATTTTTGTAATACAAAACAATGTGTCAGCACTTATTGTGACTTAACCAGATAGAAACATTGTAACTGATGTTTGGTGCTTGTATAGGCAATGTCTTGTGTTTATGCAATGATTGAATGTGTTAATATGCATTTTAGAGTAGGTAAGAGGATACATGTGCTGATATTCATGGATCGGGGCATCTTTTCACAGGCTGCAGAAGGGGCCCATGCCCTATAATTTTGTGGAAAATAGCATGATTTCTTCTCTGAAGAGGAAGGAAAAAACCTGATGAAGTTACTTTTGCGGGAAAATTGCACAATTTTAAAGAAATTTTCAGAAGTCAGCCATAAATGGCCCCTGTTAACGAGGGAAAAAAGCCCTGTGGATGATCGTTTTAAAGGCATCCCAAAATGCAGGCCTCCTAGTGAAACCTTTAAAACCTTTAAAAACCTTTAATTTCATAGCATCTAAAACTTCCGGGAAGAAACCTTTAAAACGGCCAAATAGCCTGGAATTTTCACTAAAAACCTTTATTTTTCAAACTGCTTGCCATGTCTGGCAGTTTAATGCAAGTAATGGTTGCACTTCTGTATTTCTTCCCCATTTTAAGTGTTGTTATTGGGATACTGCTTGCAAATCAATTATAATGGTTATGTATAACAGTATTTGATTATATCAAACATACCTATTTCTGATACCTATGGTTTTAGAGTGTGGGTTTCCATATACAAATTAATTGTTTTAGTAAATACATATATATTGTGTGTTTTCAATAAAAATTCCAACAAAAATACCCTTTATTTACTCTTTATTTTTTAATATTTTACACTATACAGCCTTTATTTCGTAGATAGGAGACTTTATAATAACCTTCATATTTGTTCAGGCATGCTAGGAGGCCTGCAAAATGTTTAAAGTTTAGTTTTTAAGGGGCTGTATTTACGATGGGCGAGTATTTCAGAGGTTGTATTATATTTGTGGGCGAGTACTTTAGAGGCTGTATTGATAATAATGGGTGAGTATTAAAATTAAGAGGTTGTGGTGGATGAGTATTTCAGCATAATGTTCATGTTGTTTGGTTGTTTACAGAATGATGTGAACCTGATCAACACTGGTGACAAGGTCGGTGCATCCGAGGCTACACTGCTCAACATGTTGAACATCTCACCATTCTCATATGGTCTCATCATTCAGAGAGGTATGCCTTCAAGTCTGTGCCAAAGATTATAAAACTATATTTGGAGACCGGTCTCAAATCTCGAGCATCTGATTTGCTGAAATGGCAACTGGTCCAGAATTAGTTTTATGATCTTAGGCAGAATTGCTGTTACTTTCTAGCTGAAGCTTGACATTAAGGTTAAACATTGAAAACAACTGGTACAAAGTTTGATTTTGCTGAACTGGACTAAATTTAATTGTTGTAGCATAGGAGGCAACAGAAGTTGTTCTATATATTGATTTGTTTGTCTACTACAAACTTGTTGAAGTATAACAAATGTGTGTGCGCTGCAATGATGATAAATGCTTTTACCTTGAAGGGCCAGAATAAGGGTGAGAGCCAGCAATGGCTGAACCCACTCACCCTTTCTGGTTACCATGGTAACATACTGTCCTTTGGACTGTCTGAGCAGACATGGAGGCTTCTGAAAGAATTTGTGTGTGTAGAATTAATACCAGTCTGTGGTATCTAACATCAGAAGCATGGTTTCAGTGTAGCTAAAATTGAACAATTTGCAGGTTAGTTCAAAGGTGGCAGGAAATTTTAATGATTTGTTTTTTATGCCCCCGGCATCTAGTGATTGAACCGTCCGTACGTCCGTCCGTCCGGTTAACATTTTTCGGCAAGTTGGATATTTCTGAATTTCTACAAAGAGCATTGGCATGAAAGTTTACACACTTACTTAACAGTTCACAGGTCATGACCCTGACAAGTTACATAACTCTGGGTACCTTATTTCTGGTGTTATCTCCCCTTTTTGTACTTAAAAAATGGTTAACCTGTTTCGGCAAGTTGGATATTTTTCCATTTCTACAAAGATCATTAGCATGAAGGTTTACAAACTTAATATACAGTGCACAGGGTATGACTCTGACAAGTTACATAACTCTGGCTATCTTAATTCGGAGTTTTCTCCCCAATTTGTACTTAGAGATAAATGGTTAACATTTTTCGGCAAGTTCGATATTTCTCAATTTCTACAAAGAGCATTGGCATGAAAGTTTACACACTTACTTAACAGTTCACAGGTCATGACACTAACAAGTTACATAACTATGGGTACCTTATTTCTGGTGTTATCTCCCCTTTTTGTACTTAGAAAATGGTTAACTTATTTCGGCATGTTGGATATTTCGCAATATCCACAAAGAGATCTGGCTTTAAAGTTTACACACATACTTAACAGTGCACAGATGATGACCCTTACAAGTTACGTAAGTCTGGCTACCTTTTTTCTGGGATTATCTCCCCATTTTATACTTGGATATAAATGGTTAACTTGTTTTATTTGATTTTTGCCCTTTTTCGCTTAGAAATTAGAATTAAGAGAAATTATGGTAAAAGTTTCAATGTTAGTGTTTTTCTAAGGTAATCTATAGAAAAGGTTTAAAACAGATGTACTTAACATACTTTGGTGAAAGTGCCTAGTGGTTACTATACTATACTATACTATACTATACTATACTATACTATACTATACTATACTATACTATACTATACTATACTATACTATACTATACTATACCATACCATACCATACTATACCACACCACACCACACCACACCACACCACACCACCACCACCACCACCACCACCACCCCCCACCAAGTAGAGATCTTGGAAAGCTATGCTTGCCAGTGTCGGTAAGATGAAATAATATTCGCTCTCTATGATCTAAACATGTAATTATTTTTTTCATATTTTTCTGCAGCACGGTTGATATCGAGTATTTAGTGGTTGCTGAAAATATTGCTCCAATTTCATCACTATAAGTGTATGTTTCATTTTCCTGTCTTCAGTAATCTTTACTTGTTTGAAGTGCATTTCTTTAAGAAAATCAAATATAGGATTGTACCCACACCACCCCATCTCACACCACACCACCACCACCACACCACCAACAGTAATACTGTCAACAGCAATGTCAACAACACCACCAACAACACCACCAACAACTCCGTCAACAACACCACCAAGAACACCGTCAACAACACCACCAACAACAACACCACCACCAACAAGAATAGCATCAACAACACCAACAACCAACAACAATAGCATCAACAACACCAACAACTGACAACACCAACAACAACACTGACAACTACACCAACAACAACACCCACACCACCAACATTACCAACACCAACAACAATACCAACAACAGCAACAACACCCACACCACCAACAACAGCAACCAGCATACCTTACTATACTACACCACACCTCACCACTTCACTATAGGTGGGCAGGGATAGTGGGTTGATGGGTGTGGGATCAGGGGTGTATGGACTGGGTTGTGTAAACCCTCTAAAAAAACTACAATAATAAAGTAACTGTAATTTATTGATTTCCTAACTTGGATTAAGAAACTTTTGTTCATGTATGTGTGTTGGGTGTCATAAACTCCTGAATCACTCCCCAGTTTAAATGAAGCCCAGTTTTAAATGTGCTTAAATATGTCTGACTTCAAATAGTCGAGCATGCAGTCGTTTCCGACTGGCTCTTGTTATGATAAATTCTTTTCATGTACAGGTTCTGGCACCAGACGGTTATTTTCATTATTTAGAACTAACTTGTGATTTTAGTTGCAGTTTTAACACTGTGCTATCATTTATAATTTGTATCGTTACAAACTTCGCTACCGGGGGCATATGTGTTTTCCGAACACAGCTTCTTGTTTTTTACTGATTAAGAATTATTGTTTGATATTTTCAAGCCAAAAATATCAACAGTTGGGGCATAAAATGGCGACGGGCATTAAGAGTTGCTCCTGTCCGTCAGTCCGTCCATCCGATATTCTCGTGAACGCAACTCCTCCACAATGCTTGGCCTGATATGTTGTGCGTAAAGGTGGGGTTTCGCTCTTACCTGTTCCGTTCAGAAGTTATGGCCCTTTGATACTTCCATTTACATTAGTTTTAATAGGAGTATATCTCTTGAGCGCAACACCTCCTACACTACTGGTGGGAATTTATTGAAACTTGACCATAATGCTTGGCCTGATATGTTGTTGTGCATAAAGGTGGTGTTTCGCTCTTACATGTTCCGTTCAAAAGTTATGGCCCTTTGATACTTCCATTTACATTAGTTTTAATAGGAATATATCTTGTTTCTTATATTTTGTGTTAAGCAAAATATGCATTTGCCCATAACTTTAAAACTACTTGAGATACTGCCTTGAAACTTGAAAAATATTTTCACCATCAAAATCTACATCATAACCAACAAGACCCATAACCCTGCTTCCAATATTTTTCAAATTATGCCTCTTTTTCACTTACATTTTGTGTTAAGAAAAATATACACTGCCCTTAACTTTGTTTGGAATGGAGGGATTTCAAAATAACTTGGCACAAATGATCACCATAACAAGGCGGTGACAATACCCATGCCTGTAGGTCCAAGGCCAAGGTCACTGTTACTAAAAATAGAATTTTCTTGCAAAATCTTGTCCGCTCTGTAGCTTTGTTATTTCTTATTGGATTTTTAAATAACTTGGTATAATTGTTCACCATATCAAGACGGTATGTCACGTGCCTGCCCAAGCCTTTAGGTCGGAGGTCAAGGTCACTGTTACTAAAAATAGAATTTTCTTGTACTGGCTGTTACTTTGTTATGAATGGAGGGATTTCAAAATAACTTGGCACAAATGTTCACCATGACAGGGCGATGTGTCGCATACCATGCCCATGCCTGTAGGTCAAAGGTCAAGGTCACTGTTACTAAAAATAGAATTCTCTTGTCCGGGCTGTAACTTTGTTGTGAATGAAGGGATATCAAAATAACTTTGCACAAATGTTCACTATGACAAGGCAGTGTGTCCGCACAATACCCAAGCCTGAAGGACCAAGGTCAAGGTCACTGTTACTAAAAATAGAATTTTCTTTTCGGGCTGTAACTTCATTATAAATGGAGGGATTTCAAAATAACTTGACAAATGTTCACAATGACAGGGCGATGTATCGCGTACCATTCCCATGCCTGTAGGTCAAGGTCACTGTTACTAAAAATAGAATTCTCTTGTCCGGGCTGTAACTTTGTTAGGAATAGATTGATTTCAAAATAACTTGACACAAATGTTCATCATGACAAGATGGTGTGTCCCGTACCATGCCCATGCCTGTAGGTCCAAGGTCAATGTCACAGTTACTAAAATAGAATTTTCTTGTCAGGGTTGTAACTACGTTAGGAATAGAGTAATTTCAAAATAACTTGGCAGAAATGTTCACCATGACAAGGTGGTGAGTCGTGTACCATGTCCATGCCTGTAGGTCCAAGGTCAAGGTCACTGTGACTAAAAATAGAATTTCCTTGGCTATAACTTTGTTTTGAATGGAGGGTTTTCAAAATAACTTGGCACAAATGTTCACCATGACAAGGTGCTGTGTTGCGTACATTACCCATGCCTGTAAGTCCAATATCAAGGTCACAGTTACTAAAACTTGAATTTACTTGTTCGGGCTATAACTTCTTTATGAATGAAGGGATTTCAAAATAACTTGGCACAAATGACATTGCATTGCATTACCACCAACTTCTTAACAGACATTTCCGTAATGAGAAGACAACAGTGCCACAAATACAAATAATTTACTTGATCATAAAGTTTATGCATATTCTTATAATTACTCGAACATCACTGTCTTTGAAATGCTATTATTCCCATCATTGCACTTTTGTATCTGAAAATGATGCATAGCGGGGGCATCCGTGTCTTATGGACACATTTCTAGTTTAATTCTTGATGTTTTCTTGTTGATACCCTGTTTTCATTTGAACAGCTTTTTATCTGTTAAATTACAGTGTATGACTCTGGCAGTGTATTTGAGCCAAAGATTTTGGATATCACAGATAAAGACATCCTGAACAGATTTTTGGAGGTAAGCTATGGCTTTCATGTTTGACAGTTGTACGGCTTTAAACTTTAGTAACACTTGTATGTAGATTATCTGAAATTGCAAGTTTGTACCCATGCAGTTGTGTCATACCAAATAGTTTCAATATCCATCTGTGATAAATGTTATGAAAAAGCGGTTACATTCTGTTGACAATCATATTCTTCTGCCATGCTAGTATCAATAAACACTTTTCCAATTCAAATTTATAAAAAAGTTGGTTTAGCTCACACCAGAATTTTGTGATAGAGGTATTGGTCTATATTAGCTTTTATCCACATGTTGTTTTCTGTGTTGATGCTTTCCGTAACATTGTTTTTGATGTTGACAGGGTGTCCGTAATGTGGCCTGTTTGTCCCTGCGCATTGGTTACCCAACAGCTGCTTCTGCCCCTCACTCAATCGCCAACGGTTTCAAGAACCTGCTGGCCATTGCTGTGCAGACAGACATCACCTTCCCAGAGGCTAAGAGGGTAAGTTTGATATTATTAACCCTTTCCTTCATATATACACTTTGAGGGCATAGGAAAACATTGAAGATCTAGATCAGCTGTCACATTCGTTCTGTATGATCAGGATCTGCACCGTTCTTTTTTTAATTGTTAGGTTATTTCTGACAAAAAAGCCAACAGTGCAGATCCTGATCTGGTGGCAGGAATGTTTTCCACCAAACTGTAAACCTCATTATGGATGAAGTTATCTGAAAAAACTTAGCATGTGATTATCTGAAACTGTGGTGGGCAATACCCCAACCCCTTAACTTGGATAGAAGTTTTAATCTCCGATTCATCTTGTCTTGGTTATAACATCATGAATGGGGAGAGATGTCACATGAAAATGCTGTCAATACATTTTGTTTTGTACAAGTCTTAGCCTTGAGGTCCAAGGTCAGATTACTGTTGCAAGGTTAGAATTTCCATGGCATACTGTGAAGTCATTTTCTTTCTTTTTTTTTATTGTCATTAAATTTTGTGTTTTGCTCTCTATAAACCATTTAATGGAGACTTGAATCGGATTTTGATTTGTGAAAGTAAAACTTTAAATACCAATAACTTTAATGTTTTCAGACCAAGGAATACCTGGCTGATCCCTCAAAGTTTGCTGTAGCAGCACCGACAGCTGCAGCACCAGCTGCCGCTGCTGGTGGTGGCAAGGCAGCAGAGAAGAAGGAGGAGAAGAAAGTAGAGTCCGAGGAGTCAGAAGATGACGACATGGGCTTTGGGCTCTTTGACTAGATGCTCTCCTGAAAACCTGTAAAACCTGGGCACCCGGCAATTACAATAACTGGCTGTATAAACATTGTAAAATGAAGACTTTCTGTTTGCATAAAACTGTCTGCATTCCCATTGTTACTTGCTTGATCCAGGAAATAAAGAGCTACTAAGAAATTTGTTCACTTTCTTGTACTGATCCAGTTAATTTTAATTCTGAACTTTTAAAAGTTGTTTTTATACCAACAAAAACTTAATAAGCAATGCCTGATCAGTGAAATCTGTTGACAAAGGTCAAATATATATTAACCAATATATGGTTCAACTGTATTATTGGGGTAAAACAAGGTTGTAATTAGTCACCGACATTATTCGCAATCTTCGCAAATGACCTTGTTCTTGAGATTACGACCTTGACCTTGGGATCCAAGTAGTAGACTGGAAATTATCCATGCTTCTATATGCAGATGACATAGTCCTGATGACCAGTCGGAAGGAGATCTGCAAACTATTCTAAATGGGTTTCACAATTGGTATAAGCGATGGTGCGTGCTAATTAATGCCAGCAAATCGAGGTGCATGCACTTCTGGAAGGCCAGAACACAACGCAGTACAGTGACCTCTGTACTCTTAGAAACTGGGCAATGACATTCTAGAGACTGTAAACCACAAAGGCATACTGCGTAATTTTGGTGAAAGCAACTTGTTAATAAAAATTCGAACTGACTATTCTCTGAATTCAGCAAAACGAAAAGTACAGTACCCTAGGTAGCGCTGGTCAAGTGCTGGTGTACGTGTTTGTTTTACAAGCCAGCAACAAAGAATGCATTTTTAGCTCGACTATTCGAAGAATAGGGGAGCTATCCTACTCACCCCGGTGTCGGCGTCGGCGGCTCCGTCCGTTAAACAAAATATGCACTTTGGTCCATAACTTAAAAACTACTTATGATATCAACTTCAAACTTGAAATATATATTCACCATCAAATTCTACATCATTACCAACAAGACCCATAACTCTGCTACAAATATTTTTTAAGTTATGCCCCTTTTTCACTTAAATTTTGCGTTAAGGAAAATATGCACTTTGGTCCATAACTTATAAACTACTGGAGATATCAACTTGAAATTTGGAATATATATTCACCATCAAATTCTACATCATTACCAACAAGACCCATAACTCTGCTGTCAATATATTTCAAGTTATGCCCCTTTTTTCTTATATTTTGTGTTAAGCAAAATATGCATTTTGCCCATAACTTCAAAACTACTTGAGATATTGCCTTGAAACTTGAAATATATTTTCACCATCAAAATCTACATCATAACCAAAAAGACCCATAACCCTGCTTTCAATATTTTTCAAATTATGCCCCTTTTCCACTTACATTTTGTGTTTAGCAAAATATACACTTGGCCCTTAACTTCATTATTAATGGAGGGATTTCAAAATAACTTGGCACAAATGTTCACCATGACAAGGCGGTGTGTCGCGTACAATACCTATGCCTGTAGGTCGAAGGTCAAGGTCACTGTTACAAAAAATAGAATTTTCTTGTCCGGGCTGTAACTTTGTTATGAATGGAGGGATTTCAATATAACTTGACACAAATGTTCACAATGACAAGGCTGTGTGTCCGCACAATACCCATGGCTGTAGATCCAAGGTCAAGGTGACTGTTACTAAAAATAGAATTTTCTTGTCCAGGCTGTAACTTTGTTTTGAATGGAGGGATTTCGAAATAACTTGACACAAATGTTCACTATGACAGGGTGGTGTGTCGCGTACCATGCCCATGCCTGTAGGTCAAAGGTCAAGGTCAGTCTTACAAAAAATAGAATTCTCTTGTCCGTGCTGTTACTTTGTTATGAATGGAGGGATTTCAAAATAACTTTGCACAAACGTTCACTATGACAAGGCAGTGTGTCCACACAATACCCAAGCCTGAAGGTCCAGGTCACTGTTACTTAAAACAGAATTTTCTTGTCCGGGATGTAACTTCATTATAAATGGACGGATTTCAAAATAACTTGGCACAATTGTTCACAATGACAGGGTGTTGTATCCCATACCATGACCATGCCTGTAGGTCAAGGTCACTGTTACTAATAATAGAATTCTCTTGTCCGGGCTGTAACTTCGTTAGGAATAGAGTGATTTCAAAATAACTTGACACAAATGGTCATCATGATAAGGTGGTGTGTCCCGTACCATGCCCATGCCTGTAGGTCCAAGGTCACTGCTACTAAAATAGAATTTTCTTGTCAGGGTTTTAAATACATTAGGAATATAGTAACTTGCCAGAAATGTTCACCATGACAAGCTGGTGAGTCGTGTACCATTTCCATGCCTTTAGGTCAGTTCTTTTCTGTAACATTACTGAAGTGATTGATAATTGACTAAAAGTAAATATCTCTAATAAAAAAATTTCTAACAAGTTTTCTAACAACTTCAGAAATATATCATAGTTATTCCCCTTTTCAGTTTAATATTTATGGTACATTAAGAAATTATTTCTGTTATTTGAAATGAATTTTTCCCTTACCATTCACTTGTTAATATTTGTTAATATTTTTACTGATTGCACATGAATGTATGGCCATAGTTGTTACTGTTTTAATCTTCAAATTGCATTTGTTTCAAATGATTCGAATAGTCGAGCATGCTGTCTCCTCTGACAGCTCTTGTACACATACCTATCTCGTTTTACTATCATATCTCAACTTCTAGTTCAAATTTATCTCGAACATAAATTGAAATAATGCCTCGCATATCAAATGGAGCAAAAATGTACTGATTCACTTTTTGTGACAACCTGCAATAGCAGGTAGAGTAGACGCACAGGGATCCTATTGTCCGTTGGCGGCGGCGTCCGGTAGTCCCCCAGCTTTAACATAAAACTTAATGTTGCCTATTACTTTGAAAGTACTTGTCCTATTCACTTCAAACTTAGAATATATCATCATCATGAACAGCAACATCGGTTACAACAAGAATGATAACTCCTGTTTGACTATTTTTTGAGTTATTCCCCTTTCAAATGCAACTTTAACATGAAACTTAATGTTGCCTATAACTTTGAAAGTACTTGTCCTATTCACTTCATACTTGGAATATATCATCATCATGAGCAACACCATCAGTGGCAACAAGAATGATAACTCCTGTTTGACCATTTTTGAGTTATGCCTCTTTCAAATGCAACTTTAACATGAAACTTAATGTTGCCTTTAACTTGAAAGTATATGTCTTTTTCACTTGATACTTGGAATATATCATCATCATGAAAATCAACATCGGTTACAACAAGAATGATAACTCCTGTTTGACTATTTTTTGAGTTGTGCCCCTTTCAAATGCAACTTTAACATGAAACTTAACGTTGCCTTTAACTGTATTAGTACTTGTCCTATTCACTTCATACTTGGAATATATCATTATCATGAACAACGCCATCAGTGGCATCAAGAATGATAACTCCTGTTCGACCATTTTTAGCTCATAGTGACAAGGTGAGCTTTTGTGACCGCCTGATGTCCGTCGTCCGTCGTCCGTCGTGCGTCGTGCGTCGTCAACAATTGCTTCAATCGACTTCTTCTCTGAAACGGCTTGGCCAATTTTGATGAAACTTGCCACAGATGTTCCTTGCATGAAGCTCTTCCAAAGTTGTTCAAAGAAATCAATTCCATGCAGAACTCTGGTTGCCATGGCAACCGAAAGGAAAAACTTTAAAAATCTTCTTGTCTGAAACCACAAGGCCTAGAGCTTAGATATTTGGCATTTAGCATCCTCTAGTGGAGCTCTACAAAGATTGTTCAAATTATTTCCCTAGGGTCAAAATTGGCCCCGCCACAGGGGTAACTTCATTTTACATAGACTTATATAGGAAAAACTTTAAAAATCTTCTTCTCTGAAACCACAAGGCCTAGAGCTTAGATATTTGGCATTTAGCACCCTCTAGCGGAACTCTACAAAGATTGTTCAAATTATTTCCCTGGGGTCTAAAGTGGCCCCGCCCCAGGGGTCACTTCATTTTACATAGACTTATATAGGAAAAACTTTAAAAATCTTCTTGTCTGAAACCACAAGGCCTAGAGCTTAGATATTTGGCATTTAGCATCCTCTAGTGGAGCTCTACAAAGATTGTTCAAATTATTTCCCTAGGGTCAAAATTGGCCCCGCCCCAGGGGTCACTTCATTTTACATAGACTTATATAGGAAAAACTTTAAAAATCTTCTTGTCTGAAACCACAAGGCCTAGAGCTTAGATATTTGGCATTTAGCACCCTCTAGTGGAACTCTACAAAGATTGTTCAAATTATTTCCCTGGGGTCAAAATTGGCCCCGCCCCAGGGGTCACTTCATTTTAAATAGACTTATATAGGAAAAACTTTAAAAATCTTCTTGTCTGAAACCACAAGGCCTAGAGCTTAGATATTTGGCATTTAGCATCCTCTAGTGGAACTCTACAAAGATTGTTCAAATTATTTCCCTAGGGTCAAAATTGGCCCCGCCCCAGGGGTCACTTCATTTTACATAGACTTATATAGGAAAAACTTTAAAAATCTTCTTGTCTGAAACCACAAGGCCTAGAGCTTAGATATTTGGCATTTAGCATCCTCTAGTGGAACTCTACAAAGATTGTTCAAATTATTTCCCTGGGGTCTAAATTGGCCCCGCCCCAGGGGTCACTTCATTTGACATAGACTTATATAGGAAACGCTTTAAAATCTTCTTGTCTGAAACCACATGGCCTAGAGCTTAGATATTTGGCATTAAGCATCCTCTTGTGAAACTCTACAAAGATTGTTCAAATTATTTCCCTGGGGTCTAAAGTGGCCCCGCCCCAGGGGTCACTTCATTTGATATAGACTTATATAAGAAAAACTTTAAAAATCTTCTTGTCTGAAACCACAAGGCCTAGAGCTTAGATATTTGGCATTAAGCGTCCTCTTGTGAAACTCTACAAAGATTGTTCAAATTATTTCCCAGGGGTCTAAATTGGCCCCGCCCCAGGGGTCACTTCATTTGATATAGACTTGTATAGGAAAAACTTTTAAAATCTTCTTGTCTGAAACCACAAGGCCTAGAGCTTAGATATATGGCATTTAGCATCCTCTAGTGGAACTCTACAAAGATTGTTCAAATTATTTCCCAGGGGTCTAAATTGGCCCCGCCCCAGGGGTCACTTCATTTTATATAGACTTGTATAGGAAAAACTTTTAAAATCTTCTTTTCTGAAACCACAAGGCCTAGAGCTTAGATATTTGGCATTAAGCATCCTCTTATGAAACTCTACAAAGATTGTTCAAATTATTTCCCAGGGGTCTAAATTGGCCTAGCCCCAGGGGTCACTTCATTTTATATATACTTGTATAGGAAAAACTTTAAAAATCTTCTTGTCTGAAACCACAAGGCCTAGAGCTTAGATATTTGGCATTTAGCACCCTCTATTGGAAATCTTCAAAGATTGTTCAAATGAATTCCCTGTGGTCAAAATTGGCCCCGCCCCAGGGTTCACTTTATTTTATATAGACTGATATAGGAAAAACTTTAAAAATCTTCTTGTCTGAAACCACAAGCTGAGAGTACTTTTGTACTCAGGTGAGCGATATAAGGGCCATCATGGCCCTCTTGTTGAGTTATGCCTCTTTCAAATGCAACTTTGACATGAAACTTAATGATGCCTTTAACTTGAAAGTTTATGTCCTTTTCACTTCATACTTGGAATATATCATCATCATGAAAATCAACATTGGTTACAACAAGAATGATAACTCCTGTTTGACTATTTTTTGAGTTGTGCCCCTTTCAAATGCAACTTTAACATAAAACTTAATGTTGCCTATTACTTTGAAAGTACTTGTCTTATTCACTTCATACTTGGAATATATCGTCATCATGAACAACAACATCAGTTACAACAAGAATGATAACTCCTGTTTGACTATTTTTGAGTTATGCCCCTTTTCAAATGCAACTTTGACATGAAACTTAATGTTGCCTATTACTTTGAAAGTACTTGTCATATTCACTTCATACTTGGAATGTATCATCATCATGAACAGCAACATCGGTTACCACAAGAATGATAACTCCTGTTTGACTATTTTTGAGTTATGCCCCTTTCAAATGCAACTTTAACATGAAACTTAATCTTTCATATAACTTTGAAATTACTTGTCCTTTTCATTTAATACTGGGAATATATCATCTTCATGAACAATGCCATCAGTGAACAAGAATGATTACTCCTGTTTCAATTTTTTGAGTTATGCCCCTTTCAAAGGAGACTTTAACATGAAAATGTGGCATATACTTAAAATTACTTGTTCTACTCATTTAATACTCGGAATATATCATCTTCATGAACAACGTCATCAGTGGCAACAAGAATGATAAGTCCTGTTTAAATATTTTATGAGTTATGTCCCTTTCACATGTAACTTTAACATTATTGACAGGGAGTATATGACATGCTCTTTACACAAGCAGTTGCATTTTCTGCAATGCAGTATGAGTTTGCATTTCATATTATAGGTAGTTTAACACTGATGTCGAGATCACCCTGCCTTTTGTAGAACCCAACACTAGAAACGAAAAAAAAACCTTATGCAATTGGTCTTTTTCCTCAGAAACGCTTAACAGGATTAGATAACATTGGTCTAGTTACCTTAAACACCTTTCCGTTTAAGAAGAACTCAGCGTTTCATTTTTTGAAACAATTTTCTCTAAGCAGAAACTGGAGATAACAGCGCATTTCTTGGTCTACATTTCCTACCAGGAAGTTGCAATATCAGAGGAAAAAGTCGCACGGTGCCAGGTTTGGGCTGTATGAAGAGTGGTAATACACTGCCTTTTTCCATGTTAAAAAAAACAAACTGGACTACAGTTGATGATTTGTGAGCGTAGCATTTTCATGTGAAAATGGACATGCTGGATTGCTGTTTTATTACGCATTTTTCTCATTTTTGTTCGCAGTCTTCTCCCCCTACCTTTAGGAACAGCAGTTTGCACGACTGATCCACTATGAGTAAAGAAAATTCGTATAACTTTTGCTGTCAGTGCTCGTTTAGCAATACGGGTCCTTTTTGGCAAGTTTCGGAGCCAATTTCCTCCAAGGCCGGCATTCCATAGTTCTGTGAACGTGGTACGCATCCGCTTATTTTATTTCCGTAAAGTGCTATTCCATACTTCAGTCATTCTGTGCGCTAGTCTCAATAATTCGACTGCAAGCACAAACCCATTATCATACTGACTTTTTACAGATGTCTGTCCTTTACGTCTCAAGCAGTTACGATCAAAACTGTGGTGGAAATCGACCCGATTTAAATTTATTTATCGATAAACGCGAGTCAGTTAACTTTAAGCGCCGAAATCGAAATTTGTTGACATGGGTGGAGGTTTTAAAGAGTTTTGCATAAAAAACGAAACCGTTATTTATAAAGGATTACATATATTGATTCTACTTGAATGTGGCTTTTCAGGTATGTAAATTTTTTAAAGATACATGGTTTAAGATGCTTTATGGAGCCGCCAAAGTTGCGATTCAAATTCCGATTCCAAATTTTCCGCATTGATTCGAATAGTAACTGGGTTGTGCGCGAAGAACGATCATCACATATAAAGAAAAGTCCTTGTCGCGCACAAATAGTTGCGCTATCTGTGCGCGTGAAAGCTAAGAAAGTGCTCTTTTCAGTCGTTAGAGCTTCATATGTATCTGTTCAAATATTGTTACATTTAATCACTTAAGAATGATAAGAGGTAAGATTGCCAATCAAAATGTAGATTAAGAAGGAAACGGCATGATCATGTGGTGGATACGGGGCATTTATACTTTTCCTGTACAATGTGCATACGGGATCACTCTCTTGCACTATCGGCTCATTACTATGTAAAGTGAGTGTAAGGAACGACAACTCTGCGGAGGAGATTGATACGGGATATGTCCGTTTACGTGAAAATTCGCTCACCATGCGAAACATCGCGGACACGGAGAACGGTCGCGGAACGGACACGGA